>VZSR01000690.1:236546-285636 GCA_013398615.1 Brachypodius melanocephalos
ATGCTTGGCTCCTCCCCCTGGGCAGAGTATCTTACAATGGGAACATGAGTCACACTGATGGGTCCCGTATATCGCACATTAACTCCCAGAGGGAGTTATCTATAGTTGTTAACAGAAGATAAGGAGAGGGCGGTGTTTGATAAGCCATTAACAGATGGCCCAGAGGGAGGGGTGGTGTTTGATAAGCCATTAACAGAAAATGGCCCAGAGGGAGGGGGCCTGGGAAAACACTGCTCCAACAATTGGATTCAATGATTCATGAAGATGGTGATAGAATACTTTGTGCTAATCCTATACTACAACCCAGGACAGGGATGCAACACCATTCACCACCACTCTCTGGGCCTGGCCATCCAGCCAGTTCTTAACCTAGCAACGAGTGCTCCTGTCCAAGCCATGGGCTGCCAGCCTTTCCAGGATTATTCCATGGAAGATGGTGTCAAAGGCTTGGCTGAAGTTGAGGTAGACAATATCCATAGCCTTTCCCACATTGACCAGGCAGGTCACCTGGTCATAAAATGAGATCAGGTTTTTTCCTCTCAGAGAGAAAAATTCATGCTGGCTGCATCTAATCCCTAGGCTGTCACATGTATGTGCCATGTGATCACCCTCAAGATGATCAATTCTATGACCAAGCCAGGCATTGAGGTCAGGCTGACAGCCCTGTAGTTTCCTGGATCCTCTTTTTGCCCCTTCTTATGGTTGGGCAACACGCTGGCCAGCTTCCAGTCATCTGGGACCTCCCCAGTTAGCCTCATGATTCCCATGAGGCTGCAGGGGGCGCTGTGGTGCGAGCTCGGGGAGCACGCGGTAACGGTGACTTTGTACGAGACCGGAGGGCTGGAACAGAGGCCTTGCTTTACAAACCCCTGGGGCTGTCGATCCTGGTGCCCTGGCAGGACTCTCGGAAGCAGCAGGCTGGAATGGCAGAGGTGAGCAGAAATCCCTGGGGCAGTGGACGAGATGTCTCAGAAAATCCATGGCGATAGCTGGAACTGCGGGACGTCCTGGCAGGCAAGGGGATGCAGGGCCCAGCGACAGAAGAAAGGCAGCTCCCGGCTAGGTTATAGAAGTGGTAGTGAGATTCCTTTCCCCAAGAAGCAGCTCAACCTGTTCCAAAAACCGAGAGTGAGAACCTCCAACTGCCTCAGCCCCCATCCTTTACCTGCGTCTATTCTCATGGTATCTCTGTCCCTCCTAGAGAAACTCCCAAAAACCAGAGGCGTGCCACCAGACACCCTCCTTCCCTGAGGTCTGGCAGCCTCCCCCCATCTCAAACAGCCAGCCATCAGTGCATCTTAGCAACTCAATGGGGAAAAAAATCCACAAGTAAAAAGGAAATAAAAGGAAAGAAACCCAGCCCCCAAGAAGAGCTCAGAGAATGTACACATACCAGACTTCCATCTAGAAAAGAGGAACTAGAATGTTCCTACAAGCACACACTTGTAAGCATATGTACATGCTTGCACTGCAGTCAGTACCTGAACTGAGCCTATGGCCCATGTATTCTTACTGCAATTAGCTACACACTCAGTGGCCCATGCAGATCATTATGATGGAGCTGAAATCCAGAGGAGTGTCTTCTGCTTCCCAGGAATATTCCCAAGCACTAATCATTCCCACACCCAAATCATATCAGTAATTTAGTTTAGGATATAATATTGCCCAATAGGAAACCATTCCACAATCTCACAGCACTGTGACATTTCAGCTGTGCTTCTGTTGTTTGAGTGCTTTTTTAAAACTTTGGTTTTAGGGTTTTTTTTCTTCTTTGTTTTCACCTCACCTTCCCTGAACTATACAACCAATCTCAAAGTGCATAGATTAATGTAGTTTGAAAATGAGAAGTCGTCAGTCCTAATGTCCTGCTCACAGCAGGGCTAGCTTCTTAACATGCACAGCGTATTCACAAACAGTAAAAGAAATGTAGGGGGCGTTTTCCTCTTTCCAGGATTTGCTCACATCAGTATCTTACTATTACTGTAATGTGTGTAGTTCTTTAGTTCATCACTTCTACAATATTTATGTAAGCAACTTAGACATGCTGGAACACAAAATTTTGGTTTCACAAGTTTGTAATGGCCATTGGTTTAATTCTTTACCAATGGGATGAAGACCACTTTTAAAGCAATTATATACAAAAATAGGGGTAAACCCCCTCATTTTTCTTGCTAACTAGTTATTTGTAGTGTGGAAAAATTGCTTTTTTCACATTTAAATATTCTATGTAGTTAAAATTAGTTCTAGTCTTAAAAGTAAGAAACATGTTTCTAGTTTGTCTTTACATGGTTCATTTGTTTTTGTCACTCTCCCTGTTATGAATCACAGAATCACAGAATATGTAGGTTGGAAGAGACCTTCAAGATCATCAGGTCCAACCCAGCCCTAACACCTCAACTAAATCATGGCACCGAGTGCCACATCCAGTCTCTTTTTAAACACATGCAGGGACAGTGACTCCACCACCTCCCCGGGCAGACTATTCCAGTGAAAAACGTCTTCCTAATATCCAACCTATATTTCCCTTGATGCAGCTTGAGACTGTGTCCTCTCATTCTCCCAGTTGCTGCCTGGACAAAGAGACCATCCCCCAGCTGTCTACAGCCACCTTTCAGGAAGTTGTAGAGAGTGATAAGGTCACCTCTGTGTCTCCTATTCTTCAGGCTAAACAACCCTAGCTCCCTCAGTTGTTCCTCACAGGGTTTGTGTTCCAAGCCCCTCACCAGCCTCGTTGCCTCTTCTGGATGCACTCAAGCATCTCAATGTCCTTCCTAAACTGAGGGGCCAGAACTGGACACAGCACTCAAGGTGTGGCCTCACCAGCGCCGAGTACAGGGGAAGAGTGACCTCCCTGCTCCTGCTGGCCGCATCATTCCTGATCCAGGCCAGGATGCTATTGGCCCTCTTGGCCGCCTGGGCACATTGCTGGCTCATGTTCAGCTGCCTACTGACTAGAACCCTCAGATCCCTTTCGTCCTGGGCACTGTCCAGCCACTCTGTCCCCAGTCTGTAATGTTGCAGGGGATTGTTGTGGCCAAAGTGCAGGACTTGACACTTGGACTCATTAAACTTCATCTTGTTAGACTCTGGCCATCCATCCAACCGTTCCAGATCTCTGAAGAGTTTTGTTCCATCCCTCTTTTTTTTAAAAAAAAAATATATTCAATTAAATCTTCTTTCCCTCTCCTTTTGTAAAATTTCATCAGTTTTCCTGTTTTTTTTTTTTTCCCTCAGGATGATGCTTTGGAGTTAGTTTGTTATACTTTACTGTATGAATTACAAAGTTTTTGTCTCACTCATAGACAAAATGTCGAAAGAGAATTTGGAATTAATCTGATATTTATCTCATTGAGGATTGGCTTACAAGCATGATATGCAGGAACAGCTTCCAAGAACTGACACACTTTTTGCTGATTTCATTCCTTCCTTTATTAAACTCTGTTGTTCAGCTGTGATTATTACTTTTTTTGGTATTGTTTTCTGATTAGTCTTTATAACTGCTTGGAAATACCACAATTTCATTTTTAACCTAGACAATGATGGGAAAATTGTAAAGCTTAAGACTTCTTTCTCTGATATGGACAAGAATTACAGGAGACTATTTTCTGCAGCAGACCTGAAAAACCATGAAACTGCAGGACTACTGTGACATCTTTTAGTACTAAAGGGAAGTGAGATCATCTCCACTAGCCTATTGTGATTAATAAGCAAGTTATCATAAGCTTTGAAAATAATAGCTACTTTGGAATAAAAGTTAATAGGAAACTACTTAATTACTTGCATTGTAGCAATTTCTTGGAAATGTTGGAGTTTGGGGTTTTTTTGGGGGGGATTGTTTGTTTGGTGTTTTCTGGTTGTTGTTGTTAGATTTGGAAATACTACTCTTTCCTCTTCCTTCTTCTTTCTATATTCATCAGTCTTTTTGTTTACATGTAAATGAACCACCCTAGTAGCTAATGCTTCACATTCATTGTATATTTTTGAAAGGCAGTCATGCTTCCTTATCCATTTTTTTTTCATTCTGGAAGCCAATACTTGGTATTTCATGCATTTGACCCTCCACCATTTCTGACCTCTCTACCACTGCAGAAAGTTTGATATGATTTTATTCTGGATTGGTTTTGTCAGCCCTCTAAAAATCAAACCCATTCACATTTCCTTGCTCTTTTCATCTTTTGTAACACTGATGTTCTTGATGACTTTGTTCTTTAAAAAATAGCTCTCTGTTTCCAAGATGAAATCCACCACAAAGCAGTGAAATGTAAAGTCAGCACTTTGATGGAGATTGTAGGCTCTTTACTGTTTTATTTGCTTTCTCTTGCAAGCCTGTGGCAGGAAAAAAAGGGACTAAGAGGTTCCAGTTACTTGCCTTGTGTTACTCACAAGCCTATTTTGACTTTGTTCTACTTACACTGTTTTATTTATTACTAACAATTAACAGCTCTAATTCCATTTCTGGATGATCTTCCTGGAAGGCTGTTATGATACTTAATACTGCTAATACAAGAGACTGCTAATAATAAGATCTAATATACCCTATTTGAAAACCTACCTTACCCAAAATTGTTCAACAAGTGATGCTTTGGTAAGGCATGCAAGTCAACACTTTTCCTGTATGTACCTTAAGAGACAAGGTAGGAAACCTCAAACACTAAGGCTCCTTGCCTTAGTAAAGCTTTAAGACTTGAGTCATGAGATCTTGTTTGTGGGAATTGTCAGATGCTGTCCAGAAGGTCTAAAGTGGATGCATTGGATTAGCTGAATGTGTCCTGAATGAGTTCTGCATGCATAATACAGCCTTGCCTTGGCTGTTTCTGAGCAGTTGTGCCCTGATTTTTTTCTATAATTTGCAGTCTCTCCTTTTGGGAAATCGCAGGCCCCTGTTAGCAATGAAAGTCCAGATCTAGACATATAGCCTGGAAATCCATTTTTTCCCCCATTGCAGTTGCCAGAGGTTGTTGCTTGAAAGTTGAATTAATGTTCTTAATCATTTGGAAATCATTTGTTATTCACAAGTCACACCTGGAAACAAAATTGAACAGACTTCTCCACCATCAGTGCACTCCAAGTCATGTCCTGGATCAATTGTGTAGATACAAGAAAACAGTGAAGTTTCTGTTTTTCATAGTTTCTTGCACTTCTCACTGTTCTCTCCCTCTTGCTGTAAAAAGCAAAACAAAACAAAAACAACAACAACAACAACAACAAAAAATCCCCACACAAAAAACCTCCCCCACAAAACCAAATAAAAAACAAACAAAACAAACCAAAAAACCAAACTAAACCAAAACAAAAACACTCCAAAAAAAGAAACAACCCGAACCCAAGAACTACCTTGATTATGGTCAGTAGCATTGTGCAAAATATCTCTGGGCTATATTTTCAAAATACATCTTTAATGTAAGGGAATCTTTAATACTGAGACTTGCTGCATTCTTCACTGGTTATGCGGAGATGACTGTGAAGCACAGATAAAGAGCTAGACAGGTTGCTGTGTGCTGAGTCCCACTGTTACCAATGCTTCCCTGCACATGCTTAACACACTAGTGGTGGCCCCTGAGCTACAGTAGATGTCTAGAACAGATTTTGGAAACCTTAGTGCCTTTGCTGGGCTTTGGATTAAAAGGCAATTTGTCTATGAATGCCTGTCAAAACGTTTGCAGGTTGACGTGCAGTAACGTGTTACAGAAGTATTTGGCAATCACTGTGGTAAAAGCTTTTTCTAAATGCAATACATTATAGCATTTCATTCAAATATTTACAGCATCCACAGTATCTAACACCTTTGACTCCAGAGTGCTTGATGTTAAAAGCACTCCTTGTGAGCTACCAGTGGAAAAACAGAAATTAAAATTATTTATTTTTGACTCAGATAAAAATTACTAAAACCATCTGAACAATTTATAAATATAAAGCAAAAATTACTTAGGCATTGTAAAGTAAGGCTTTGACTAGGGAATTAGGACAAATCCCACAAACTTCAGAGCCTTCTCAAGTGTTTTTAAAAATTATAAATAAATAACAAGATGTACATCTTTTGAGGTTATCTTCCTTGTTCTCCTCATGATTCAGTGATTGACAAAGACTTTTAGTTTTCTGGAAAATAGTGACATTCTTCTGTATCTGAGTCTCTGCTACTCATATAAGCTGAACTGAAAATATATACGTAGGTGGTATGTGTTTACCTGCACATATATCATCAGGTTTCTCTTGATGAACCTTGATTTTCTTGAGTTTTTCTTGTTTCTCTTCTTCAAACATTGCTCTTTCAGAAGGGCACTTTTCCCGTTGCTCTGCCTTAAACTTTATTAGCTCCTGAAACAATTTTGCTGAAGTTCCATTTCTTTTGATGAAGGTCCAGGTGGAAAACTGATTTGCCTTTTATGTATCAACCATAGAAGTTTTCTTTAAAACAGCTGGCAGACTGCAGGTAATGACATGCAACACTGACGGTCAACAGAGGATAAATAACTTATCTTAGAAGACAAAAGCCCGAGAAAATGACAGCTTATCTGATTGTACTGTAATCTGTTTTCAGCACTGGCTGACGGAGCTGGAGATCTTCGCTATGATTTTCGCAGCTGCCATACATGATTATGAACACACTGGAACCACCAACAATTTTCACATCCAGACACGGTGAGGCCACTGTAAATCATGATGAAGGGTCAGGAAATAGAGGGAGAAACCTTTGAAGAATAACAGCACAGCCACCTTAGAAAAGTGCAGGAATATCTGCTTTCAAGTGTTAAAGTAGAAAAGTTCACTTTTTCAGGTTACATTTAATTTTCTCTTGTTCAAACATCCACAATGGAATGCATGTATTCTAAATTCCTTGTTTCATATTAATAACCAGGATAAAGGAAGTTTCAAAAATATTTCCATGTAAAGTTTTCAAAGACAAATGGCTGTATAGAGTGATTGTTTTGACGAAGATAAAGTTTTGAAGGAGATATTGTAATTTTGCAGTTTCTTCTCCTTGTTGAATTTGAAGAATCAAATATTATTGGAATAAATCAGGCATTTCAGATGTGTTTATTGCATTCATCAGTGAATGTGAACATTACACATACTTTTTTTTTTTTTACTTGAGTGGAAAACCAAGGTAGGTAGTTATTTCCCTTATTAGGTAGTAGTATGCATATCTCCTTGCTGCAGGAAAATCTGTAGCAAAGGGATATGCATACTACTGCCTAATCAGGGAAATACTCTTTAAAACATCATAAATTGCTAGAGAGTAATTAACTGATCACAAACTAGACTAGACCAGTGTATTTTATAAAGCTTTTGGGTTGGTGGAAAAGAGTAAAATGAGATGAAGATGGCAGCAAAATTCAGAAGTGTGCAAAGATTATGAAGTCTCTAGTTTCAGTGATAATTGGGCATCTAATGTCTGTGTTATTTTGACAATAGGAGTGTACTGGTAGAAATACCAAAATATCTAAATGTGCTCAGCTAACACTGCACACTTGGGCATTTTTAAGATGGATTTTAAATAAATTAGATTACATGTCTGTAATTAAAATAGATGTCTGTAGTGTATTAGCTGAATCATGCTGTGCATCAATAACGGTTTCCAGGACAGAGCACACATTCGTACAGTAAAGACTGTGACTGAAGAAAGAAGTCTCTATCTCTATTTTGTGTGAAGCCACACTACTCTTCTTACAACTTCATGCGTGCAGGAATTAGGGATCTGCTTTCCAAAGTGCTTATAAAAATATTCAAGGAAGGAAGGTTGTAATTTAATTTTTTTTAACATTGAACAGCAGACAGTGTGAAGTATCAGAGGATAAAAATATACATTGCTCTCTGTGAAGCAGATCTGATTAAGGACTGTAACAAAATATATTCACCCTCTGCTGCTGTTAAATTCCTTGTCTTCAGACCAGTTTACCCATTCATCAGTCACAGATCTCTGTTCTGGGGCTTAAAATCAGGCATGAAGTACCTTTGGTCTTACTCTGTCCCACTGGCAAATTCCTTTCCAGACAGCATGGTCTAACACACAGATGTCAGAAATCAGTTGAGTTGAGTATCTTGCCTACAGCCAGTTGGCTGTTCTGGAAACAATATTGGGTCACATCTTGCAATTGCTTGCTTGGGTACAGTCAGATTTTAATATCAGAGAGACATACATAAGTACTGGGAAATAGCCTCATGGTTCTAATCCAAGTTTATGTATCTTTCACAGCTTTCAGCAGTTGTTTTTAAGTATGTAACAAGGTAGTTAGGTGAGTCTTATCTGGTGAAATAGATTTTGCAATGTGCTTTAGATTTCCTGAGTAACAGCAATTAATCAAGTATTACAAGTACTCTTAAAATGCTCATATCTGTTCTATAGACTTAATTGCTCTAGCTGATCAAAGGAAAATGTCTTTAGACAGGAGAGAAACAACCTTTCCTATGTTTTCTTTTAAATGCTAGGTCAGACTCAGCCATTCTGTATAATGACCGGTCTGTGCTTGAAAATCACCATGTTAGTGCGGCGTATCGTCTTTTGCAAGATGATGAAGAGATGAATATTTTATCTAATCTCTCAAAGGATGATTGGAGGTAAAAATGAGCATGGTGACTGCCTAGGAGTATTGCAGCATCATAATAGACTGGTATTGCCTTGTTTGGATAGTAATATGCATTACTGTATATTACATATTAGTCTTTCTATGCTACAAGATAAAGAACTTTAAAAGGTGTTTGTCCTGTTTACTCCTGCTTTCAATTTTCACTTCTGATAGTGAGACTAGACTTTGTGACAATGGGTTATAGTATTCAAATTGACTCCCACATAATTATTAAGTACCACAGAAACACTCTTTGTATACATGTAATTGAGTATAGAGCTAGCCTGCCGTTTCTTTATTCTAAAGCATGAATATAACCTTTATCTACTTTAACACTTCCTGCCTGGAAATTATAAATGAGACTTAACGAAAAACATAATCCAATCCAGAGAGCATGGATCTGCTACATATTCTTAGGAGATTTAAGAAGCTGTAATTTAAAATAGGACTCATGAAATATATGATTTATGTGCTAAAATAAGCCCATGATTAACTTTCTAATAGCAGACAGTTCAAAGTGATGACAGTTTTCTGTTTTTACAGGGTTTCGTGAATTTCGAGGGGTGATAATTTAAAAATAGCCTACTGTGCTAGACAGGAAGGATCCAGCCCCATGGTCTTTTTCATGGGAGAGGAACCAACTTGTGAGATCCTGTGTGACATACAGTACCTTCTGCATATTCTTAAATGTAACATAGTGCTGAGGAGTTTTTAAATCAAATTTTAATATAAATGTGGGGAAATAAGCCTGTCTCTGGGGCTGACTTATACCAAGGTGGTCAGTGAATGTTCTGCTTGCTAATCTGTTTAGCCTGAGTTTCCTATTTATTTTAACTTGTCGACAGTAATGCGATCCTATAGCCAAACAGTGGGAACTTACAGTGCTGATTTCAGTCAATAGGAGTGTTGTGAAGGAGTGTCCTGAAAATTCTATCTGGCAATATATAGAATAGTGTCATGGTGGGCAGCCAGAAGGTGGCAAGAAAATATTTCCACTGAGATGGCAAAAATATATTTTAGATACAGATGGAAATGCCTTGTCAAATATTGGCAGTAAATTATTGCTTTGTTTAATGTTGGTGAGTAAATAAGCAACTAAGTGAATAGAAACATTAGCCTTAGAGCCACTGTCTAGAAGGAAAAGCCACTGTTTTTAGTGGAGCAGGTAATTGAGTATGCTTCATTGCATAGTTACTGACTTTAGGTAAATTGTCTGCTTTTGAGCTTTCGACTGTTTAAAGTTTTTGATTGAATCAGAGCCAGTTTCAGATATTTCTCATTAATTTTTTAGTGCCAATATGTGTGTTCTTTTGATGCAATGTGCTTAGGACCAAAGTTTCAAAGATTAACCCATCCCTTTAAAAAATGCTGTAACTGCCTGAGCAAAAATATTCAGTGGTTTGAATTGCTTATTTGTTCTCTCTCAAGTATAATTTTATAGCTGCTGACCAAGCAGCAGTGCTGCGGAAAAAAAGGGCATTGTCTGGAAGTGCTCTAATTCCAAAACATTGTGATTTCTATGTGTTTTTGCTTTTGCCTGCCACTACGAAATCCCATAGGCAAACATTTGGGAAACGCTGTAAACATCAACTGATTTCAGCAAAGTCTGAGGTGTTGAAGGATAAAACCCAAGAAGCCCAGAGTTCCCTATTTTAGGACTCAGAAGTAGGACTGTCAGTAGTGAAGGATGCTTTGAACATCTAATAAAATGTGCCCAAATTAAACTTCACTTTTGTAGACTGATAAATATCCCTCCGCAAAAGGCTGGAGTGATGGTTTTTGGAATATAGATTCTTGGGTATCTTTCTGAGCTGAGCTCTGACTTATTTTTTCACATTACTAGGAAAAGAAGATCTGATGATCTGCAATCCTAGATGTCTATGTGGATTTTATAACTTTTTTTGTATTCTGTCATCTAATTACAGAATGTATTTTCAGGAAAGATATATAGAAAATTTGAGACACACTTCACAGTTGAAAAATAAATGGCCACAGGTTTTATAAAGAAAGCAAATGAGAATGGAAGAGAACTTTTGGGTTACAGTCAAGAAGAAAAGAGTTGAATGCTTACTAGTGCCTAAACAACTTTTTTTTTTGAGAAATATGTATATTTCTCTGGTGCTTATTAAATATTTGAAAATTAATTTAGTTGCTGCATTTTGTGAATCCCATTTGTGCAAGTTAATCCCATTTGTACAAAAAAACTGTAACAAAAACAAATCACAGGGAGCTAAGAAAATAGACTGCAAAGCGAACGTGTGTTTTCCAATATAATGTTATAGATGTCTTTTTTGACACTGTATTTAATTGTTAGTAAGTTCCATGCAGTTTATTGAAACCTTTACTGTCAAGTATAAAACAAAAAGAATAAATAAAATAAGAAGGTTGAATAAAGGCTTAATAAAAAGATATCTGGAAAATGTTCAGTTGTTTAGCTTTGCACAGGAGTATAACATTGGGAAGTAACTTCAAATTCAATATTGACTTTCTCAGTAAAGCTGCTTGGTGTTTTGTCCCTCAAATATTTCTGAACCCTCCTTGTCAATCACTGTTATTAATTTCAAGATTGCGGTGAGAAACCACGATTTTTTTTTACTGACTTCGTTCATAAGCTTTTTTTTCATAAGTAATAGTGTGTGTATGGTTGCAGAATCACGTAAAATTTTATTGTAAAATTTTATTCCTATGCACTCAGGATGGACACATGCATATTCTGAGTTTTATACCTTTAGCAAGAATCAGCCAATGATGATATTTCTTTTAATGTAGTGTTTTCTTATTAATTTCTTTAATAATAAAGTACTGGGACTTTGACTGAACAAAATTAGCCACATAGACCAGTTTAGGAGATGTAACTATTGCAACTGTGCAGTAAATTTTCCTGTTTAAGACTTTCATAAATTCTTGTCACTGTTGCAGACTTCATTGTCTGTTGGTTTCTATGTAAGCCAGCTTAGCTAGTTTGCTGTAAAGGTTGATGGAGATCAGCATCTTTAGATCATGGCTTTTGTTTACTTAGAGAAGTGGAATTATCTCAGCTCAGTGAAAAACCTGAAAAAAATGATGCCACCAGTGTGTACGGTGTGATGGAGCATAGAAAAGTGCAAGCTAACAAGATGCTGCTCTTGCTATGTCTTTTAGGGCAGTTTCAACAACTGTCGAGTTGCTCACAGTTGGGAACAACATTTTGTGGCTATGATCTGCATTTCTGCAGTTCTTTGATTGCCACACAGATATTGCTCTGAACTCTGAAGCCAGAACTGGATACTTTTCCCTGAGAAGTCTCTTGGTTACAGACAATTTATGGGGTGGAGCTTGGAAAACAAGCTACCTTCTTTTTCAGTTTAACAACTTCCCTGGTTAAACCAACAAAGACAAATGCAAGAAGATCTAAGTGAAAAAATAAGTTTGCTAAAAAACCCCAGCCACAACCAAGATAACAGTAATAACCACTGGATGCACAGGTCCTGAATCCTATGGACTCCCCACGAACAAAGCAAACAAGATGGCAGAGAAGCCCCTCCCCCAATATGGAGACTTCTGTAGAAGACTGCATCAGCCAGAGGACAAAGACAAGATGGCAGAGAAGATCTATTCTCCCAGCCATGTGATAGAGACAACAAAGGAAAAAACTCAGCAGACCAACTGAACCTCCATGATTACAAAACTCCCTCTTCCCCCAAACAACAACTAAGCAGGAACAAGGATAAAACAAAGGAAAGCTGGAGAACTTGGAGAACTATTCCTGTTCAAAACCAGTCAAATGTTGCTGAACCATTTACTCCATCCCACCATTTAGTCCTAGGTCTCTGCTAGCAGCGGCAGCTCTGTCAACAGTGGCAGCTGGATCTGGGGCAGCGGCCGTAACTCATGGAGAAAGAGAGGGGGACCGGTTTCCACAGCGTGACTGTCCTGAGTGGCAGTAGCGGAAACAAAGGTCCCAAACAAAAGTCCTCTGCCAGCTCCAGGAACAGAGATTGTTCCTGGCAACTATGGCCGAAAAAAATGTTAGGACATTTCCTCTGAAACCATCTAGGATTTGACAAATGCTGTTTCTCTGAGACGTGCACCAGGCAATTTCCCACAGAGTTCAGAGAGAAACTAAAGAATGCTTCTGCTTCTCTCTGCCCTGGCCCTGAGAGTATGCCCCTGGAAACTCTCTTGGCAGCCCACAGAGAAACAAGAAAGAGAGCCCTGTCTGAGTGTTCCCCCATGCTTCAAGGGACTCTAGAACCTCCAATCTCCATGGACCCAAAATGCTGGTTCAGGTTCCACTTCTGATCCCTAAGTCTTAAAGAGACAGTAATACAAACTGCATGGACTGACACAGAGGAGTAATGGAATACAATTCACATTTTTTGGGTCACCCAAGACTTTATCCACTCCTTATTCCATATCATCTATATCATCATGCCCAAATTAATACCTTTTAACTATATACATATACACATACAAACAACTATGTACAAATCACAGAATCACAGAATGACACAGAATCACAGAATGACTAGGTTGGAAGAGACCTCTAAGACCATTGAATCCAACCCATGCCCTAACGCTTCAACTAAACCATGGCACCAAGCACCACATCCAGTCTTTTTTTAAACACATCCAGGGATGGTGACTCCACCATACCAGTACTTTATTATTCTTTCCGTGAAAAACTTTTTCCTTAATATCCAACCTATAATTCCCTTGTCACAGCTTGAGACCGTGTCCTCTCCTTCTGTCAGTTGCTGCCTGGAGGAAGAGACCAACCTCCACCTGACTACAGTCACCTTTCAGGAAGTTGTAGAGAGTGATAAGGTCACCTCTGAATCTACTTTTCTACAGGCTAAACAACCCCAAGTCCCTCAGTCATTCCTCACAGGGCTTGTGTTCCAAGCCTCTTATCAGCCTTTTTGCCCTCCTCTGGATGTGCTCAAGTGTCTCAATGTCCTTCCTAAAGTGAAGGGCCCAGAACTGGACACAGCACTCAAGGTGTGGCCTCACCAGTGCCGAGTACAGGGGAAGAATGACTTCCCTGCTCCTGCTGGCCACACCATTCCTGATACAGGCCAGGATGCCATTGGCCTTCTTGGCCACCTGGGCACACTGCTGGCTCATGTTCAGCTGCTGTCACCATTGCCCCCGGTCCCTTTCGTCCTGGGCACTGTCCAGCCACACCATCCCCAGCCTGTAACCAACGTTGCAGGGGGCTTTTGTGGCCAAAATGCAGGACTTGGCGCTTGGACTCATAAAACTTCATCCTATTGGACTCATGGATGCACAAGTACCTAAGAGTCGAGCTTTGAACATCCATCCCTGCACTGGTAGTCAGTGTGTGAGAACGACCAGTTCTTCAGTAGTAATCACTTCTAACATGGCTCAAACCCCTTCATAAGCTGCTAAGATCCCTTTTCCTATTGGTGTCATATTCTTAGTATACCTGAACCCAAAGGTCATCTTCGAGTTTCTCCAGGCATCTTCTTCCAGAGGCTCCAGGAAAGATGATTCCTCCTGACTGTGTAGAGGACATTCTTCTCATCCTGTCTTGTCCCATCCTGACTGCCCCAAGGGCTACTGCATGGACAATCTCTTGTTTGATCTGTTCAAAGTATTGCTGTTGTTCAGGGCCCCACAAGAAATAATTTTTCTTATGTGTCACAAGACAGAGAGGTCTTAGAGTCTGGCTCTACTCTGGGATTTGCATCCCCCCAAAACCTGTGGTGCCTAGGAAAGCCTGTTTTTCCTTGTTGCTGGTCAGTGGGGACATAATAGCTATGTTGTTAATCATCTCTTCTGGAATTTGTTGATGTCCGTCTTGCCACTTCACTCTTAGCAAATGAATTTCCTGTGCAGGTCCCTTGACCTTACTTTGTTTGATGGCAAAACCCACTTTCAGGAAAACCTGGATGATTTTTTCCTCTTTCTCAAAAACTTCCTGTGCCATTTTATCCCATAGGATCATGTCATCAATGTACTGTAGATGTTCTGGAGCCTCACCCTTTTCCATGGCAAATGGCAGGGCTGTGCTTGCACCCCTGGGGCCATTGGTTCCAGGTGTAGGGAACGCCTCTCCAAGTGAAAGCAAACTGTGACCTGCACTCTGCTGCTAAAGGAATGGAGAAAAATGCATTAGTAATGTCAGTGGTGGCAGCACTTTTTTTGCCTTGGACTCCAGTGAAGTTCCAGGATGTCTGTCACAGCAGCACAGTGGTGATGTGACTTCATTCAGGCCATGATTAACCTACTGTCAGTCTCCACTCTCCTTTAGATTAATGTTCAGGATATATAGGGTTATTGAAGGGCGAGCAAGTCTTGCTGGCCACTCCCTGGATCTCCAGTTAATAGATCATCTTACAGATGGGAATCACAGGGTCTCGGTCAGTGCAGTATTTTCAATGCTGCATTGTTTTGGCAGCAACTGGTACCTGCTCTTCTTCAACCCTCAGGTGTTCTACTACAGAAGGGTCCTCTGAAAGACTAGGCAAGGTATTAAATTGTTTAACATCTTCTGTCTCCACAGCGGCTATCCCAAAACCCAAAAAAGTCCTTTTGGGTCTTTGAAATGACAACTCCTAAGGTAACCTATACCAAGAATACACGGGGCCTCTGGACCTGTCAAAATAGGTTGTTTTTTCCATTCCTTCCCAGTCAAGGTCACCTCAGCTTCCAACAGAGTTAACTGCTGAGATCCCCTGTAACCCCAGCAACAGAAACAGGTTCTGTCCCCACCATGTCATGATGGCATGACAGTAGATTGTGTGTGCCAGTGTCAGTCAAAGCTTTGTATTTTTGTGGTTCTGATGCACCAGGATATTGGATCCACACAATCCAATAAATACAATTTTCCCATAGCTCTATCAGGCTAGAGGCAAAGCCCCTCTAGTTCTGGCTATCATTCACTCCCTGGGCATACATTTTGGAGGCCTCTTCAAGGGAATCAGGCATGTCATCTTCCCTTCTGTTCTGCCCAGGAGCACACCCACAGGGAACTGGAGCTAAATTCATTCTTGCCAAGTTTCCTTTGCTAGTAGGCCAAGATGCAAGTGGGTTTTCCATCCTATCTTCTCATGTATTCTCCATATTCACAGAGGAAGAACCATTGCTTGCTTTGTGGATTGTACTCCGTCTCCCTAGCTGTGGGATGCCTACTTCAGATAGCAGGGATTCTGTTCTGTACTGGTGAAATGTGGAAAAGACACACCCTAAGCTCCTTTCTGAGTTTTTGATGGCTTTCTTATGGATCTCTGATAGCTCTCTTCAATCCTCTCTTCCAATTCCCACACACACTTGGTCTGTTTCCAAGGCTGAGACTTTGGCTCAGGTTGGGATATGGACAGTGTCTTCATATGTCTGTAGCTTTCTTGTCATAGTACTCACTGTCTCGTTTTCCTCATTCCATTGCAGCATCACGAGAAAGTGGGAATACACTTGTGTCCCAAGCTGTGCAAGTTTCAACCACATTAATGTTGTACTAGATCTGGAATTCTTTTGTGTTTATCATTATTTGAGAAAATTATCTCGATCACAATCAGTTCTTTCAAGCTTTGGATTCCTTGCTTAGTGGGTTTCCAAGGGCCTTGATGCAGCTGGAGGTGTTCTTGGCAAAGGTATCTCTCCTTCAAAATTGCTAAGAGACACATCCAGAGGCTGAGAGTTTGAGCCTCCTTGCAATTCCCTTGTTGATACCCACATTACACAAAAGAAATCCCAAGTGCCTTGCTTCAGTGCCATCCAAAATTGTAGCATCACCTCCACTGTCCCAGACTTGGATCAGCCAGCTCAATATAGACTCACCTGTTCATTGAGTGAGGTCTTTCTGCAGATTGCATGGACTTTCTAAGGATAGGGATTTGATGATTATTTCCAGCTCTGATTCCTCTGCTGGCTGTGAGGGTTCTGCTTCCCCATCATCATCCACCAGGCGAATGCATTTGGTCTTGTATTTCCTCCTCTGGACAGGTGTGACCACTGTTGGCTTAGTTTGCCCTTCTGGTTTAAGGCTGAGTGGCTGGGGTGTCTGCTCATTTGTTCCCCTTCCCCTCCAGCTGTAGGTGCTGCTGTGCAGTAATGAACAGCATGGAATAAACATTATTCATGTCCCAGCACAGTGTAATAAGTTGCCCCTCTTTGGAACTGCCACTGTAATTTTCTTTCAAATATTCTACCTTTGCTGGGTTCTGTATTTGTTCAGGGGGAAATTTCCAAACCATTGGACTAGACCATTTCTTCAAAATCTGGCTTATATCCTCCCACATTGCATTCCACTCAGGATTTTCCACCCCTGAGATAGATCTCTGGGCAGCCTCCCTGGAAACCTCAGCCCTGATTCTAAATGTGTTGTAGACTGCTATGTATAGAGACATAACAGAATTAGCAACAAGAATATGATGTCTTAACATGCAGAGAGAATTAAACAATCTCAAAAAGTGATGTGCTAGACCTGAAGAGGTAGAAGGACATGAAAGGCTGGGAAATATCATCCCCTCATGTTCACCCAGCAGGTTGGGTAAGATTATTAATTGTGGTGGATTTAGCTGGATTGTGTTATGCACAGGTGATTTGGCTTAACAGATACCAGCTCAACCAGCCTAGCTTGATGTAAACAAATCCTCAGACACGATAACGATAGGTCAGATTCAAACCCAGACAGAGGACCTCAGCCAACCCCTCTGAAGCATGAATGCACCCATATCATTAGCCAGAGAGCTAGATGGAGTGGAGACTCCTGATCAATCACGTCTGTAAGTGTGGGAAATTTGAAAGCCCTGTAAAAGGAGCTGCTGGACAATACAGGTGTGGTCACTGCATGAACTCAAGTGTGTTAATGTTGCATCCCTGTCTCTGACTCCACAGTGACAATTAATAAGCCTTCAGAAACAGCAGGCCAGACAAACAACAACAAACACACATCTGAAATGATCATTATTACTTCTGATACTATCTTTCCATAAACTGGTATCATGGAGTGTATAAACAAGTCAATCTTGGTTTGTATTCCTGATCTGAAAAAGAACGCATATGAATTAATGACTGCTATTTCATTCTAGCCTGTGATGCACCAGGGCTCAATAGGTTTTTTTTATTTCTGTCTCAGGGCACAATAGAGCAAGGCAAACATTAAAAAAGAAAGAACTGGAAGGACATGAAAATGCATGAGTAAGAGTTGGAGTGATGTGGGCATCTTTTACTCTAAGAGGAGAAAGAGAATATAGCAGGCTGAAAAGCAAAAAAAAAAAAAAAAAAAATCCACTGTCGCCCTTGATTTGCCATGTTTTTACTTTGCTTTCTATGTTTTCATTATGTCTTCTGATGTTTACAGAACTTGGAGCTGAGTTCTCACACTTTTTATGTAAATAATGAAATGTTTACATATTTCTCCTCTAGGAGGAGTTTCTTGAGTGTTGGTGATGTTCATCAAGGAGATTGAAAAGGTGGTGACACCTTTGACCAATCTCTGGTCCTTCTGTACAGTTGTATATATATTGGAGTCAGATTTTAAAATAAAAAAAACCATCCCTGCTGACCTCGGACCTCATCCCTGCTTCGTCCTTTCATGTCCTATTGCAACACCAAACCCAAAAATAACCCCCCTAACCCAAACCAAAGCAAAGTATACCAAAAAGTACTAATGTTTTTATTTAGGTTCAAAGCAAACTTGATAATGAATTGTTTGAGGTGTGCCAAGCCTGTTAGTTTAGTGTGTTCCATGGTTTGCTGCAAGCATGGGTTCCGGTAAGCTGTGCTGGATACCTGGCAGTCAACTCCATGGCTCCATGAGGGAAGAAACCAAACAAAGCTGTTGATTGGAAACCAAGGTGTAAAAAGATAGTTGACAGCATGGCCTGCTCCCTACTGGCTGTGAGGTTAAAGACCTTAAAGCCAGAGGAGCTCTGGAGTTCAAAGTCACATGCTGTTGTGATGCCTGTTGTTTGAAGTGACAAATAAGAATATTTCAATTGTGAAATCCTTTATTTTTTACCATGTCTGAAGTATTTTTCATCTGTTTCAGAGAAAATGATGATCTCAAATATGTGCAGAGGTCAGAAGATGTGTATGTTCCAGATTTACATTTATGAAAGGGAAAGTAGTATCTGAGTGCTTGTAAGCATATGTGCATTGTTGTGCTGCAATCACTGACTTATTTACCTGAACTGAGCCCTTTGCTTTTGTATTCCTACTGCAGTAAGCTGCACACAAAGTAACCCATGCAGACCAGTATGATGGAGTTGTAGTCCAGAGGATGTAATGAAAAGTCTGCTGTTTCCCAGCATTAATTGTTCCCGCTGCATTATCACACCATATTCTTGTAGAAGTATATTTCTATGCTTTCAGGTTCTTCTCTCTTGGTTGTATTGACAGAGACATTTGAGCTGCTGGGAACTGACCAGGACTGGCAAACAAAGCAAAAAAACAACAAAAACCCCCAAAATAACCCCAAAAAACAACACCCCCCCCCAAAAAAACCCAAAAAACAACAAACAAACCCCCAAAACCCAAAAACCAAACCAAAACAAAAAACCCCAACAATAACAAAAAAAAAAAAAAAAACCACCAAAAACCCCACAAAAAAACCACCAAAAAACAAAAAACCAGAACCCAAACAAACAAACAACAAGAATTTGTTACTTTTCATCCATCATATAATTAGTTGGAATGCTGTTAACTATGCAACTGATTGTACTTATGGTTTGGGAGAAGGAGGTGGTTATAGGGCGTGAAGACCGAGGCAAACTGATACCATCAGTGTTGCAGAACTTTGATGGTGAAGCGTCATTATGTGCCACCCATTGGACTAGGTAAGCGCAGCAGTCTTGGGTCTGTACACAATAGTGGCCTGGGGCTGGAATTTGAGCACAGCTACTATAGGCAAGAGAGAAATCATCAACATAGACTTCATGAGACATTCATAAAAAGGAGAAGAGTGATTTATTTTAAAGTGAATGCTGATCCATTTCTGGGTCTTCCAAATCCTGAGCTGGTATGCTAAACTTGAGCTGTTTTTCCTGTTACTGTGTAGAGACCTGCACTGAGAAAGAGAAAATAAATTTGTATTGTGTGCTAGATCAGAACATTCTGGTATTTTAAACTGTTTAGGACATCCATATCATCTTCAGAGCAATTTCAACTGTTGTGTTGTAATACTACTAGTAATGATGATGATGGTGACAATAATTACAGTAATGGTAATGAAAATATGAGAGGGAGAGAGAAATAAAATCAGAGAGAAACAAGTGATGAACAATACCATTTCCAACCACCTGCTGACTGATGCATATTTTGTCACCAAGTAGTGATCACTGGCTCCGGTTTATATATTGGGCATTATGTTCTATGGTATACTGTATGCTTTTGGCCTGTTTGGATCAACTGTCCTGGCTGTGTTCCCTCCCAGCTTCTTGTGTGCCTGCTCACTGTCAGAGTATGGGAAACTCAAAAGTCTGTGATTTGGAGTAAGTACTGTTTATCAACAATGAAAATCATCAGTGTGTTATCAACATTACTTTCATATTAAACCAAAAACACAGCACTGTACCAGCTAAGAAGATTAACTCTATTTCAGAAGAACACCCCAGAAGAGCAAGTTTTCTTAACAAAATCTCTTACAGGAATAGTTTGAATTACTAATAGCAGGGAAGTAAGGCAGGTTCTCAAAGGTCTTTATTCCATATATGCATCATATATACTAAGCAATTTTTTTAATCTGGTGATTTTCCACCATATGAGTCAACTTTAAATATGCATATCAACCAGTTGAAATAAGTTACCTGATTCTGAGGCTTTAAACAGCCTTTCCCCTTCCTTCTAAGAATGCCCTAGAAAAGAAAACAATTTAAGAAGTTTGTGCTTAATTGAAAAAGGAGTACTAATATCATTGTGCTTTTCAGAAAATATCTAATATTTCTCTTACCAAGGATTAGGCACCTGGCTTCATTTTCATTCCTCCCATTTCTGTGTTTGTGCAGAAAATCCTTCATCTTCTTCCCCATCCCTGAAAGAGGAATAAAGAGTTACATACAAAGGCATTGCTGTCAATAATTTACAGATAATAAAAGAAACTGAAGCATGTCTGATGTTGGTTTTTGTGCTTCTCTTTCCTTGCTGCTCTCATTGTGATGCTATCCAAAAGGGAATTTAGAGCTCTAGTCATTGAGATGGTGTTGGCTACCGATATGTCCTGTCACTTCCAGCAAATCAAATCTATGAAGAATGCTTTGCAGCAACCAGAAGGGTGAGTCACTTCACAACATAGTGCAGTAAGGGGGCTGCATTTCAGCTGGTGCTTTGCCAATGTGTTTAACTTCAAAAGCACCTCTCCAGAGGCCCTCTCTTTTTTTGATATCTACAGCAATTTTCTTTCTGGTGTTGAATTTTGTATTAATTCACTTAGGGAGGGATGAGCACATGCCTATATGCACATCTATAGTCTGTGCTAGTGGCCCAAAGCTTTCAAATGTCACCATTGTTGGGACCAGCCTCACTGGGCATTTCCCTGGTGGATAACATAAAGAACATGATTCATTAGGGTGACCTCTATAACTGAGTATGACTTAAGGTTTTAGGACCTGCAGAACATAATTAGCATTTTGTCTTTATGAAGATGGTATCAGCTGTCACCCCTGGAAGGGGCCTGCTTCAAACCAGAGAGCAGATGAAAACTTGAAATCCCCTGAGGGAAGGACTGGAAAATAACAGATGAAGCCCTATGAGGGAAGCCTTTTTTTTTTTTTTACCCCGTGTGCTACTGGGAGCTGTAATATTTTATCCACAGCTCTTTCCCAAAAAATTCCTTCTACATTGCTCTGAGTGATGGTCAGTTTTTCACCCTGGACACAGTTATGTCCAGAGCCTCCCAGAATTATACCTGGATCAGAATTATACCTATATCAGAATTATGCCTGTATCAGAGCAGGATGTGGCTAGCCACCTGATCCCCTCAGAAACTACAATTCTTTCAACCATTTTGGACAGCCAAAAAGCAGAATTTAAAAATGAGAACACCCATAGCAAGAAAGCATTATTTACTGGATTCTTGGGCTAGCCTCTTAGGTTATGGTTGTAAGAAATTACTGGCAACTCACACGAGTTTTCTATCAGTTATTTTGTAGACTTGTCACAGCCCCAGAGATCCCCACTTTTCATTACAATGAGATGATAGGAACCACCTTCTCTTCTAAGCTGCATAAAATACAGCACTAATGAAATGGGGAACAGAGCAGCTCTTCAAGACTGCTAGTGTGGACAAGCAAGCCTGGAAAGATGCTGAGCAAGGCTGAGCAATTTTTTTTTCTTCATTTCTTAGTATCTCTTTTAAAACAGGAATTATGTATGTTATGTTGGAGAAATAAGTCAGTCATTCACAGTTGTCTGTTTTTATGGTCAGAGAAACCACTTCACAAAATCCTTCTCAAAGATTCTAATTACCTTATTTTCCTGTAGGTAAGGTTTTTTGTCATTCTTCCCTGCAAGAGCAGACAATTAATTTTTTGATCTTTTGGGTTTTCAGAATTGACAAGCCGAAAGCCTTATCACTGTTATTACATACAGCAGATATCAGTCATCCAGCCAAGGCCTGGGATCTCCATCATCGTTGGACCATGTGTCTGCTAGAGGAGTTCTTCAGACAGGTAAGCTAGGGAAGTTCTTTTCTTTTCTGTGGTTGACAGGGAGTGTGTAGAATTGGGTAAAGAAGTAGGAAACTGTTAGCACAGGTATGTTCCTTTTCTCTGATGGTTTTAAGAACCTCCTAAATGTATAAAGCTTTCTCCTCTAGAATCATTAGCACTGGCTATTATGCCTTTTAGGAAGCTAGCGTCTGATACGTTCCCTGTAGATATAAACATTATCTACATAGTAGAAATTCTAATTTGGGAAGCTAATATGTCTTTCAAATTAGGAAAATATGGAATATATGTCACTCTGCTTAGCTCTAGAACCCTAAAACCATGTTGGTGTAGCTATACTTTATAGAACTTTAGTTACATTGTTGTGATGGATGT
Organism: Brachypodius melanocephalos; assembly: GCA_013398615.1. Lineage (NCBI taxonomy): Eukaryota > Metazoa > Chordata > Aves > Passeriformes > Pycnonotidae > Brachypodius > Brachypodius melanocephalos. The sequence continues at coordinate 259,096 of VZSR01000690.1, forward strand.
GAAAAAGTCCTACTTTGCCCTTACTTTAAAAGAAATTAACTGATGGAAATTATAATGGACCACCTGTTGATAGACCCACAAATCTAGATAAATCATTGAGCTCTGTGTGATGGTTACAAGGTTCTCAAGTGATTATTAAAACACATCTAAAGAATTAATTTAAAAAAAAGGAAAAAAAAAGTAAAAGCAAACAGATCACTTAACGAGTGTATAGGATATTTTTCTCCAGTATGAATTACTAACCTAAGCAGTGCTAGCATTTAAGTGCTTATTTTCTCTGTAAAATCCAATAACTTCATTTTCTATAGTAAATCTAAATGCAAGAGGGAAAAATATGACAATCCTTTAAAAGTTCTGACAATTAAAAAAAAAAGATATCTGTTTTTAAAAGCACTGCAGTAATCTGGGGTTTTTTACAAGGGTATTGCAAAAATTTTGCTTTGAAATTAATACTTTAGTTTATTTTTTAAACCAAGAATCATTTTACTGGGTGGAAGCAGATAGCTCATACCTCCAGCCACATAGGAGGCTCATGCAAGTAGGATGATTTTAACATTAAATTTAGGGGAAAATCTGTGCATATTTATGCTTTTCTAGCTCAGTACTAGATGTGCTATAATACATGACTGCCAAAGACTTGTGAAGGAATTAAAATTACCTCACATTAAGATATGAGACCACAAAACCTCCGAGTTTTGGTTTTTTTACACATGTAGTGAAGACAGAACTATTATTTTATATATTTAAAAGAGTATTTTAATTCCAGACAACAAATCCTACTTTAGTTTTGTAAGAAGAATAACAACACTTTTAGATGAAACTATATATAAAAACTGTATTCTAATTCCAAATTCAGATGCAGTATTAATTTCCTCATCAGGGAAGCCATTAAGATTAACATGAAGCATAGATGTGCTCTGTGCCTTATTCCTCTGTGCCTCTGGCTTGTAATGCCATCTTGGGCCTTGAAAAACAATTTGTGTGGCAACATGACACCTCAGAAAGAATCGAGTCAGACAACAGGACTCATTTTAAAAATCACCTCATAGACACTTGGGCCAGAGAGTATGGTATGGAGTGGGTGTATACGTATTCACTATCATGCACCAGGGAGTATTGAAATCTACAATGGGCTGTTGAAAGCCGTAGATGGTGGGACATTCAAACATTGGGCTCTACATTTTGTGGAGGCCATCTGGTTAGTCCATACTAGAGGCTCTGCTAATAGAGCTCCCCCTGTGCAATTAAAACCTCCACATATCATAGAAAAAGACAAAGTCCCTGTGGTACATATGAGGAATTTGCTTGGAAAGACAGTTTGGCTTAGGGCTGCCTGAAGCAAATGTGGAATTGTTTTTCTCAAGGATCTGGGTGCACTTTGTGTGTGATGCAGAGTGACAGGAAGACATTATGTATACTTTGAAGGGATTTGATTTTTGGATGAGAACAGTCTGTAATGTTGAATCGTGTAATATTGGCTGCCGAATGAAATTGCCACTGTATGCCATAACCACCATGAACAATGGATATAGACTGCTCCAGGTACACAAGTTGTGAACTCCTGATGCAGCTTGCAACCACCCAACAGCGCACCAGCCCTCCTGCTCGTGAAGACACCTAGCATGGATAGAATCCACAGTCATGGACTAAATGAACTCAACAAACATCTTGGAGAGATGGCCATTGACTACAAAAATTAGAATAGTGCTTGTAAATACATATATATATACACATTATATAGATATACAATTCTCAAATTAGCCACAATTTATGTTAAAAAACCCCAATCTAAACAAAATCCAAACTTAATTAAAGAAACTGAAATGAAGCTCTTACAGTCATAACATAATATATGAAAAGTGCCATGTGTCTTGTCTTCTTAAAATTTCTTCTCAATTTTTTTCTCCAGGGTGACAAAGAAGCAGAACTAGGGCTGCCGTTTTCTCCTCTGTGTGACCGGAAATCTACCATGGTTGCTCAGTCTCAAATAGGTATGTCCCTTTTGGTGCATGCAAAGTAGCATCTTAAACGAAAAACTCCATCTTCTCAATGGCACTAAGATCCTAGTGTTCTCATTATTTGGAATTATGTTAAAGAGAGGAAATAAGGCACAATGGCATTATTTTTCCCAGATCAACAATTCAAAGAGGAGCCATTAAATTTATGGTAATGGTTCCATACAGTAACCAAATAACGTCAGAAATAACTACAGAAATAACTACACTACCTGGTTGTGACACTTACTCCATGATTTTGTGAGCTGTGAAGACAGAGCACACATGAGAGTATCATGTGGATGAGTGTCATTGGTGTATATGAAAATGTAATGTCAGTTCCTTTGATGACCTGGACAAAACAATGTACTCCTTTCACCCTTCCACTCCCAGTGCTTTAAACCAACCATTATTTTTCACTGAAGTCAAGCAACTAGCAAACCTTTTTCTGTCCCACCCATTCGGTAAAAGAGATCTTTTACAGACTCACCAACAGCACTTTCTCTACCTCTTTTTCAGTTAATGAGTGAAAAAGTAGGGGAAGGATGAGGCAACAAGACTCACATTTAGTGAAAGAACAAGAGGGGCTAAGTGAAGTAAAACTGTTCAGGGGGCTTGACACAATGAAGAGAACACGGAAAAGGTGGATTTGTGGATGGATTTTTATACTTTGGAAGTAAGTGAAATAGATAGAAGAACATGTACCAGCCTCAATTGGACAATAGGTAGCCAAATGGAATAAAAAAAGGAAAGATAACATGGATGCTAAAATTGAGACAACTGAGAAAAACAGAAAGACAGAAAACATATTAAAGAAAGCAAACAAAACATTTGAAGCAAGAAATTTCTCTCAAGGAATGAAACAAAGATTTCCCTGAAACTAGGAAAGTCCAGATTCATATCTTTGGCTAAGTGCTGTTTCTGCTTAAAATAATTTCATTGTTGCTGGAAGGCAAGCCATTATCTCAGAGACAGCATCCCAGATCTTTCTGGCTTTGGATGTTTAGACAATTCACTGAAGAGTCTGAGTCTGAAGTGTCCTATACAAGCCTGGCCTGGTTACCAGGCTTGTAGCATTTATTCCTCTGGAACAACCACCTGCCATCCAACTGTGTGTTCTGCCAGTAGCTTGGTGGAGGAGAGCAGCAATAAACTTAAAGTACGACAGTCTCAACTACAACTCATGTTGAAGACTCCTGGACGTAGGCTTATTGCTGTGCTGTGGGAGAAGATAAACTCTTCTTCTCTGGTTGCTATGAGGGAAAGTCCAGGTAGATGCTTCTCTTGCACATCTGTTTTATCAGCTTTCAGATATGTTCCTCACTCCTTAGAGGAAAGAAGAGTTGTGCCTTCCCCGGGGTCCCTCTACATAGGGTTGCATATGCTTGGGAACCAGCTTTCCCTCAGAAAGACCAGAAGAGGAAAAAAACTTCTGATGTGCCTTTTGTCAAGCTACTTCAAAATTAATGTTATATTAAACCATCATGAATACAATTTACCTTAGAGGCACTTGTCAGTAGGCAAAAGCAGACTTACTTAGTCATATACTATTTCATCTGTGCAGTTAACAATCCATTGACATTAATAGACTACTCCTTAATTTTGCCTTCTACCATTATAAAATTGTTAATTTCTCGGTCTGCTGCACATTCTGACAGTGTCTTTCTCTAATGTCCCTTTTGTTAAATTGCAACCACCTGTTTTCTGGCAATCTGCTGACATAAGACTTTCAAAGTTGTAGGCTGGATTGTCAGACAAATAATCTCCTTTCATTCATTTATTTACCCAAGTAGTAGCCTCAAAAAATGTTTCCTGGAATAGTAATTACATTTCTTTGCAGAAAGAAATTACTTCTTTGCAGAAGTAAGTTCTTACTGAATTCCAAATTGTGCTATTATATGGTTGAACTTGACAATCTTAGTGATTTTATAATTGTCATCTGCACCAAGTAGCCATCAATTCTCACAAATTAAAAACCTTTGTTCTTTGTGAAATAAAATTGTGCTTTTGGTTCTATCAAGGACACAGCCTAGAAATGGTGTTCTGGTGGCTCAAGTTGTTTGTAGTTGCTGGTTTGCTGCTGTAAGGTCACCGTAGATGCAACAACAGTGGGCACACATTTTCATTAATGAAAATTTTCCACAAATGCAGACTGAAGGTTTTGGCAGTTTGGACTTCTTGCATGAAATTAAGCAATCCAACAGAAAAAAACTCCTCAAAGGAAAGAAAGTGTCTCTCCTGTTGCATGAGATTATGAAAAAAATGCTCAGTTTAAGCTAATAAATAAAACCTCCATGAATATAAATTATTGAACTTTAACTTGAAAAGCTATTAATGTTAACTGTAATGACCAATTTATCATCCTTTTTCTTATTCAATAGAATGAGTATGGCAATTATTTCTGTACCATGGTGAAGTACAGAAATTGGGAGAGATTTTTGTTGGGAAGTCAAGTTGCTTGTCCAAGTGGGGGAAAGAAAAATCTGCAAAGAAAACCAGACCAAGATTTTCCAACAAGTATATCAGGAGCTAAAACTTTTCTGTCTCAAAGTCTAGGAAGTTTGTGTTACTTAAGATCAGCCTTTATTGTCAATGTCCTTTTCTGCAGCTGATAAATGCAACAGCATGGTTTTATTTTTATCCTTTTTCTGTCAAGAAATAAAAATGCACTTTCAGAAAATATTGGATAAAGGCTGATGAGTTCATGCTGCTGATTTTTTTTTATGGTGGACTTTAGAGAAACTGTCCCCTACCCAATTTTTTCAATGATGATGTTCACAGGTATAATGAACAGTAAGCATATGCCCGGAATTCACTCTTAGCATGCAGCATTAACAGGTAAAATAATCTTAGTCTCTAGGGTACAGAACTGTTTATCATGTTCATTTTATTGAAGGAGGAAGAAGGATAATAAACTGGTCATTAACATTAATAGGTTTTAAAACTCAGGCTCATAATTTGATATTCAGGGTTTTAAGTATGAAACTGAATTACAGTCTTTAAATCTAAGTGTCTTCAGGTAAAGAGTAAGAGCATACAACGAGGGCAGGGGGCAGCATGTGGAAATATGGCAACAGTTACATAGTTTTTAATAAAGTCCTAATTTTTTTCTACAATAGCAGATTATGATTCCAACTTTATTATAATCCCTATTTTAAGGTAACATCGTTGAATACCTTATTCATGTTATAGTGGATAGAGGAAAAAATGCCACTTATCAAAGAAAAGTTGTCACATATATTCAAATTTGTTTACCTATGATCCCTTTTTGCACCTCTGCTCATCTTTGTTGATGAAATGCAAGACCACTCACAGAGAAAACTTGATTCTTAAAAACAACTGTTTAATCGTTTATGTGCAACTGTTCAGTATCTCACGAAACAGATCCCACTGTCTTGCTGCTGAAGTTAGTGACACATTCATGTGTCTGATATCAGAGATTTGCATGTCTTAGGGTTGTTAGTGGTGAACGAGCAAGTGGTATTACTTGCTGAGCAGAATGACAAGGTACTATGGCTTGGATTTCTTTGGCCATTAAGAGGTAAATAAGTTTTTGAGTGAAGGGGATTAGAAGAGACATATAGACAGACATGTAAATGTGTGAATCAAGTTCTCATTATCCTTAGGATTCCTTTGGTACGCTTAACACTGTTCTCAGTCAGTAAAATTTTCTGTGCTTAAAAAAATTACATGAAACTTGCTGGGACTATCTGGGTTGTGATCTAGCATACGATTTCCTGTTCAAGCTTTATACTGCATGTATTTCTAATTAACTACCTGAGAATTCTTTTTTTCCTAAATTTTAATAGATAAGACTGACCCAGTGTTATGGAGGCACATGATTCACATGCTCACATAAAACTGTGTGTGTCTCCAGATTTACAGAATGTTACTTGAAAGTTGATTGGCATGAAAATACACCTAATAATCCATCCTTTTATAAATTTAGCAAAAATATGGGGAGGGAAATGGAACTAGGAGGATGCTCAACTGCTTTGTACTCAAGATGTGAATTGAAACATCTGTGAATTCAGGTACCTGAACTGCATGATCTCTTCTTTTGTTGTTCAGTTATCACCTAGAATCACTAGTGCCAAAGAAACATATCATGACTTGCTCAGAGAAATTACGATAATAATAATGAATAATTAATTGTTGATAATTAAAAAATATCTAAAAACTGTAATAATAGGGATTTATAACAGTGGTAATCGTAACCTGGATGGACTAAAGACTTAGGAGGGACTAAGGACTTTGTTGCTTTCTTGGCTTACCTGCAGCAGTAAGTAATTTCATAACTGAAATGCTAAAAGAATTAGGGAAAAGTGTAAGCTGCTGTGAGCTACTCACTCCTACATTTTATTCATACAATTTGGATTTTTCTTCATCTCATGACCTTATGGCCACAGGGCGCTTCAGTCTGCACTTTCCAACATTCAGATCAGAGCTACATTCATCTCTGTCAAACTGTATACTGAAGTAGAAAATATTTGGGTCTTTATTTTTCCCTTTTTTAATATTAAAAAATGTGGGGAAAGCATCTAGATGTGTTTTATTATCAACAAGAAAAAGCTGACCAAGCCTTGAGGAGAGAGAATTCACAGCAACATACTGATACACAGTAAGGGTGGTTTAAGCTTACTGGTATTATTACTGTTATAATTATTTTCTTTTTTGAGAGGGTTCTTTGAAGATGAATTTTACTTTTAAGTTTTATCTAAATCTACTAGGAATTTAACTTCAATATCACACTACTTCTCTTATAAAAGAAGTCTTGATGAGTCTGTTTATGTTCTGATTTGCCAGACTTTCTTTCCAATGTTTAGGTCGCTACCTTTTACTGCATGCTATATTGAGGGTCTTGGATTAGGGATTAATGTATAACTCAGTGTCCTGGTTTGAAAGACAGGTATCTGGAGAATTCAAATCCCTTCCCTCCAAATTATTATAATTTAGAAAATTAAAGGAGTTTTCAGGCAAAAGTATGAGGATAGGAATACCGGTTCTTTACTAACATGTATAACACAGACAAACAAACAGCAACTACAGCATTAATACTAAACAAAACCAGGGACCTTGAGGGGCTTTGTTTCACAAAGCCCAGGGCAGTTTGATGTCTTGGGACTCTGGCTGGAACACTGCAAAGTCCCGGGCTGGTGGGTGGAAACAGCAGGTTGTCCCCAGCAGGCAGGGGCTGGATGTCCTAGCAGGGCAGGGAGGTGCGGGGCCACACTGTAGCGAAAAGAGCAGTGCTGAAGAAGCTACGATGGCAGGACAGGGCTGGCTCAGCTCCAGCAGGGCAGGCAGAGGAGCTCAGAATTCCAGGGCACAGGAGCAGGTGATGGTAGATTTCCCAGGACCAGACTTTCTGGTGACAGTGATCTCCTCAATCAGCAGCTCCACCGTCCTCTCTCCCCAATGCCGAGAGCAAGAGAGCGAAGCTGTCTCCAGCTCTGTCTTTTACCTGCCCCAAAACTCGTCGCCTCATCCGAGAGACACTCCCAGAGAGAGAAAAGGTGTAGCTAGGTTCTCCCTTGGCCTCCTTTGTTCTGCCTGAGTACCGGTAAGTACCCAGTAGTTAGCTTCCTAGCAACGTATCAGAAAAATTTTATAAGTGAGAAGAAAAAACCCAAACTAATCTAACCCCTAACACTCAGTTTTCCCTTTCTAGTATTTGCCTATCCCTCTTTCAAGTTATATTTTTTTTACTGTCATTTAGAGTATGGTCATTAGTATTCACTGAAGCAGGGACTCCACATAACTCCTCCTCTAGCCTACTTAACTCTGCTTGTGTTTCTGCTCAGGTTTCATTGACTTCATTGTGGAACCCACCTTTACTGTGCTGACTGACATGACAGAGAAAATTGTGACTCCGCTAATTGATGAAGCTTCCCACTCTGGCATATCTGGATTAAGGCGTTCCAGGTGAATAACCTTGCATCCTCTCAAGAGTACAAACTGTCATTGCAATCAATTGCCCTGGTTTCCCCCCTCCACAGTGTATGTCTGTCTTGTGGCTTAAAGACCCATATCTGCATTGTGAACACCGCAGCTCACTGCATGAGGTGACTTTGGGCAGGGAAAGTCCAGCCTGGAGGAGGTCCAAGGGGAAGGAGGGTGGCATCAGCCTGAGTCATATCTTCTGAGGCAAAGGGCACAAATGGTTGTAGCCATGCAATCAGATACACTCTCAGTGCTCTCTTAGTCACTAATGTCAGAGAGAATGCAATGAGGGTAATTGGGAGGCACTTGTTTCTTCGTGTCTAGAAGTATAAATGGGATTGAAACACAAATGATTAAAAGAATAAGCACAATTTTGTGACAGTATTTAGGGTTATGCAAATGTGTGAAGAAACACCACAATTCACCTGGAGTTTAGGTGTAGGAAGTCTTGGCCCATTCAACCTGCACTGCTGTTTTAGAGATACTGCTCTTTCCATAGTTTAATTGACAAGGCATATCTTGGGATTCAAATGCCACACAGCTAGTGCTCCCTAGAGTAGGGGTATCAAGTCAGGTTCGCTCTCCCAGGTGGCTTCTTTGCTCTTGGGCAAACAGAGACCAAACACTAATATCTTTCTATGTCAGTAACCTCACTGCCTTTATTAAAAAGTTCACAATAAAGCATCAAAAGTCAACTGTAGGATCTGTAACAGAAATGAATACCTGAGCCTCAGCTGAGGTCACCAAGCCCTTGACAGAAACTGACCTGTACCTAATACCTCCCATTGGTGAAATTTAGGAGACTCCTCATGTGACATATTTGATTTCTGGAATTGTCTGACTCTCCAGTAATATTTAGGGAGTGGAGATACAGAAAAAAAAAAAAAAAAAAAAGTAGTTACAGCACTTTGAGTGATTCTGTTTCTTAGTCAGCATGAAAAAGTAGACGAGGAAGAGGAGCCCTTTATTTTTAATACTGGCTCAGGTTGTATTCTTTGCTTTAACATCGGTTGGCCTGGGATGGGAGAGAGGGGAAGGATAAGGGACTCAAGCTTAGTTTTTCCAGGATAGCTCTGTTATCTGACTTTCAACCACTATTTTTTCTTAGCTATATTTGAATATATGGGATGCTGATTTCTTCTGTTTTCTGATATTGTGTCTCAGTTTGAATAGCATTAGTCCCTCTGAAGTTAAAATATCAAGTGTCAAGATCAATGGGGCCGAAGGAAGTGCCTCACTCAGCTGCTCCATACTCACTGTGGACTTCAAATGTTTTAAAGACACGTGGACTGAGGTGGTGCAGCAGAACAGAGAGAAATGGAAAGCACAAGCCACCAAAGGTAACAGCCAGGCTTCCTAGTGGAAGAATAAAATTCTGTTGACCTCTTCTTCTTCAAGCTCATCTTCAATCTAACCATTCTAAAACTGTTAGTTTGAAAGAATCCATCTATTGTGTTCAACAACTCACTCTGAATTCAGGACGATAGGGACATTGTGACTCATCTGTGCCTTATATTTTTCTTACAGTGTAAGTGTACATAATGAAGAGGATGTAGGACAAAAAAAATTTAAAGGGAATTCCCCTAAAGTCACAAAGCAGATTCAGTGGGTGCAAAAATAGTTGGAATGGTATTTGTAAATACCATACAGGTTTATCAATTGTTCATTGTTGTAATAAGTCCATTATCTTTATGCAAGAAAAGCCAATTCTTTATTCACACAACTAATTTTATACAGTTTTTACAGACCTCATGTGCAACTTTACTGGTTAATAGCTTTCTTGCCAATTACTCTATTGGTTAGTAAAAGATATCCTACTTGTCCATCAAATCTCTCTATTCTTGGATTATTTACATATTTTCTTTACTGATTCTCATGGGACAAATCCCTTGTTATTGCAGGTGCATTTGTTTTTCAACCCAAGAATAGGTTGTTGTGCTAATGAGTTCTCATGTCAAGATGGTTTTCGCATGGGAACTTGCAAATTGCTTAACTACATTTAGAATAGATGACAGGCTAGCTATTAATTTTATAGAGCAAGCCTGATTTTTTGAGGTCTTTCTTTTATAATTCTTCTGTCTGTCTATGACAGTTCATTGAAGTTGAAAGGAGATGGTAGTTTTAGAGATGGATGGTAATTGGGGAATAGTTCAGGGGAGAAGGATATTCTCTGCTCACAGCTGGTTTCATATTTCTGGTGATAACTTGGAAAATTATTTAGGAACAAAGCTGAAAATGTATGTGATGTCATTGGTCTGGAAAGGACTGCAAACATTTCAGAAGAATATGAGGGCCGTGTTGGTTGAAGATTGACCAGGGTTCAATACCGTCATGAAACTGAAAAAATTCCAACCATTCATCACCACTGAAAAAACCCAACAAAGCAAAGCAAAGCAAAGCAAAGCAAAGCAAAGCAAAGCAAAGCAAAGCAAAGCAACACTCTCCACCCCCAAAAAAACCGCTCAAGAGACTTTGTTTCTATAACTCCTCTGGCATTCTTCTCATCTTTTCAGCAGTAACAAGGCCCTCAATGCTGTTCTGTGTCCACTTTTGTGTCCACAATTTTGGCCACTGCAGTTGAAAAAACATATAAACCAGTTGCCGACAATGCAGAGTACATCAATAAAAATTGCGATAACTTGTTTTTAACCTAAGAAAGTGTACAGCTGAAAGCAGTTTCTTGAAGACTACTGCAGCTGCAAAATAAGAAAACTATTTTTTACTCAAATACCAGGACCATTAAGGGGAGAAAAAACTGGCAGTTTATTATAGGCATTATTATAATGTCTAATAAGTTAGACATTAGTAAATCTCTATTATTGGAGTTCTTTTGGAAATACTGAGAGCCATCTTTTGAGAATTATTTTGGTATAATTGCCTCTTAGCTCAAGGGTATGGATGATTGTCCAAAAGTATCCTAGAGCTCCTAGGTGATTTATACCAGATTTGGAACAAAAGAAAGGAGCACTATTTCACTGTTTTTTCTTTTCTTCATGAAACCATGATACAATTTATTCTCTGATCTGAATGGCTGTTGCTCAATCTCTTACTTAATGGAGTTGTTTTATTTCATATAAATGGAAAGAGTTTGATTTTAATGTATTATGTGGCTGTTTCTTTGGGGATTTGGCATAGTTCTCTGAAGTGCTGGAGCAGATTTTTCCTCTCCAACTGAAAGACCTGTCTAAAGGTTCAGGAAATTATGTAGTATTCAAACAAGATTTCTTTGTGATTAAAACTTGCCATTAAAGAAAAACACGTTCTAGACATTCCATGAAAATGAAAACAAAACCTAATTCAAAATCTATTTTCTCCCAGGGACTTTTTTTTTTTTTTTTTTCCTTTTTTTTTTTTTTTTTTTTTGTTTTGTTTTGTTTGCTTAGGGTGCTTTTTTTTTCTGGTGGAGTTTTTTTTTGTGTGTGTGTGTGTTTGGGGGGGTTGCTTGTTTTTGTTTTGTTGTGGGGGTTTTTGTTTGTTTTATTTAATATGTAGCAGTTCCTTATGGACCAAATTAAAGCTAATCAAACAAACAAAGCATTTAACATGTTTAGTGTCTTGTGGTATAGAAGTGAATGAAGTTACAAGTCACAATACAGATAACTAGTTTTAAGAATTTAATTTCAACATATACCATATATATTTTCTTGACTAAGCATAAACTACATAAAAATCCTTTATATAGTTTATAAAGTTATATAGCAAGACAGACCTGTGGGGGACTTCTACATAATTTCTGTGTTTCTAGGTACATTTACAAGCATGCATATTTGTTTTAATCATGAAAGAGTTACAAACATATGGCCCAGCATGCCTTTGTATGGACTAAGGACTAAGGAATTGTATTTGGACTACAGACCACTGGTATCAGTATCTTTGTTCAGCTGCTATTTTCTCTTGATTTGCAGCAAGTTTCTGCACCACTCTCCTTGCCTGTCTTGTAGCAAGGCCTACCACACAGCAGGGGCTTAAATTGCTAACCTTTGACAAACTGGTGTCTTGCAATCAAGATGCATTGCCAGTAAAAACAATTATTATTAAGAGACTATAGAAATATTTACTGTTTGTTGACAGCAAATAGAAATTGGGGATCAGAAAGGAAGGAACCTATTATTGCTGTTTTTGAAGCTAATATTATTATTAAATTATTTGTAAAATACTGTATTCCCTTTGGTAATGGCATTGTCCCTAGAAGCCTCAGTGAGCTGTTTTTATCCGGATTATGATATTTATAAAAAAATTCTCATACTGTGTGGGAAAAGTGAGTTTATTACTGATTGGGGTGGGGTTTTTTGCCTAAATGATCAATGTTAAAGAGCAACAAACAAAACAACTGAGTAAACAAACACCCTGATTTACAAAGCACCATTTAGATAAAGAATTTTCTGACACTACATTTGACAAGAGACACCTATCCAATGGTGTTTTAGCAAGCCCAGTTCTCCTGAGACAAAGTTCTGTCCTGCGCTTCAGGTGCAGAATAAAGCTTTTTTTTTCAGATTGCCAAATGAGAGGAATCCTTCTGTATGCCATGAGACTCTGAGATTAGCTCAGTTGGTTAGAGCATGGGCTTGACCTCTGTATGGCCTATTCACTTAATAGTTGCACTTTATGGATCTCTTCCAACTCAGAATATTCTGTGAAATCTGTAAAACATCCCTACAGCCTTCAGTAGCTAGTATCTCTTTTTTCCTTTTAAGAATTTTGAGGAACCTCTTTTTCAAAGGTGAACTTTATATGGTAAAAAAAGGACGTCGGCATAAAATACATTTAGGACAACCAGGGGAGTTGTTTTCAGAATATTTTGGTTTTGTCCTCCTATGTTCTTTTCTCATTGTCAAAACAGCTCTATATTTATCAAAGTGAATTTCTTTGCATGTGAAAATCTGAAGTAGATTTAGATACGTGAGTTGTTCTTGTCAAATTGACTGATAGTTGTGATTTCTTTCCTTGTTTGGCTTCTTTCTTTGCAGAAAATGCAGAAGAAAAAGCTAAGAAAGAAGCAGAGGAGAATGCTTATCAGGGAGGAGATGAAAAGGAAAGAGATGAGCAGGATGGGAAGCCAGGTGAAGATGTCACAGAAGCAAAGACAGAAAAGAGCAAAAAACCAAATCCTGGGGAAAGCAAAAGTGCAGATTCCAGTAAGAATCCTGTCACTGGGACTTGGCAAAGTGGTATGATCAAACACGAAGCCTACCAAGGGAAAAACGCACCTAGGACAGATAAGAAAACGTATCCTCATCATATTTTGGGAGAAGAGAAACAGCATGTCCAAAATGGTGAGTTCTGTTCTTCTACTGAGACATAAATCCAGCCCTAAAACCAGTATCTCACCCCAGTGATGTGGAAACCTGATATCCTGAAAAAGCATTCCTGGGCCCAGAGTCTCTTCCTGAACATAGGCATAGTCACATACATATGAGAATCAGAAACTAAATTAAATTCCAAATAGTGTTCTTCTGTAGATGGGGTTCACCATCCCTGCTTGGAAAAATGGAAAAATTAGTTTTTTCATGGAACTGAAGTAGCCTCTTACAATACACAGCAAGGAAAGCCAAAACAAATATTCCTGTTTCATTGCTTCAGTAACTGACAGAGGAGGAGCCAAAGTTGGCTTATAAACTCTTTTTAAACCAAGTTAAAAGCATCTTTGATTGGAGCCTCAGATTGAAATATGTTTCGGAACAGAGAATTTTTCTTCTGTCTTTTTTTAGGATTTATTTCATCTATCCTTCCTTTGCTCAGTTTATTTTTTTATAAAGACAATCACTAGCCTTTATTTTTGAGGGGGTTTTTTGACAGAAATTTTATTCCAGATTTTTTAACTTGCTGTGGAACTGACTTAAAATAAAAACCCCATTCTGCACCCAAAAACAAGTGGAAAAATATTTGAAAATTCCATTAAACATTAAAAAAACTTATTAAATCCAACGGAAAAGATCACTTGTCTCTTGGCCATTTCACTGGCCTTTCTTGCACAGCTTCTGCTCCCTGGAGGCAATATCAAAAAAATAGCAGCACAGCCATAGGTGTCTTGTCAAAAACTTGGCTAGTAACATGGGGTCCAAAAGTAGCAGAAAAACCTCTTTGAAGTCTCTTCTTAGAAAAAGACAGAAGGAGCATTTAAGCTTTGAAAGTCCAGGCTCAAACAGTGAGTTTAGATGGCAGGAGATATAGAAATTCTGTTTAAAACATTCCTGATGTCATTCTCAGGGTTGCTGGCCTTTCCCAGTAATTCCTTTATAATTAGAGGGGGTTTTTTAGATTGGAAAGGCTGCAGGAATCAAAGTTGTCATCCCATGATGTATGGGATTTTTCTTCAGACAGTGTTACATGTGTGAACAGGAATATCAGAAAGATAAAAAGTCAGGGACATACAACATGTGAGTCAGACTGCACCAGACTTTTCTTCTGCAATCCTTGGTTTTTGTTATCAGTTATTATTATTCTAACAATATGGGGATTAAGTTTACTCTAGTGATTTTGCTAGTACTTTTTTCAACAATGTGTCTCTGCTGCAGGTGTTAAAAGTGCTCTGAAAGGAATTATAATGATTTCTGAAAATAAGTGTTTCAGAATTTCAGAAAAAGAAATTCTGCTCCTTTATTTATGGGGTAAGGAACAATCACTGCAGCGTTTCTAGGGACTGATGAAATCTTAACATTCTTATCGCTAGATTGACCATGACTTCCTTTATGCCTATATGTTAATGTCTCATCTAATAAATTTGTCTTATTAGTTCTCTGCCTCCATAATCCCTTTCAAAAAGATCATTATGATCATTATTCTGCTCTGCTGGCAGTATGACAGGGTAGATATTATATTACTCAAAAGTCCCCTTTTCATAATATTCACTGAAAGTTCCGAAATTGTGTTATTAGGTGAGTTTGAGAGATCAAACGCTGAAAACAGTGCATGTGTAGATATTCAGCATTTTTTCCTGCACACATTTAGGGTCAAGCAATTTGTTTATGCAAAATGGTCAAAAAGCTTTGTTAGCTCACCACTACCATCAGCTGTATGATGGTGGAGGAAATGCAAAAATACTTTTGTGCTTTGCTATGTATATATTTGTTTCTGTTGCTGAAATATGCACCACCCCCCCTTTTTTTTTTAAGACCACTTTCGTCAAAACGACACCTGAACCTTGTTGGATCTGCTCTCTTTCTGTACAAAGACCCCAAGTCAGTGGCAGTGTGATCAGCTGAGGAGGGTGCTGCTTGTCATGTATCATCTTGCATTCTTTTTTTGGCAGGTTTTCACCATACAGTGAGCTTAGGAAGATAACATGAAAACTTTGGAATAAAAACTGAACAGAACATGTTTTGATTCCATCTTGTTAAATATTTTGGAGTTTAAAAACTATTCCTCTTTTATACTATGATGAAGCTTAATTGGAGAGAGATTGATGCACTACCATCCAAGAATAATGAATATGCTAATGGTTAATGCACATTATGGAAGAGGGAGACCTCATTTCTCTACAATTTTTCGTTTTTTGAGCTGTTCCAAAAATAAATATCCTCTGCCCATGAGTATTTTGAAGGCAGATCATATCCTCTTTAACACTCAATACCTTTAATCTTGATCCAAAGGCTGGGAAGTAGTTATAGTACCAAAAATAGTAATACAAGTAGAATATGCATCACTGTAATAGAGCCCCATGTTTACAGAAGTCTGAAGTGAGGCTTCTACAGCTATTATGTTGAAGTGTGCATCACAAAAGGAAAAAAGACCTCTCTTGCTGTTTGGACACTGCAGCTGAAATAGCTCTGTTCTGCCACAGCTTTCCATTTAAGTTTTTATTTGATCTAGCATTCGACATTCTCATTCAATGAAGGGATGGTCTGGAAAGGTCTGATGTGCTTTGCTCTATGACTAATAGAGGACTGAAAAAAGAGTCACTCTTGGTTGATATTCCTGGCTTCTTAAAATACACCCTATCTTAAGTTGCTATTTTCATTCTGCCTGAACCATTGCTCTGCCAAAGGCCTTGATTTTTTGGTTTGCTACATAGACTCTAAAGGCAATGATCAATGCTAGGATGATTGTTCCCTGATACCAACACAAACAAATCAGTGGATAAAGGAATCTGGTAAAAGAATGTAAGGCAAAATTACATAGGCATGTTCAGGGTATCAAAGAGGGTTCTTTGAAGCAGACACTTATGATGAATCCTTGCAGGATCTTATTTCTTTGGAAAGCATTAATGTTTCAGACTCCTGATTCTGAAATGAAGCTTATGATCATGTTTTTTATGGCCTACATACAATCAGAGGAATTGTGAGTTTCCATATGAACATTAAAAGGTTTTGATATTTAGAAGAATTTTATAAGTAGATTTTAAAACTTGCTTATCTGTAGGAGTTGGGTAATTTTTTTTCTGTTGCTTTGTTCTATGAAAATGTGTTAATTAAGTTCTTTTTGAATTCAGACCTTTCCTCCTAAGGAACAAGATCTCCTTTGGGTGTTGCAATTTCATTGAGCTATAAGCATTAAAATGCACTCTGCATTTAAATGCTTACAGTGTTTCTTATTGTTTCTTATTGCTTCTTTCCAGGTGAATTAAAGGAAGACACCAAATTGAATAGAAAAGAGAAGTTTAGTGTGGCGGATGAATCAAAGAAAACAGACGGTAAGGACAACATTTTATTGCATTTTTGACACCCATTTTTATATGCAATCTTTTGTTTCCTAAACATATCCAATTTATTCTAAAACCAAAAAACCTGTGTGGTAACCAGAAACAAACTTAACAGATACAGTCATTAGATTTGAAAAAAGCCATTGAAGCATTCTGAGGGAAAATCACTCCTTTCACATAATGCCTAGTACTACTTAGTTATGCTGGTAAACCTTATGCATCAATTTTTGTGCAGTGCCTGAAAGAAAAATCCTGGATTAGTAGAGTTGCTTAGTAGGAAATGCAGATTTATAAGATTCTGACTTTCTTTGAGCTGTATTCTTCTGTCTGGAAAAACAGGTTGCATTGGGCATGAAGAAATGCTTCATAAGAGGTGAAAAAGAAAACTGCTGCACAAGAGGTTCAATTAAGGATGCTATTGAAAAGGGAGGCTGCTGAAATATTTTTGAACTGTAGCAATCCCAAACCATAGGATGGTTTCGTGGGCATCTCGGAATAATGTCAGATGAGTCTGAGCCTAGTGTAGAGGTCCACAGATACTTTAGCAGCCTCAGCAGTTTGGAAAAACATCTCTAAGTTCTGCAGTGTGTTTACATTTTTGCACTTCCTCACCTGTGTATCACAGGCATATGAGATGGTATCTGAACCCACATTGCTTCAAAGACAATTGCTGAATAATTAGGTAGCAAAATAAATGCAAACAATTTTTCTAGCATTTTCTTTGTGTATGTATCAGTGAAATTCACTGAAATGTAACTATCACTAAATATAAATAATACAGTGCTTTGTTTTGATGGCCAAAACCATGAAAATTACTTAAATTCCGGCTGCTCTAACAAAGTCACAAATAGGAAGGAAATATAATATCTCACCTAAACATGCAGAAAATTTCATCTAGAAGCATGTAATAATTTCAGACACATAATTATGTACTTTTTCTTAGGAAGCCCCTTAGTAACAATTGTTTAGGAAAATTCAGTTCTTTTGTTAAGAGGTCATGTTACTTATATAGTTGAGTTAAATGTCTGTCAGGAAAACAGTCTTGAACAAGTAGTCACAGCTCTTACTGCAGTCATGCAGAAATTAAGCACAAATACTGAAATAACATGTGACTCTTCAGATTTTCATGAGTATGTGCCAGTTCCATATATAACTATCAAGACTCCAGAAAGATTAATGGGCAGAATGACTGCTCTCCCTGCTCTGGTGGGTGATGGCTGAGCAACAGTTGTGCTGGAAGGCTGCTTCCTTGCAGGACCAAGTGAATGCAGAAACACTGGGGCATTTTTAGGAGGAGTCAAGAATACCAGCTCAGCCAAGAAAGTAGACCCATGACTCTCTAACGTTAAGGAAAAGGTTACGTTTGAAAGCCTTCACTCTCAAGCTCTTAGAAAGATTAGGGCCACATACTTATGTGGGCTGGAGGATCAAGAAATGAGTATGTCATACTAACTTGAAGATTGAAGATTGAGGATGTGACTTTGGTTCTTTGCAAGTTGCTTATCTTTGGTGTTATTGGTATTTGTTATTTGTCGTCCTGTAAGAAATACCTAAGTTCACCTCTTCAGGGAAAAGACCAGTACCATGGGACCAATTGATTACAGTTAAGCAACTCTAACCAGGCAAAAACAATTTGTAGGCTGACTGTCTCATTCAGGTATTGTAGAGGCAGATTATAGCTAATCATCTAATTAAGAAAAATCAGAAAAAATATTGTGAATTATTAGAAATGTGCACCTTAAAAGGAAAACTGGTAGAAAGGAGCTTCTGCTTCGCCAAATACTGCACAATCTGTTCTGTCCATTACCCACCTCAGGGCAAATCTCCTTAACAGCCATGTGAGAGATGTGGAGAAAGGAACATTAGCCATCGCTGTTTGCAGACTACTAAAGTGTTTACTCAAACATATGCTTTCTCTTGTGCTAGTGCATGGTCTTTCACACATCACACACTGGAAAAAAGATTTAAGAATTAGAAAGATTGAGATTATGGCTATAATGTGCTCCACATGTAATTTGCTGGTGGGTGAAACTCAGCCTGGACATTTTCATAGTCAAGGGTACTTGGGTTTTACAACCTCTCTTCTGTTCTTGGGTTTTACAACCTCTGTTCAGTGTGTAGCTTGGGAGTATTTGTACTAAATGGGCCCATTTGTGTATGTTTAACATAAGAGCTTCAGCCTTCTCACTACTACCCTTTTGCATCAGCTGAAGTCCTGAATCCAACTCACAAAATTCTGTCCTACTGCGCAGGCATCCTGCACCCAGAAAAGAATGCTGCAGACTGTATTTTGCATAAATCTTTGAAAGATATGTATCCAAGTTGCTTTTTTAATTATATACAAAGGAAGCTATTGTAATATCTACTTATAGGCATACATACATTCTGAAATAATTCTAGTGTGTTTGTGCTTCTCCTACATGGGGAGCCTAGTGACTAGAGACACACAGAATAGCTAGGCATGTTGACACAAAGATGTTGAAACTACACGTCTACCCTGTAGTCACAGGTGTGAAATGTAGTTTCTGTGTCAGTTACCTTGAAGCTACAAAAACTACTCAAGTGGGCATGCCTCCAGAAACAAGGATCGAGATCACTGAGGGTGTGAGGATCTAGACTTTTGTATGACTAAGTCTATTCATACCAAAGCCAACTGCAGTAAAGCTAGTTTAAGGATGGCTATGTAAGTTGTAGTCATATCTTGGATTTCAGATTTAACTGCTTCAAAATTCTGTGCAAAATTCTTGAATATAGACTAGTCTTCTTCTCATGTTAATCTGATCCTCATATTATTGTTGGTTGGTTTGGGGGATTTTTCCTCCTTTTTTTTTTTTTTTTCTTTTTTTTTTTTCTTTTTCTTTTCTCTTGTGGGAAATGCTGGTTATTACTCACTACTATCCCTTTTCTCAGTTTCAAGAAAATAAATATGGGGATGCCATTTGCCAAATGAAGACACATCCCTATCAGAGACATCATCAACACAAGTAGTTCATCAAGTGTTTCCTGTTAAACATTGTTAAACCATTTTGGAAAACTGAATTTTCTCGTGTAAAATCATTGCTTGGCAAGTCTTTGAATGGAAAATTATAAGAAGTCCCATGGACAAAATTTTTCTTTACATTCCAACCTTTCTTTTTTTGATTTTTTTTTTTTCTAATAAAACTAACAAATGGGAAAATTATTGTTCCCCATTACAGGGACATTGTAGATATCACTGCTCATTGCTGTGGAGTTGGACTAGATCACATTTAAAGGTCCCTTTTCAACCCAAACTATTCTCATGGCAGGATCCTATGATTAACGCTTTCACAAGTTATTTCTACCACGTCCTCATTTCTTTCTTTCCTCTCACTGGGAAAAGATTCTGCAACGTTAATGCAAAGTTTTCAGTATGACTTCTTGTTTTGAGGAAAACACAGTCTGTTCAATCAAATATACTCTCTCAACTACCAATTGAAGATAAAGAAAAGGTTCCTTTTTGTATGTTTGTCCTAGGAATCTGTTACTCTAGTGGTAACATGCATGTTTTAGCACGGAAATATACAGGATATTTGCATCTTCAACAGCCAGTACACACAGTGAAAGCCTAAAGTGCTCTGGCTATGTGATGAGCAGTGCTGCCACCTCATGGTCAAATCAAAACCTGTGTTTTGACGGCTCTGTTTCAGTATTACATTCTTCTATGCAGCGCAGGACAATAAAATAGAATAGTCACTACAGTATAATGTAATATAATACTACACATAGCCTTTTTAATATATGGACTGTGTTTCAGAGATGGAAGATTTTGCTTTCTTTATTTTGATTTTTTTAAGATGTAATGTTGCATATCAGTAGTTAAAAGCTTTTCCTTTGAGTTCTGTACATGGCCCATGCCAACATGTAGAGCTGCCTTTCAGTCTTCATTTTTTTTTTGATAATGATTTCTTGATCAGGAAGTGAAAAATTCAGTGATTATTAAGTTAAAGCCTTCATTTCTTTCTGTCCCAGTTGTACCAAAAATCAAGTGGCAGAGTAGCTGGCACAGGATGTTATCTGACAATGTCTTTGGTATAGGAACATGGTGGTGAGAAGACACTATGATGAGGATTCCACGATTACTGAGAGAGAGTTGAATTAACACGCTTCTTCCCAGCTTTATTTGTCAAAACTTTTCAACCATTTAATATTGCCTGTCTTTGCAGCCTTCCGCAAGATACAATTTTTGTATGTGTCAATTGAGCCAACACCACTACATAGCATTGAACACTAAGTAAACTTCTGATGAAATCCTGCTTATGTAATATTCATTATTCTGATGTTGTTTTAAAACAGGTTGCTCAAATTTATAAATGGAGAGTATTTGTGTCTCCTTGAGAGAGGTGAAAACGTAAATTACAGGGCATATAAATAATGATGCCATTTCTAATTCTGTTATGAAAGATAAGTTAATCTCCCATTATTGTCAGAAGCAAAAAATCCATTTCCATTTGTAAGGCAAACATATTGTATTTTTCCTTGCTGCTTCTTAGTGCTCTTCATGTTATGTGTCATAATATAGCAGCACAGGCAAATTAGAATGACTGTAGTCTAAGTCTACTTACTACAGACAGTTTCCTTCCTTTTCTCCCATCTTTTTTATGGCCTGTTACTTGAATTACATTAATAGCTATGGCCTCAAGTTTCCAATCAAGAAAGACTTGTTCGCTTCCGAGAAAACTTGCTTGAAACATGAAGGCATTTTGCTTTCCAAAAAGACGTATTTCACTGTAATTTACCTTACTGAACAATTGTTCCATAATATTGCAGTATAGGATAACTGAGTAGTGGAACAGCTTCTATGCTTTTCAAAATCTATTTTGTGCTCTTTTGAAAGAAACAGTTTGTCTAATTTAGCAGTGGCACCTGAGGCAAGCTGGAATTTGCATAGAAGAATGCATTCTGAAGAAGGTTTTATGCAGTTTTAATAGCAGTTGAACATGATCTTCGAAGCTAACTGCAAAATACATTGTTAGTATCTAGACAGGGCAAACAGTACATCATCATGGTATGTATGCTTGGTGAAAATATGGGGAATATGTAGACAGGTTTACTTTATAATTATGCAGATGACTTTGCAACATGTCGGTTTTGTATGTGTTTCTAAGTCTTAGGGAAAGCACCTGGTTTTCCTTTGAGACTTTCATGTGTCTCTTTTTTGGCCTGCTCTTTATTATTCATAGAAGCCTAGATACATGGTCTTTAGGATGCCAGATTACTTTTTGATTCTACTTTACATGAAGTCACAGATATATGTGACAAGCTGAAAAATTGTGAATTCCATTTGTCTTGATTTAAGTGAATATTTGGAATATTCATGGCATGGTGAAAAAATAATCATACTGGAGGCAACTTAACTAGGGTTTTTTGAATATTTACCTTTATGGGGAATATTTTTCCATTTTATGTTGGGTCCTTTACATATAGTTCTGCTCAGAGATGGCATATGGTTGCATTGTTCCTCAGGGATAACATTCATGGTCCTAGAGACAGAAGAATGTGTAACTTACACAGTGCATTACAGAAATTCTTCCTTGATTTTGCACCATCAATTAATTTATTGCATCAGTCAGGGAATACATCTGTGATGTTGCTTCTGTTACAGTTCTTATCCCATTTAGGAAAATTTGCCTGTGCGATGATGTATAGAAATTTTCCACTTCAGCAAAAGGAGATCTCTTTGCTCCCAGCTGCAAGAATTATGTTTGGTACAGTGACAATCAGGCTTCTTTCTCCTGATGCAGCACTTAGTCCTGAAAGAGAAACAAGATCATGTCTTCTCATGAGAAGAAGTAAGAATATGAAATGGCTCCTCAAGACATTGGTGACATTTAGATTACATCTTCAACAATTCACAGAACAACTAGCTTCCAATTTGAGTGTACCAGCTACAGGAACCAGATAGGACTCTTATAAGGTGTGGCATCCCACCCCAAAAGAGAAAGCAACACACAGGTACCCAGATACTCATGATTGAAAAGTGTAATCTTTATTACTTTTAATCATTAATTGATACATCACTACGCAGTTCATTGTCTTCTCTCCTTCTAAACCACTTCTTTCCTTTTCTTAACTTCAAAACCTGGTACTTTCAGGCAATAACAAATGTAGAAGAAAATCAACAAGTGTTATTAGTTGAAAAGCAGGGTTTTTTGAGACAGGCCAAAGTGTTTAGGAATTTAGGTCTAATTCAAAACAAGCGATTGTCAAAAAACTGAAGACATTGAAAAAATGAAAATGAGAATTTTTGCTTTGAAATGGTGTTTCACATTTTGATCCAGCATTAAAGTTTTGTTTTAGTTAGATGAAAATCTCAGCTTGATCTTTTATTTTCTCTCTATCCATTTTCTCTCCACCCCCAAACCCCAATCTCCAACAGATATTTTGCCATGTGAGAAATGCACCAATTCCTTATGTCTGACCCAGAGCTAGACATTATCCTAATTTTCTGTTTTAGTCACTCATCCAAAGAAGCCCAGTGCTTACTACAAAATTCTAATTTACATTATGCGGCTGAAAGCTTTTTGGCTTTGATGATCCTTTTTCCTGTGGAAGATTCTATTTTATTTGCATGGTAAGGTTTTGGTACTGGGAAGGGTTGGAGGGGTGGCTTCTCTGAGAACCCAATAGAAGCTTCTCTCACGTCTGACAGAGCCACTCCAGCCAGCTCCAAGACAGGCCGACCCACCAAGACCAAGCCCATTAGCAGTGTGTGAGAAGTCCCCAGCATGAGGAGGAAGGAGCAGCAAAGACAATGTTTGAGGAAGTGATTCTAACCCCCATTCTCTGTTCTCCTGTGCCCTGTGGAGGAATAGGTGAAGAATCAGGAATAAAGTTAAGCCCAGGAAGGAGGGAGGGGTGGGAGAAAGGTGTTTTAAGGTTTGGTTTTACTTCACATTTCCCTATTATGATTTCATTAATAAATTAATTTTTCCCAAGTCAAATATGTTTTACCTGTGACAGTAATTGGTGATTGCTCTCTCCCTGCCCTTATGTCAAAATATGATCCTTTCCTTATATATTCTCTCCCCATGTCCAGCTTAGGAGAGGAGCAACAGAGTTGCACCTGGTGTCTAGACAAGGTCAACTCACCAGACAACTCATCCTCCTTGCTCCTTGCAAAGGACTGGGGTTTTTGTTTCCATCCACAATGGAACATCTCTTTATGAAAACAATGATCTAGCTTTTACCTCAAACATATGCAGAGGTTTGATTTATGTTTGATTATCAAATATAGAATAAACTTTTGCACCTAATCTTCTAGATGATTTTATATAGTAAGTATCTAATTTCTTTCATACATGCTTTATTCAGGAAAGTCAGTCATTACTTGGTGTAACTAAACCTTTGCCAGTATATCATTATATTTTTATCTGCTTTTATATATTTCCATAATATGCTGGTAAGCAAATAAAAGATATTAAACCAAAACTAATCTCCTTCATCACTGATGTTATTATCCTAGGTCAAGTGGAATGCAAGCTGTCAAGCAAACATAAAATCCAGTGTCAGTGTGAAAAGGACTAGAAATTGTTTGACTTCATGAATGGTTTGGCACAATTATGTGCCAAAGCTCCAAAACCAGGATACCTTCTATGCTAATGCTATTTCTCCTCATAGAAAAATTAATGTTATGCAGTTGAGTCGTGTGCTGAACTGGAGTGATGTTATTTAAATTCACTTACTAACAAATACTCAAAACTTTGCCAAAAGCATTTATTCTTGTTTTCCCTTGCTTTAAAGAGAATGTAAGCAACTTCAAATAGCATTTTGTTTTCTTCGAAAAAAAAAAAATCACTCCAAAATTTCTCATCCATTAGACATACTGATAACAAAGATGAATTAACTTGCACCTATTTCTTCTTTATTTCATTCACATTCTGAACTTTGCTTCTTAGGTGTCATACATCTTTCGTGAAACAGAAGAAAGAAAATACCATAACTTTACAGAATTTATTTCTTCACTGTCTTAATTATCTTTGAAAAGGCTTTCAAATGGCTTTAGTAGGAGACAGGATCATCCAGTGCTGAAAACTGAGTACTTAGATTTCAAAATCTTTGTTTTATTGTGAGCACTAGAAATAGCTTAATTGGTGTTTTTCAGGTGGAAAAGCTGCAGATTATGACAGAGCCCACTTTAACACTCAGGGAGACAGGAAATACCCAGGTTTGAGGGAAAAAGCTTAACAAAAAAAAAAAAAAAGTCACTCCTTTACATGCTCTAAGATGCTGAGTGAGTCCACAAAGGAATTAAAAAGCAATTAAAAGGGGCAGATTTGGTGATCTGGCTCAGCAACTGCAGATGCTTCTGTCATTTGTAGTGGGAAAGACTGGATTATAGATTATGTGAGATACAGTTACTCAGACTACTATTTCACCTCAATGTGCACTGGATCAGTAGTAATTGTTTTATGATATCAAAGGCCATACAGGAATTTGCAACTTCTTTTGTCATATCACTCAGTGCTTGGGTGTAGCTGTGTTCTGGGGGGAGCAGAGCTTGCAATAAATAATCTCATTTAAAAAACCTTTGTTTTTAAAAGGAATAGAAGCTACTTTCAAACACCATATCAGCTTTGCTATGAAAACTTGAACAATCTTACTGGGTTAGACCAAAAGTCCCTTTAGCTCTCCATCACCTGTGTGACACCATTTCAGAGCAGAGATCTTAATGAACGAAAAAACCAAAATCAGAGCAATGAGTGTACCCCACTACAATTTTTTGTGTTCCAGAGCACCAAGGTCAAATCTCTGACTTAGATTCACTCTGATGGATTTTTTTTTCCATTACTTAGTCTAATTATCTTTGGAGCGCTGGTACTTTTGTGTAATAAGCACTGAGGCAACACAATTCAAATTTACTTAGGCATTAGGTGATAAATCATATCTTTTTATTCTTTGCAATTTTACTGTTTGATAAGTTCTTTTGGTAATTCCCTTCTTGGGTTGTGAGAAGCAGTGAGTAATTGTTCCCTTGCACATTCTTGGTGCCAATAATAATTTCATTTACTTTTTATTAGAGTCTCTCTGGAGCTCTGTTTCTAGGCTAAAGAGTCACAGCACATGAACTTTGTGTGTTGAACTTTCCTTCAAGCGCAACCCTTCTTCTGTCTGCTATGCTAGGATGTAACACTGACAGTCTGTATTACACACATTTATTGCAATGTGACAAGAGAATCTGAGTTTAATAAAAATGAGATAACTTCTCATTTTTTCCCCTGTATTTTCAACCGTACAGTCATGGATAAGAGTGTTGTCATCTTGTGCTTCCTTCAGAACTAAGTATTGTTATAATGCTTCAGAAATTTGAGCAGAGAAAACAAGGACCATGCAAAAACCTCAAAAACACTTTCATTCACAGGGATTTAAGCAGGCTAAATAGTTTGTGAAAAAAATGCCAAAACCCCTGGCCAAAGAATCCTTAATCCACACCACACTGTCCTGCAGTCTACATTCAGCATTTTTTTTAGGAGAGAAAAGAGGCTTTACTTTTAAATGCAATTTGAAAACCATAGGACTTGGTCTTGTCCTGATATCCTGACCTGGCACTGGATGCCACTGGGAGGTGTCTGTCTTGGTTTAAGAGACACACGTCTGCCAAGGAAGGCAGGAACCTTTCTGAGATGAAAAATATGACCCCTTCCCTCCAAATTATTATAACTTTGAAATTATGGTGTTTTCAGGCAAAAATATAGGAAAAGGAATAACTGTTCTTTACATATATATATTATATATATATATATATAAAAAAATATATATATATTTTATATATATATTTATTTATGTGTGTATATATATATATGTATGTATAAACCAAGACAAACAAACAACAACGGCAAAAAATGATTGCTTTTTACAGTCTGGGAACCCCCTAATTAGGGGATTTTTCCCTACAAAGTCCTCTACCAGGGTTTAAAAGATGAGTGGGACTCACAGCTTTGGTCT
>VZSR01000690.1:285736-295744 GCA_013398615.1 Brachypodius melanocephalos
CTACAAATTTTCACCCTGTGACAAACTAAACTACTACCTGTTCTACACTTTTGTTGTTTTCAACTCATCTATGAGTGTTGGAAGTTTTTCTCATGGACTAAGGTCAAAGGCAATGCTTTCCTGGGGTCCCAGCCAGGGTCTTGGACCCCCCAGGGCAACAGGAAGTGTTTTGCCTGTGCCCTGGAATCCAACACCAGTTGGTGCAAACAGCATCACGTCTGTGATTTATGCTTGGTGAGGAGCAGGAGTCAATACAGAATAGATGTTTCTGAGTTAGTCTAAACTTTCACCTCAGTCTAAAAGCTTCTGTATGTCCTCCAACTGTGTTGAGAGAGCAGATTTTGGAAGTTTGAATTAGACAGGCAGAATAAATGTCAACTGTTAAAATGGATAGCTCTTCTAAGACTTTGGACTCCAAAACATCATTAAGCGATATTAATTAATGTGCAAAACTGGCAGTCAGCTTCCTTGCTGTATGGGTGTACTCTTAATAATTGTGAAGAAAAAGATGAACCACAGAGTATTTCCATTTCGGTATGTCAGTCTGTATAAATATATAGCTTCATAGCCCGACAGGCAAAAGTTAAAAATGCCTTGGTATGAACTAGAAACTGATAGCAGAAATGGACTCTCAGTGGGTGCTGGTATTACACCATGGAAAAGTTGTAGAAATCACTGGCATTTACATTAGTGATCAAAGTGAAGGCTAGTACTCAGCCTTGACAAACAATGTAAGGTCATCAGAGGCACTGAAGGACTGAGATGTGTATTCAGGTAAGGCTATTTCAGATAATGATATTCAATATATGCTATGTGGACTACTTTAAAGTCTTAGGTGTTCAGAGCACTGCATATTCATTCCTTTTCCTCTTTCAACTACCTCTGTTGATACACGCTAGTATTTGCACTAGAGCTATTGTATTTAAATGAGAAAGAGGCTAAATCAGGGTAGTTGAAGAGTGATTCTATTATATGCAACGGGAAATTTGGCTAGGAAACCAAAACATCTGCTCCACCAAGCAGAAAAACAATTCAATGTAAGTTCTATGCCATTAATGTTCTTAATGGAGCTGATGGTGTAGCTAACAGAAGTAAAAAGCTATCACAGAATCATAGGAAGTTAAGAGGTTGGAATGGACCTTAAAGATCATCTAGTCCTAACCTCCTTTGCCATGGACAGGGACACCTACCACTAGACCAGGTTGCTCAAGGCCTTTAGCCAATCTAACTTTGAACACTGCCAGAGTTGGGACATCTACAGACTTTCTGGGTTGATTCAGTTCTCCACAACAAACTTCCAGAGAATGGAGAAAACTTTTCATTTTCCCTTGCTTCGTTAGCAGGCATGGTGTCCTGGTTTAGGGTAAATTTGGGAGAAAACCCCTGAATACGGTCCCTCTGGGGAGCAAACCCAAATGGCCCTTCCCCCCAGCCAGTCCAGAAAAAGAACTTCATGGAAACTACATGGAAAACAGTTATACGTGCTTGTACATTCAGGATATTAGTCAAACCTAGCCTTATAATGAGGCCAAGGGATTATAAATATTTGGCAGAGGAGTCAAATATCTTGTAAAATGTACATGTTTTGTTATATCTTTGGTGCCTCTCCATACTAAAAGGTGTGTTTTTCACTGAAAGCTCAATGGGAGAAAAGAGCTTTTAAAATGTAATGTTCTTTTGTGTTTGGAGCATTTTCTTAATTTCAAACCACATGTACAACATCTTTGCCTTCATAAGTAAAAAGGTACTTGAAAAGCTGTTGATCAAAGATGATCAGAGAGCCCTACAACAAAGAAGCCTATTAAAATCTCTTGATCTAAGCATGCTCGACTCTGTTATGTGATCTTGTTGATGCCTAACTTTGAATTCTAGCTGGATTAGTCTGATCATAATAGATTTCAGTTTGTTTAAGACAGAATTATATTTCCAGTTGTGCCTGTAAGAGATATTGCTTTGGCATACCTCATCTTTTACCCTTTCAACAGTTAAGCAAAGCTTCACTGTTTGCAAAAAATGAGGCTGTCTAAACTGATACCCTTATTTTACTTTCCCAGATTACTTACCCCTTGGACAAAGTGGAGAAAGGCAGTATTTGACACTTTTCTATTTCTTTGTTTTTGTTTTGGTTTTTTTTTTTTTCCAGATACAGAAGAGTAAAAATATATTAAAAAAGAGACTGCAAATCTCTTTCATCGTTTTATCTGACCTTCTTCATTCCTGTTCTCCTACTCCTGCAAAGACCAGTTTCTGGGAAAGGCACTAAACAACTTTCAAAACAGTCCTCCTCTCACCGGCTACTTCACAGCTAGCTACTCCGGGTTCAAGGGTGGGGGCCTCGCTTTTTTTTGGTTAATTTTGTTTGTTCATGTGTGTATGTTTTTCACTGTTGGTTTTTCGGGAACTTTTTTTGTTAAAAGATCAAATTGATTTCATTATGCAAATGGTTCCATTTTTCTGGACAGGTCAAGCAAACAGGAAAAAGTATTCTTCGAAAGCTGGTTTTGCCCTTTGCTATGCCTCTGCTTCTGAAACCAACACTAGGATGATGAAAAAGAATATTAAAAAAAACCCCAAACCAAAAACAAACAAAAACCCCCAAAACAACAAAAAACCCACCACCACCAACAACAAAAACAACAACAACAACAACAAAAATTCCTTGATAATAACTCACTTTGCTTTTCGATGAAAACCTTTTTCAATTGATAGTAGACAGAATTTGGCATCAGTTTTACCCCTGTAGAAGATTTTATTAATAAGAACAGTGAATTTGTAGAGCCATTTGACCATTTCTTCAAATTGCATATCTTCTGCAGGTAATACAATGATTAAAAAAATGCTTTTCTTTCTAAACAGCAGACTCACTCAACCCTTGATTTTGTTCATTTTTGCAGTTAGGAAAGAACCAATGAAAGCAATATTCTCTTGGGGCAAATTATGTTGTTAGATTCTGAGCACATGTATTAATGTATTGCATGATGTGTCTGCATAACTTCATATTGCAGGAAATTATCTGTTTTCCACATTTTTTCATGGCCCACTAGTAATAGCTGTTTGTCTGACCTGAAAATCTAGGAGGAGAGGAGCATCAGGGAATCACATGGATCAATTCTTATTTTTATCTCAGTTTGATCTTTCATTACTGACAGTCCATTGAAAAGGAAAAGCATTGTTGGATAAGTATGGACAGAAAAAAACCCCAAAACAAGAATATAGGTGTAACATCAAGCACGTCTGTGTTTCTGGCTTGGGATCTTAATAGGAATCCAGCTAATTCATGTACATATACATACAACTATTTTTGCTGAACAGCTTGCTGTTCAGGATGAGATCTTGCTGTATTACTCATATATGTATTTTTTAAGGAGTCATACTCATGTCATGGATCTTTTCTATGTAGAGAACATGCAAAATGTTGGCTTAGGAGGGTAAATCTTTAGTATTTCCTTTACATGTTCTAAAGCCCAGAACTTTGCAAACAGAATTTGAGTCTCCATTCCTTCTTAACCTCTGCATATATAGGGAGGAGCATCCTGTGACACTAGCAAAAATTACAGCAGTAAGCTGAGACTAAATCCATTTTAAAAGTAAACACTTTTATTTAAGACTGTTGAGTATTTGGGATTTTCATTATTGAGGCTAGAAATATTTTAATGGGTTTTTTTTGTACTCCAGTTCAAAATTTGTTCAAAGCCAGAATTTGTTCAAAGCCAGAGCTTTAGATTATGTTCATGCTGTGAAAAAGTTGCACTTCAATCATGTGTTTTCAGAAAGAAGTACAAAAATAATTCTTGAAATTTTTAGAACTCTTAGTTGGCTTCACTGAATCAGCTCATTTAAACGAAATATAAGGGGACATAGTGTTCCCATTTGTGAGTTTGTGGTTCAATGATACCTCTGGTGTAAATTTTTGAAGAAAGTGAAGGGAGGACAGTGGCTCAACCATCAACACTGAGCACATTCCGTGTTGTGACAGGCTGTGTCACCTCTTTCCTCTTTCCCCTCCTCCATCAGCATTCAACCCCAAAGAGATTAGTAGAATGTGAATTCCAGCCCTGAGCAGTTTCTTTGAAGGCACACTGGTGAAATAACAATAATACTTTCTTCCTTTCTTTCTTTCTTTCTTTCTTTCTTTCTTTCTTTCTTTCTTTCTTTCTTTCTTTCTTTCTTTCTTTCTTTCTTTCTTTCTTTCTTTCTTTCTTTCTTTCTTTCTTTCTTTCTTTCTTCCTTCTTTCTTTCTTTCTTTCTTTCTTTCTTTCTTTCTTTCTTTCTTTCTTTCTTTCTTTCTTTCTTTCTTTCTTTCTTTCTTTCTTTCTTTCTTTCTTTCTTTCTTTCTTTCTTTCCTCTCTTTCTTTCTTTCCTCTCTTTCTTTCTTTCTTTCTTTCTTTCTTTCTTTCTTTCTTTCTTTCTTTCTTTCTTTCTTTCTTTCTTTCTTTCTTTCCTTTGTGAATTCATAGCTCGTCAGTTCTTTTTTATTATGCACTAGCACAGAGGTGTGAAATCAGGCTGGAAAACATTTTTGCTCAATTATTAGAGTTACTCATTATTTGCAGGAGCTGATAAAGAAAGTGGTAGATTCGATGTCTCTTGGAGGTTGCAAATCAGACTTGATATTCTAGTAGAAATGCTGATCTCGAGGGTGAGTTACTGATCTCAGCACACCAGTGTACAGCAAAATGCTTTTTAATACACAGATAGTCAGAGATAAATCTTACAGTCTCCTCCTTTTAACTTATTTGTGTAAGCTACAGTGGACTGTCAATTTTTTTTAGATTATTTTTGTTGTCATTTTAAAAAATAAGTGAAATTTATTAGCTGGGAAAATACATAAAATGAAAATGGAATCTAGAAATCAAAACCGTACAAAGAGACTGGGCCAGGTGAAAGCATCTATTGTGGGGTTGCCTCTTTACTTTGCCCCCTCACTTTCCTGAAACACTCTGCAGCCTTGTGCTGGTGCATCATGAGCCAAAGTATGGTGTGTTTAGACACTTCCCAATTAAACTAGAGATCAGCCACTGTGCAAATGTGTAAAAAAATAATAATAAAAAAAAGATCAAAAAATACATAGCTGCTTTCTCTTATTTTATTCCACAAAGGAATCAATCAAAAACTGGAAAAGGATTAAGTGTTCATCAGCTCGTGACCTATATTTATAGTGTGAGAAAGGATTTCTGTTATTGCATCTTTATATATCTTTCCCCAGATGTATAGAAATTATGTTTTCAGATGCCTTTCTTTTCCTCCTCAGTAAGACTACACAAGCCATGAATAAGCCAGAATTTCTGCAAATGTTGGGTACATACCATTTGCCTCATGCTGAAATTTTACAGAGTTATGTGGGAGCACCCATCTCTATGCAGAAGGGAGTCTTCTGATGCCAGAGTGCTTTATGCAGAGTGCAGCACGGGCTAGGAAGCTATGTGATAAAGATGACACTCTTCCACCTCTGCACAGAGACTGCTGGTGTTCTCAGAAAACTCTGCCTAGCTGAAAGAGCACCACATGAATTCTGCTTCCCAGAAACTGATGTATGGTTTGAGAGAGAGAATCCACACACTTTCCCCTCCTAAAATAGAGAAGATGCCATTGCAAGTATCAGTGTTTTGCTCTTTATCTGGAACTAGTGTTCAAGGAACTAGCAGACCTTGGACTCATGGTGACATAGTGCTTGGATTCCTGAACAAACTATATTAAAAAAAGTGTCAATATGTATTCAGAGAATCGTAGTATTAGAATAGTTTGGGTTGAAAGGGACGTAGATGATATATAAAAGCCATCTATTCCAAGCCCTCCTGCAATATCCAAGGACATCTTCCACTAAGTCAGGTTGCTCAGGGCCTCATCCAACCTGATTTCAAATGCTTCCAGGGATGGGGCATCTACTGCCTCTCTGGATAACCTGCTCTATTGTCTCATTAGTGTCTTAGTGTTTCATTGTATCCTGCTAATTATGGTTGAAAGAGCAACAGATTAGGGATGCCACTAATATTTTCCATGTTTGAGAAAAAATAGAGATAAGGGAAGCCAACCTTTTTATTTTTCCCTGGTAGTAAAATATGTAGTAAATTAAAAAAAAAATTGCAATTTCAGATAGATTTAAAACATTTCAGATTAGTCAATCTAAGCAGACTGAAGCTAGCTGCAGCCTTTTTTCTAGCTCAGGCTGGAGTAAACACATTCCTGTTTATATAGTAGGATGTTCAGCATCAGAATCAATCTGACATTTGGAGACCTGGTTCCTGGTGGGTGAATTAAGGAGGCAAATACATTTTCTAGGTGTTTCTTTTTTCAAGCATAAGTTTTGTGTTTGGACAGAAACTTTCCAAAATGCAGTTGGTTATGCTAGAGAACAATGGTATATGGTGGTGTTTTGCAAACTATCCTTTGAGTTTGAAAATGTTTGCATGTGTACTTACTGTCTTACAAGCTCAGTCTGGAAGCAAATGTATTTCAAATTAGATAGCTGATAGTGCAATGCTGCTTTGTAATCAGAAGGTCCATAAGCTCACCTAGCTAAAAGTAAATGCTATCTGAATTTGCTGTTAGTCCTTGTGATTTCTACAATGGCTCCCAAATCTGTCTTTTCATTCAAATAACCTATCCAAATTAGTGAAGATGGAACCTGACAAGTATAGTACTTATTTTCCTATAACTAGAATAAAATAGTATATTTCCAGGAGCTTGTGAGATGGTCTTAAATATTTCTTTTCTCCTTTTCCCTCACATTTCATTTTAAAATAATGAAATTTCTCATCCTTTGATGATCTATACCACAGGTTAGCAATTTATACTCAGAAAATGAGACCATTATCAAGTTCTTTTCTTTTATACTTTTAAAATCCATCACTATCGTTATGATTTGGGTTGGCTCACATAACAATGCGTAGAACTCTGGTTCTTCGGACGGCTTATAGGAAAGCTTTATTGAAGGAGAGACTCTTTTATACAGAGTTTTGGTACAATCAGTATGATTGGTCATTTAGAGCAACACCTCTCAATTGTCTTCTTACAAGTAAACAGCAAGTTAGAAAAACATCAGGTGTCAGGAGGAGGATTATCTACAATGATTGTTTTGGGTTCCTCCTTATGATTTCCCAGGTCAGACTGAGAGAGTTCTGTACTTGGCTTTCCCACAGGCTTCAAGCTACTGCCTGGAGCCTAAGAATTCATGTTCTGACCACTGTCCGTTACCACACATCACCTCACTTTATAATTAAAAACAGAATGATACTTTGCTTTCATGTGTTGAACCAATGGTGATCTCAGAGCTTTGCTGGCATGGTGTCTGAATATCATCACTCAAAAGCAGAAACATGCTGGCTGAAGAAGAGAGTGAGCCCTCTGGCATTGACTAAATGCAAATTATTCCAGGGACCAGACATCAGTGCTGACCAGATAGAAAGGAGGAATAAAACTTCGTGCTTTCACTTTTCATAATTCATCTCCCTCTGAGGTGAGTACAGAGGATTTTCCCGTTTGTGTTACCACAACACAAGCAGGTCTTCTCAGTCTCAGATTAGTGTCAGTTGTGCACCCTAATATGGGGCTTCCTCTGTTCCCATGGATAGACAAGTTTTGTGATCCCAGATATCCCTTTTCTTATCTGACTACTGTGTGAATGCAAGAATAGCACAGAAGCAGCACAACTGACCACTGCCAATACCATTGTTTTTTGTTAAAATTAAATGCTCTCTGTGCACTTCCATTTGATCAGACTGCTTTCATCTCCGAAACACCTCTTTTGATCCCTACTAAGCACAGAGGATTCTGGTCTGTACGAAGCAGGAACAGGACAGAGGCTGGTTTTGAGGCATCAGCTCACTCTGCTCTGTGGACTTAACCACCAAGTAGAGTAAAACAGAACTACTTCCAAGCAAGCTGGCTGAGGACCTGAAACTCAGTCTTAGCAAATTTATTTACCCTTATACTTAAGCACAATACAGCACACACTCACAAGTTTCATAGCACACTCTTGGCATTTTGTATTATTTTGGTCTCTTCCAATCACATATGTATTACAGCACCCTGAGTTTAGATGCTATCTAGTGGCAGGAGAATATACATAATTCCATTGGCTTTACTGGTGGTTGTAAGATTATTGTTGCACTTATCAGATTAAATTACTTATGGTCATTGGGGTTTTCTAGTGGTAAAATCTAGCAGTAGAATGACAAAGTGAGCATTTTGCTTTTCTTCTTGCTTGGGTAATATTTTTGTACACATTTATATGCAATTTTAAAAAATCCTTACTGTTGTTCTTGTAGTGTTCTTGTTAGGTTTTTACCAGGTCTTCTGGTTTTCTACAGGCCCAGATTATCACAGTAATATTTCACAATCCTTTTCTCCTCCCTATTCTTACTTGAGAGACAAAAGTCATCAGATGTGCAAATAAGCTAGGTGCAAAATAATACTAAGGGCCTGACCACTCTTTTAGTTGCACTGAAATCAAAGGACATTGCATGCAAAGTTCTGCTAGTGCCAGGGCAGCATATGGGGATAAAGACTAAACAACAAAAACCTATACAGCTCACCACACACAGGCCATTCTGTGTAGAGGCGCTGCATCAGAGTGGGTCCACCTGCTTTTGTTGTGATAGGAGCTGATTACACCACCTGAGTTTTATAAAGGAGAGACATTTCTCTTTGTTCTGATGATACACTTCAAAGGTATGCCCTAGTGCACTGTCTACCTTCAGCAGGGAGGAAGGGTAGGCACTGTGGCTTATCTGTGACAGCAGATTTCACTGCTCTTGTGGTTTACCCTACAGTGACAGGTTTTAAATAAAGTTAAGAACATTAAACCTCTTGGTAGGAGCAATAAGGGGAAATTAACCAAATTCAAGGATCTTAGTCCTGTAAAATAACCTTTTCTCAGTTGGCATTTTGCAGTGAATTCTATGTATGAGGTTGATAATAAACTTTAGAGTATGTTTATGTAAGCAGAACTGATAATAGAGACGTCTTTCTTAAGCTGAATTAAGAGGAACAAAAGACCCCTGTTCTCTAACATTTTTTCAAGGAAGAAAAACGGCAGGTTGTTATGCTGTGTTTTATATTCAGGAAATAGAAAACAAGTTAAAATGCAGGCTGAAAACAAAACTCAGCCCATTTGCTCTTGGGACTGAGTGGGTAGAGTAATGAAAAAACCTATTTGGCTTGTTAAGACTCATAAGGAAAAAATGGAAAACCAAAATGAATGATACCAAGTAATGGAAAATATTCTCAATTGTTCTGAAATGAATTCTTAACAATATGTATTTATTGTTAGTTCTTGATTTCTCTTCTCTTGAAAGAAGAGGCTTGTGGTCTCTTAAAACATTTTTCAACATTTCCATTTTTTCTGTAACTGAGTTTATATATGTTCATGTTATTACCAAATATAAACAATGAAATCTTCCCTGCATTTGAATTCAAGTTGTAGAAGGGTTCATTTTTTACTTTTTTTTTTGTGCTTTTTACATCTGATGTAGGCATGGTGCTTGCTGTCTAATTTTCAGCATCTGGTTCCCCAGAGAGTCCTAGTAATAATCAAGCTTTTTTTAAGCATAGTGTGAATGTTGCTTGGATGTCTGTTATTTCTCACCACTCACACCCTGGGAGAAATCAGTGTAATTACCAACGTAATTTCTAAAGATGGGGAAGCTGAGGTAGAGAATTCAACTAGCTTATTTAAGGACCCCAAGGTAAATCTCACCTTTCTACACTACTCTTGACTGAAATCACAATCTGTGAAAGTATCTAAAACAAGAACAGCACACAAGATCAGCAGCCTTTAGCTCAGCAGATTTAGACAAGTTATCAGTACTATAACTTTGTGAAAAGTTAAGTACTTGTTAAGTTAAGTACTTGTGAAAAACAAGGTTCACTTTCTTAGAAAAATTTATAAGTTTAATAAAAAATAAAAAATAGACAATTAGGAGACAGAAAATAAAGCAAATAAAGTTTCTTGGCCAAGGGTGCCTAGCAAAGAGCCAGCCAGCAGCACATCTTACCCTTTCAGATCCT
>VZSR01000690.1:308551-326205 GCA_013398615.1 Brachypodius melanocephalos
TTCTTCCTTCTTCTTCCTTCTTCTTCCTTCTTCTTCTTCTTCTTCTTCTTCTTTCTTCTTCTTCTTCTGCTCCTTCTCCTTCCCCCCCCCACCCCCACCATGTTCTGGAGAAGCACATTGAATAGCAGAAGCAACAGTCCCTCTTTACTATGAATCCTGGCCATTGCATCACACTTTTTCATTTATTTATGTATTTTTATTTTTCTCCCCATTGTTAACTAGTTATTTACCCATCTTAAGATCATATGTTGTAATCCTCTTTTAATCCATGACAACTCAGTAGCTTTGACATTCTTTGGATCAGGACCTTGGAAAAATGGAGAAAACCAGTGTTGGCTCCTGCAAGGAGTGTCAAGATTTGTGAAGCAAATTTCTTGTACAGAAACCTGTCTGAACACTCTTTGTTTTAAATATTTTTGTTAGAAGTATCCATGCCACCTGTCTATTCTATTATTTCTATTTCTAAAAATTTGCTTACTGTTAATTAGCCCTGTTATACACTACAAGTTTGTAATCATGTTCAACATTAAAATTGCACCAGCTGGTGCATGACAGTCAAGTTAAAATCAAGGCTGGCTGGCTGTCACATGAAAAAAGCCAAGGTGTTTTCCCAGTGCTAAAGATGCCCTTCACTCCCTTAAGAGAGGACCAGTGCATTCCAGGTGCACTCGCCTCAAGATCTCCCACCTTTTTGCAATATTTTGCTAGACAACTTCACTGCCCAAGTACTCTGATGTCACCATGTTTCAGTTATTTTCATCCTCTGCTTCATGTTTGTGATATTGACCTTAACCACCACCTGAACTTGTGACTCCAGCAGCAGGGCTGGGTCACTGCCTAAACACAATGCTAAAGACAAATGGACTTTAAAGTCTCCTGCTTTTGAAATGTGATTTATCTCTGGGAATTTTCTAAGAACTGTATTTTGATTGTAGAATGCCCTAAAATATTTTACTCAAATAGGCTGTATACTGCATATTTTGTATCCGTATATATATGTATATGTGCAAAATTATATTTTCTTTCCAAACACATTTTCTGTCTTTGTCATTTCTCCCCACAGGACACTTGACCTAACAAAGTTCTGCTTGCGGACAGCAAGTGGACACCACTAGGTCACTTGTAGAGGTTGAAAGAGAAACCTCTCTTTTTTTCTTTCATTATTATCAATAGTTTATTTGTGTTACTGTTCTTCTGTCACTAGCATCTTGCAAAGGGGAAGATTTTTGTCTTTGCTCTCCTGGTCCACACTCTCCTTTGCAGGCAGAGATAAGTTGTCATCTTGAATATACTGCTATGTAGTCACAGCGTAATGAATTGGCCTACATGAGGTGTCATCACAGACTTGGAGAATGGTTTGGGTTGAAAGGGACCTTAAATATCATCTTGTTCCAGCCCTTCTGACATAAGCAGGGACATCTTCCACATGGGCAAGGCCCCATCCAGGGACCCTGACCACTATCAGGGATGGAGCATCCACAACCTCTCTGGACAAACTGTTCCAGTGCCTCACCATCCAAAGTAAAGAATTTCTTCCTAATATCCAACCTGAACCTACTCTCTCTGTTAAAATCCATTTATTCTTGTCCTGTCACTACATGCCTTTGTAGAAAGTCCCTCTCTATCTTTCTTGTAGGTCCACTTTAGATACTGGAAAGTGCTAAAATGTCACCTTGGAGCTTTCTCCTCTCCAGGACAAGTAATCACAGCTCTCTCAACCTGTCTTCACAGGAGAGGTTCTGCAGCCCTCTGAACATCTTCCTGCTCTAACAGGTCCATGTTTTGCCTGTGCTGGCAACCACAGAGCTGGACTCAGCACTGCAGGTGGGATCTTACTAGAGCAGAACAGAAGGGTAAAATCACCTCTTGTCAACCTGCTGATTGTGATCCAGCCCTCAGACATGGTTTGCTTTCTGGGCTGCATATCCAGCCTCTCATCCACCAGCACCCCCTATTCCTTCTCAGCAGGGCTGCATATGATCTGTTCATTGGCCAGCTTGTATTGATACCCAGAGTTGCTTGACCCAGGTGCAGCACCTTGTGCTTGGTCTTGTTGAATGTCATGACGTTCAAATGAGTCCACTTCTCTGCTTCTCCAGGCCCCTCTGGGTGGCATCCTGTCCTCCAGGAGTGTCAGCTGCACCTCTCAGCTTGTTGAGTCATGGGGAGTGCCTATGGCTTCCAAAATTTATTGGAGTTCTGATCAAATTCCTTTGCTCTCACTTTTCTTCCAGCTAAATCCATGCTGTGCTGCACTGCTATTTAATAGAGTCACCTCTAGAAAGTGGCTGTTCAATGAAGTGGTTCAGAGGGATTTTTTGGTTTGTTTTTTTTTTTTTCTGGAGCTGGAGAAGGTCAAGAATGCTGCTGGACACTCACTGGTATTGAAAAGATATCTTAATGTTTTCTCCCTCTTCCAAAGCCTGGGGCTTTCAGCTGAAATAAAATACTGCCAAGTGGAGGAGAGAGGATGTTTGTGCAGATTGCTTCTAGTAAATACCAGATGCTTCAAAAAAATAATTCCTAAGCTTACCACCTAATTGTGTTGATGGCATCCAGACAGATGTATAGAAATGTAGGATCAAATGGAGGGTTTATCCACTCAGTCCAACCCTGACATCTAGTGTACAACAAAGGAAAATTTTCAACAAATAAAATCTATGTTATTTGAGTGAGGACCAGCTTTGCGGTGCACTCAGCTTTCTTCTGTATTTATGATTTCTGAGATGAACCCTTGCTCCCAGCACAGAAAAAATTCCATCCCTCTTAGCAAGTTTTACTACCACAGGCTTATGATGCTGTTGAAACTTGTTATCAATAAGTCATTACAACAGTCAACACTTGAAATTTTCATTTATTTTTCTCTTTAGCCCATTCTTGAACTGAGTCTTAGCTGTAATCACTGGGTTCCTTAGCTATGGAAAAAAAAAATTTAGTGTTTTGTTATTTGAAGAGTTCTTCCTTGTTTTTTTAGGAAAGGATTAAAGTCTGAATTAAAATCTGAATGTTAAAATCTACAGTGAATGAGGCATAGAAGGACTGT
The DNA here is from genome assembly GCA_013398615.1 of Brachypodius melanocephalos. Taxonomy (NCBI): domain Eukaryota; kingdom Metazoa; phylum Chordata; class Aves; order Passeriformes; family Pycnonotidae; genus Brachypodius; species Brachypodius melanocephalos. Next base: position 311,595 of record VZSR01000690.1, read on the forward strand.
TTGGAGTATTCACTTCTTATGATTTGGGTATTTCCTGGGAATTCCCCATTGCTTCATTACTCTGGCACCCTATGGTCATGGTTTTAAAACTAACTTATATTTACTGTGAACTTTTTGTGAATTTTTAACTTCATGTGACATCACTTCATTATCACTAACTTTTTTCCTCGCTCACAGACCTGCTAAGCATCACTGGGCAGCTCTCTTATTATGGATCCTGGGTTATAGTCCCGGAGTCACTAAGGCTGGGTCATGGCTCCGGTGTTTGAATGTTCATATATAGCCCACTGAGTCAGGTTATAAAGGGTTGTGTCCATTTTGGTTGTGAAAATCTCCAAAGATGGACATTACAATCTCTCTCATGTAGGACCAAAAGCCAATATCATGGAGTAGAAACTGGCTTTAAATGTTCACTCTTTCTATTTGTAGATCTACATTGCCAAAATTTTGGTATTTCTGTTCACACCACCTCACTTTTTTGGGGGGACAGTGCAAAGAACAGAATAATATGTTTAGGAACTTACCGAAATACAAGTGACAGCCAAAATTTTTGTTGTGCTTCACTGTTGTGCATTTTTGATTTTTGCTTGTAGATGCTATTGCTGGGCAGTCTTTCTGCATACAAGAATACTGTAAGGCCATGTGCAGAAAGGGTAATCTCAAAAGGTAGAAATTATAACATACAGGAAGAAAATCTGTTATAATATCTAAGTGTATCAATTAATTTTGGTAAAAGCATTATAAAGTTATCAATTTTTTAACCAGTAAGACAAGATTTCAACCGGACAAAAATTCAGTTAAGTTTTGCTAAACTCGATGCATGCAAATTCTGCTTTATCTGTGAATACAGTGTGAGTTTACAAACATCATGAATATTGCTTTATATTTGTTTCACATAATCTATGAACCTAATATTTAGCACTACAAAAATGCTCATCACAACTCCTTAAGAAGCGTGATGGGCTTTCTGTAATCCTTCAATGAAAGTTGTTAAAATGTAAGGCCATTAAATCCCTTAGTCCCAACTTCATTGTAAATGGAGACCTATATCTTAGCTTCTAGGTAGAGGGTAGTCAGTAATTTGCTTCAAAACTATTAGCCATTAACAATCTCCTGACTGCAATCAGTCTTTTATTCACTGATTGAAGCACTTAATTTCCCCTTGAAGGCTTGAAGTGGTTGTTCAATGTTTAATTTGAGTGTACCATTTATGAACGGAGGCTTGTTCGGCCACCCCATCTGGGGGTGGTGTTCCTGCCAAAACTGGCTTGATGACTTTAAAAGGTCATCTTAAAATTAGTGACTGTTGGTGGATAGCTTCCTCTGCTTCCTGAAAAGCAGTATTAACTACCAATAAGCCCTTTTCCCAGACAGAGTATTGGTTTTCTGCATCTTTAAAACTGCAGAAATAAAATCTTATGGGTCTGGTAAGACTATTAGGTCTTTTCTGCTGTAAATGTATGTATAGTCCATCAATTTGTACTGAATCAGTAGGGTGCATAGAGCGTAGTGATTGTTATATATTGACTTAAAAATTTAGGAGTTGTAGGCCCTCATCATGGAGGGAGGTCCAATCCCACTTTGCATTTTTCCATAGCTAATCGTATCAGGGCTTGCAATTATTGAAAAATCAGGAATGTGTTCCCTCCAAAAAATCAGCAGGCCTAAACCATGCTGCAGTTCTTTCTAGTCTCTGGTGTTTTAATTTGTTGTAGGTGGGTAAGGGTTGTCAGGGGGAATACAGACCAGTCTTTCCACCAGATTCCTTTCCACCTCCTTTCCACCAGATTCCCAGGAATTTTACTTCTTGAGCAGGGGGTTGCTCTTTTTCAGGAGGAATATATAAGTCCAGGGATTCTAGATACCTAATAATGTCTGTTTGTGTTGATTGTACAGGTGAAATTTCATCTTCTGCCACCTAAATCAGTGTATTGGTATACTTTTACTCCCAGTGCAGGAGGGGGGAGTGACAATTGTGCATGATGTGCTAGAGTCGGTGAGTGTTTGAATCTTTGTGGGAGGGGGGGTGAAAGTATATTGCTGGCCCTCTGTCTTGGTTTGGGAAGACAGGTATCTGCCAGGGAAAGCTGGAGTTTCCCTTGGAATGGAGAATATAAACCACCCCTCCTCTTCCACATTATTTTAATTTTGCAATTAGAGGCTTTCAGGCAAAGATTTGGGAATAGGAATAACAGTCCTTTACTAGGAATATTAAGAATACAAATGTAGTAGTACAAAAAAGCAAGCAAGCAAACAAACAAACCAAAATCCTAGAAACCCGTGCAGAGTCAGAAATACAGCCTGGCACCCTGCTGGTCCGGATGTTGGAAGCGGTCCAAAATAAGTGCTCCTGGAGTGGCAGATGTGGTTCTGTTGGAGTGAAAATGATCCTGTAAAAAAGGGTCCAGTAATGGCGAGATGAGTCTGGTCTTCCTCTGGGAATCCGGTGGAAAACCAGATATCTGCTATTCCAGCATCTCAGTTTTTATCTGGGTAGGAACGGTTGGCTCCTCCCACTGTGGAGCATCTCACAATGGGATGATGTGATGTGTCATGTCATTGGTGAGCCTTAATGGCCTACTAACAGAAGATATCCCTCAGAGGGAGGATGGGTCATGGAAGAAGGAACATTGTTCCACCTGGTTTTAACAGCTGGCCCATTACCCGCCCCCTTCCCCCTGGAGTTACAAGAGATAAAGAAAACACCTCCCCAATCAATTTCAACAGATGGAATAGAATAAACATGTTTTGGTTACATAGCCCAAGACACCTTCCTATATGAGAGCAAAATGCTCCTGATCCTCTTCCTGCAGGGCAATCATAAAAATCATATCCTTGACATCAATAGAGGCCATAATTTTATGAGCCTGTTCTTGTATAGTAGCTATCAGCTCAGCAATATTTGGGACTGCTGCGGTGAGAGGCCCCAAAATTTGACTTAAGACATCAGTTGTCCACCATCAGTCTCCAATTGCTATTTGGCTTGTGGACTGGTCAGACAGGAGGATTGTAAGGAGAATGCGTTGCAATCATTATTCCTTTCTTTCAAATCTCCACTAAGCAGGGTGATTCCTCCACTGTCTCACAATGTAAGGCTTTACATTGGTTACTAGGAAGTGGGGAAGAGCAGGGGCAGAAGTTAATAAACACAGATGCGTTTCATTCCCAGAAGCCCATATTTTTCCTTCTTCATTAGTCAAGACCTTCCTTTTAGGAGGTCTGGCCCCAGTAAATCTATACAAAATTTACCCCAAACCATTAGGGTTTCAACTGCTTTCTCCTCTCTTGGTAACCAGCATCTTGTCTTTGCTGTTCTCTGGAGTTGTGTGTATCCAAAATTATCCACAAGTATACCTTTACGTGAGGGAGCAATGAGGCACCTTCAATTTTAAGGGCGGACATTTGAATACCAGTATCTAGTAGAAAAGTTACAGGGATTTCATGGAGACCAGTAGGACAGGTTATTAATAAGTCTCCTCTGGAGTTTTTGTTAAGCCGTTTGTCCCCTGGCATACGTACTGGGGATGAAGATAGGAGTTTCCTGTCACATTCCCTTTCTGTGATCCCTTGAGGGAAGGGGCTGTAGGACAGGTATGATATCTGTCCTTTGCTGGCCATTCTCAAATGAATATCTCTAATTTATTATTGGGTTGGCCATCCATTAGGGTTTTTGGGATCCCTTTTCATAAGCCCACATTCCACAGCATTTTTCCTTGTGTTCTTTTCCTGTGTGGGAAATAAAATCTCTAGGTATGAACTCCTAATTAAAGTTGTAATTGTTATTGTAGTTATTAGACATGATCTTCTAGTTAAAGTTGTAATTGCTATTGTGGTTATTGTTCCAAGTTACCTGGGGTAGAGTTGTAATTCCTAGCCCACTTCTTGGAATTTCATGGTGTACTTAATGGATTGTTGAATATTGTGATGTTTGTACCCCTTGTACCCCCATCCTCTATCCCGTATTCCACTAATGTACTCCCTTTTCCCTATCCCTTACTCCCTTTTTCCTATTCTGCCCATGCGCACCTTCCCTATGGTCCCTGTTGCATGGCCGCTAGGCTGCTCCCATAAGCACTTGCACCCAAGCCGTATGCAAATGAAACTTCTCCAGGGTGATTAAAACCCCTAAAACAATGAGCCAAAACCAAACTGAGGACTAAAGATGACCAGTCCAGGTCTGGAAAGTCGTCAGGAACCCTGCACTACCCAGAGCTGGATCCTGTCCAGTCACCATAACTTCAGCAGCTGTTGACCAGAGTGACACCCCTAGACAATCGAGCCGACAGCGACTTCCTGGACACTCTCGTGATGACAGAAGCCCCAGCTCTGCTGTGTGGCGAAGCTGAACACCTCTGCCTGCGTGTCATCTACTGGGAGCAGTGGCAGTGCGCGCGACCCCTCGGGCTCCCACCTGGCAGCTGACCTTAATAAAGGCCATTTACAAAGGAGCTGGACTCCTGGCCCTCCATTTCACCCTGTGTTAGCTCATCCTCCTTGCCCAGAGGAGGACATAGCCTTTTGGAGTCTTACTGGAGGCACAGTTGTTTTGCACTCTGTGTGCTGAATTCATTTATAATCAATTGTACTTGAAGGTATTAGGTCATATTTTCTTCCATAATTAATTAATTCTTGTGCCACCTACCCCCAGGTCCAAATTTTACTTTTTTCTCAGTTATGGTTGGGGGTAATAGCTGTCTCCAAGACGGCTACAGCTCTTTCCCCTTTCATGAGGTTTTCTATTTGTCCTTTTATCTGGATGCTTACGGGTTTCATAGCTTCAGGGTGGCCTCTGATAAGAGGTATCATTATTTCAGGGTCTACAGTCATCATCACAGGGGACTCATATCATGGTGTTAAACTCCCTATCATGCATCATTTGCCAACAAGCAGCTTTTTCATGCGTTCTACAATCTGGTTAATGTTTCCTACCATAGCCATGGGATCTCTCCAAGGAGGTTGTGTCTACCAGCCCAAAAAGCTGCTCTTTGGGTAAGAGATCAGGGTCATTACCTGCACCCAGAATCCTTCTGTCTCTTTCTGAAAACAGAATTTGGTCACCCCAAGTAAGAGAGACTCTCCAAACATACTCAATCTCAGATTCTTTAGGGGTTTGTCTATATTCCTTTCTAAATTTAACCAATTCAGTAGCCATATACAGGATTTTTTTCATGGTTATGTAAGGTGTGTCATTATCTGAACTCTCATATATGTATTCTGTTTTAATTAAGGGACAAAGTGAGACTGGCAGCTTCTCTGATTCATTACAAAAAGATTTTAAGTCAGAGAGGGGATATGTTTCTTTGGATAGCTCCAGCTCTAACTCTTTTTTGTTTCACTTGCTAATCCCACATGCAGCTCCTCTCTGAGCACCTGTGATAGCATTCTGATTTCTTATCTCTTCCTGGAGGATGTAGATATTAGCCTTATCTTCCTCTAGTTGCAGTTGCAACACTTTAACCAAATCTTTTGACAAAGTAATAATTTCCGTATCAGCTTTTTGTTGGTGTTTGTGTTCAACTGCAGCTGAGACAACAGCACCTAAGACAGAACAAATGATAGGTTTTCCTTTATCTTTTTTGACTTTTGCCCCTGTATGCAGGGTATAGTTTAGATCAACAATTTCTTGGATATTACACCAGTAATTTTGTGCCTACCCCATTCCTGGAGGAGACAGTTTGGTACCAAATCCATCCAACAAATTGACCTGAGTTTGTGCATTATGTTTAATGTTACCACAAAAATGTGGTAGATTTTTCTGGAGGGTACCTTGTGTAATTTCTAAATTAACCCATTATCTCTGGAAAAATATTTTACAAAGTTGCATCATGAAGATGAAGTGATTGTTTCCAGAGGGTACCTTGTATAAATTACAGCTAATTTTCAAAATTCAATCCTTCACCCTAGAAAGGCACTTCGTATACATTTCATAAAAAAGACACACACAAGGGTGATGATTCCTGAGGGGCACCTAATTTAAATTATTTTCTAATGTTCCACTCTTTACACCTCAGGAGCACTTTATTTTAAACACTTAACCATAGTAATACCCCTCACTTTTGAGGGGCACCTTGCATTAATTCAATCAAAAAGCAGACATCTACAATGTTTTACAAAGCACTTTATTAAAAAAAAAAAAAAGTCTTAGAGTATCTTGCTTTGTTTCTCTAACACAAAATGATCGATCATAAAAATTAGCAATTTATTGATTTTTTGGAATCAGCACTCTAGTTTTAAGGGATTCATGTCCCATGATTGAATGTTACAATCCACTTAATTATGGAGGAGCATTCATCTCTGTGAATTGCAGAAAGAACTTTAGGTTCAAATACTCCCCAAAACAGAATTAAAACTCAAAAGAAGTTATATGTTGATACCAAAGAACTTGACATTTTCACTTTATTAACTGTAAGAGAGGCTAAGAGAGAAAAAAGGGAAAGTAGAGAAAAGTTGGAAAAAAGCTAAGATACAAGCATACAACACACTTGCTACCTTTTCACTGAGGGGAGTGGGGGGTGAAGGAGTTTTTGCCTTTTTTTTTTCTTCCTTGCTACTTGGAATAGCTTATCTGCTTTTCTAGTCTTGAGGGCTAGCAGCTTAGCTGGAAAGCAGTCACTGACCTGAAAAACAGGCGCAGCATGTGGTCCCTGCAGCTGACTTTGGTCCACTCTTGTTGCTCACATCAGGGGATGCAGGAGCAGAGGAGGGTTTCCACAAGTCACGTGTGTGTTACAGTAGGTTAATGTTTTCTCCAGGCTGGAGGCATCCAAGGCTTGGTGGTGTCTCAGCTTTTGGAGGCATTAGATTCTTTCTGCAGCTGTGAAAAGGCTTGGAAGGCAGCAGTGGAGTGAAAGGGAAGGTGGAGGCCAGATTTTCTGTCATTCTCTATCTCCTCTCAGTTTTGCACAGGTTTTACCTTCCTTTTTACGGACATCGAGGTGGGCTGCTCTTAGTATTCAGGTATTCAAAGAGATAATGATAATGATGAAGAACTTTTTGAGGCATTATTTTTACTATCAGGTCCTTACAACTGCTTGCTAGGAACATTATAAAACCTCCTATTTACTTAATTCATCAAGTGAAAAATTACTTTTAATTGCCCATGTTGGTTCTGGGTGGAAAAAACCCTAAGAATGCTGAATTGACAGGCTGGGAATATGCCATTTTTAAAGGAAACAGCAGCATTCTTCTGTCTGGGCTTCAATTTCATCAATACAGGGATGGTAAATTAGGCTGCTGTGCTATTAGAGATGTCACTAAAACTGTAACTCCTCTTTGCCAAGCAATATACAGTGCTAGGCTAAAAGGAGGCTCGATTTTTTTTTTAAATTTTTTAAATTATTTTTTTATTTCCCATTAAATTGTGTCAGCTTTTCCCAAGCTTGGAAACAAGTCCTTTTCAGAGCAATAAAGTCAGTCCTATCTGTCCTCCTGCTTTGTGTTGTTAGGCCCTTTCATGTCTAAGCATTTAGATTTTCATGGCTAATCCATTGCTGATGTTAATTTTAAACTTTTCAGGATTCCACACTTCACTCTTGCTGTATTGTGCTGTATTGGGTCAGGCTGAGACAGAGTTCATTTTCCCTTAGCAGCACTCACAGTTCAGTGCTTTGCATTGGTAGCTGGAAAGGTGTGGATAACACAGCAGTGTTTTTGCTACGCTGAGCAGCACTGGCAGAGCATCAGCACTGTCTCTCAAGTATTCTCTCCCCTGCCTCCTATCAAGGGACTGGGAGTGGGCAAGATCATGGGAGGAGACACAACTAGGCCAAAATAGATGACCCAAATAAATCAAAAGGATATTCCATACCATATGACATCAGGTCAGATACAAAAGCTATGAGAGAGGGGAGAACATTTGTTATTTTATCATTTTTGCCTTCTGGAGCAACCACTCCAGAAGTGTGTGCTGAAATCCTGCTTCTAGGGAAGTGGCTGAATATTGCTTGCTGATGGGAAGTAGATATTAATTATTTTCCCTTTTGCATACATAAACTTTTGGTTTTGTTTTTTTTTTTTTTTTTTGCTTTTGTAAACTGCCATATCTCAACCTACTGGTTGTTTTGCATCTTACTTTCTCTCCACCGTCCTGCTGTAAAGTGGAATGATAAAGCAGCCTGGTAGGCACCTGGCATCTAGCCAAGATCAGCTCACTACGCGTGCACTGAAAATATTCACCAACTTCACTGGTAAAGGTAGACCTGAGTCATACATATTTCTTGTCATGTAGTTGTTGTGACATACTTTACCGTGGATCTTATATCGATGTTGAACTATTGATTGTTTATATTTTAAATATTATCCTATCTCTGATAGATTAATAGGATAAAAACAAGTACACTTTCTAAGTAAGAGGCATCCCATTAATAATAGAGCAGATCTCTTGTACAATTTTAAATGCAATTATTTATTGTAAGCTCGTTGATTACATCTTGAGAGTATACATTCACATATATTTGTGAAAGGACTGCATTCTCATGAAAGATGCTGGGTCAGTCACAATGGCAAATGGAGTCCAAACTAGTATGGTCCTCAGCTGTCTGCCTAAGTGAGTTAAAAAGATAACTAAATTCAGTCTGCCAGGGTAGATAATCTTCAGCCTCTCTGCTTAGTTCCCTAAGGGTTCAGCTGGCAGTGTTACTCCACCTAGCCCAGAGTTATTAAGGCAAGCACAAACTATCCAGTTCTATCTTTTTTTTGGTAAAATATTCTTCCAATACCCGTCTCTCTACAAATGCTGAAGGCTGTAGCTTGCTGTGAAAAGAATTCTTGTTTGAATCATTGAGGTAAACTTTAAAAAGTCACATGATGCTCTTCTACCTTGCAGTAAGCATATGCGATTGAATATCGTTATTCCTTTTACTCATTTTTTACCTTCCTGTTATGATTTTGAATCTTTACAACTTCTCCTAACTGATTACCTAGGACTCAATTTTAAAAGCAGATGTGAGAAGAAATTATTTGGAGCAAAAGGATCAACTATCTAATTTTTTAGCTTTCACCAAGCCAGTGGAGACAATTGTCTACACTGGTGTAACAGGCAGATGTTGCACTTCCCCTGTGTTTCTCCTCTGAGATCTCTGCCCTCCTGTTTCATGTGTCTGTCAATGCTGAGAGCCCTTAAGTGCAAATTTTAATTCTACAATAAATCTATCTTTTGCTTCTTACAGACACAAATCATGAGCAGATACAGGCAGAGGAAATTTTTGCTTTGCATTTCAGGAACTCTAGAGTTGAATCCTCACCCTCTCACGTTCTCCATCTATCCCATCAACTCTGCACATGGGAATTTTCAATGAGGTTAGTGTTATTCCAAGAAAGGAAAGCTGGACAAATGAGGTAAAGTGTGAGGCAGAAAAAGCAATTTGAATCATTAGTTAATGTTTACAACTCTGCACTACCACTTCTAGTGCCAATATGAGAGTGTGTATATATATATATATATATATGTATATATATATATATATATTCATATGGATGAGTACCGCACTGCACAAAGCTAGAGCTGATCTGAGGTGGATTCCTGATTGACAAAAATGCTAGGAAGCCACTTGTAGTAAATCAACAGAATCCTTCAAACCCCGTGTAACTGAAATTTTTGCCATCATCTCCAATGATACTTGCTCAGAATTATGAGATGCAGATAAGCACTTGATGATAGTTTATATTCAAGTGTACAATTGAGAAAATTATTTATAAAGATGAAAGATCTTTCTTAATGTGCTGCCACTTTGAATGACTCATGATTATTTACACTGTATTATTGAAGTATCACTGTAATCTAACTGTGGATTACATCTCCATCCTTTTCATCATCTTCCATAATCACTGTTTGTTCTTCTTCTCTAAATACCTTAGTGCCTTAAAAAGAGAAGGACACAAAAAACAAACAAACAACAAAGAAACAAAAAAAAGGAGAAAAAAAGAGTTGATTCAATATACTACTTTTTAGAAAATATCAGGCTAAAGAGAATTTTTCAGTTCTCTCATTTTTTGATTTCAATGTCGTTTTCCAACATCATGCAAGTTACTCCTCATTTCTTTTTGGCATTTCAGTGTCCTAATACTTAGTGAACTAGAGTTAAATCACTGCATTTTTAGCTAAAATTACCAAGCATTCTTAAATCCAGCATATTTTTGCTACCTGTAAAAAGACACTGAAATTTCATTTGGGAATCTGTTTGTTAGAAGGGTTTGGGTAGCTAAATAAGGGAAAGAGCTTGCACGATGAAGCAAATACTGTAATTAATCTTTGTGACAGAAACAGCTTTTGTGGACATGTATGTTTTCGCTATGCATGTAGCCATATTACTTAGATTTCACAAATGCAGGTGACAAAAGAGACATGTTAAAATACCCACATGACAGCTGCGATCTCCACTGAAATGGTAAAGTATCAATAAATGGCAAAAGCTATTGAAATAAGAACAATGTGAAAATATACTTGGATTGTATATCATACCTCCCACAAATCTGTCTCTTATCCTTTCCCTGTGTCTCTCCTTCTCTTTTTCTCGGTTGAAGCAGTAAGTCTGCTCTTTGGGGATCTGGAGGCTTTTATATAATACCAAACTATAACAAATATTGTAATTGCTTTCTGCATTAAAAATAAGTAAGAGTAATGCAAGAACAACACATTAGGTACAAAATGGTTTTGAAATGTATTTTAACACATTGTGCTGGGTTTGCCTGTTTCCAGTAAAAATCAAGTGACCTCTGTGATGGATTTTTATGGACACATGCCTTGGTGTGGATGTTAACAGTCTGCAAATAGGATGAGGGATACCATTGCTTTGAGACCAATGAAATCTCCCTTTTTAATTTGATATCCTACTGGTAGCTAGCCAGCCACGCTGTTCCCATCAAATCATCTGGTTTTGCTTCTTTCTGCATCAAACATCCTTTCACAGAGAAGACTTTCAGTCTTGACAAGGTCTGAAAATAGGACAACACCACCACAGAGGAAGATTTTCTTCAAATATAGAGTCTTTTCAGAGGTGAAAAATTAATGAAAATATTGGCCTATACCGCCTTTCAATTAAATTAGCTCCTGCTTCATTTATTTGCGGTTCTTGTGAACTAGCTGATTTCACAGCACTACGAGATAAACTGAAAGGCATAAATTAATGTTAATTTGAAACACAAAGCACTTCATTTGTTCAAGCAGCAATTAAGTAACTATTGTTGTTAACTGCAAAGAATGATGCTATTTTATGGAGATGGGTGTAAGTATTTCCCACACAGACTTCTGTCCCTATAGGCAACCTAGGCAAATATAGACAAGTTTTTTTCCTGTTGTCTTTGGGCTTTGGGTTATGTGTGCTCCAAAGGAAACTGGGGGTTATTTGTTGTTGGTTTTTACATCCTGGACCATTTAAGGAACAGGGAAAACATAACTAATATATGCTTAAAATGTACCTTCAAATGTGTGACAGAATTCAATCTATATGCCTTTGCTATTGAGAGAAGAACAGAAACTAATGCAATTTTCAGTTGTTTTCAATTATACCTCCAATGACACTTTGTTGTCTACTGTTGAAGCCACCTTCCAACACTTGGCATAGAATCAAAGCACTCTACTAAGATGCTGTCTCTCTGTACAAAACTTTTCATAGCCTGTATACTGGATCTGTTTTCCAGTGGTTAACTTCCTGTGGCAGACTTGTGCCTGTATCAGGCAAAGTAACATATGTATTTAAATGCCCAGATTCCATTCCCTCCCTATTCTAAGGATGCATGTTTAATTTTTAAGATGCATACCAATGGACATCATTCTGCTGGCTGAAATTCAACAGTGATAGCTCCATGATTTGCTATGAAAAGCCTTTGGTTGAAGGCTTGTCCAATATTTGCTACTTATTTACATTCAGATTTATTCCGTCCAGTAGCACACACAGAGAAACTAAGCTTTTGTGGAACTGCTGTGCAAAACAGGACCTGAATTATAGACTTAGAGATTCAAGAAGACCCAGCAGGACTATTTGAGCTAAGTAAATATAGACAAACCTTTCTCTCCTGTCTCCTTGTTATTAGTCTTGCTAAAGTAAGCAGCATTCAGTGCTACATGGTATTGATGCCTCAGAGTGGCTACCTAGAACAGAGGCTAGACAGAGTTAAGGTAATAAAGTGGGTATTTATTAAAGGCCTTCAATAGATACACCTTGGGCAGTGTAAAAGCCTCGCAGAGTCTACACTTGAGACAGACAGTGGTCACAGGTTTTTCAGACAGACAAATTTGGTCTATTTGCATATCAGGGGTTAATTCTCCAATTACAGCTTCAGGTAATGAAGCCATATTTCCCCACTTGCTTCTCCCCAATTCACTTTTGTTTATACTTTTTGGGGCCTGAGACTGTGGTGTATCCTTGGATCACAGGCCAGGAGGGATTCTTTTGTCTAACTAAAATGTGAAGACAGTTAACTACACATCATATGAAGTTTAGAGCTATGCACTAATGCAGTATAGGATTTGAAAAATAAAAAAGCTAAAATCTTAAAGCACCAGTATCTCTTGTGACCTGCTAATGAGGATTATCACCATTTCTAATATTTACCCTTCAGATCCCCTGCAAACCACTTGTAGATACCAATTCAAGAAACTCCACTTAATTCTAGTTAAAGAGCTTAAATAATACAGTATTCTCTTGAACAGCTGCCCACACTAATACTTTGTTGTAAATGCAGCTAAAAAGGGAGATATGTTATCCCTCTTTGTTTTGACCAGCACTCTTAGGACAGTCCCTCTCCCTTTTGGGTGTTCAGAGATTTTCTGTCACAAATAAAAGCAAGTCAAATCATATCATAAAATTAATGAATCTACTGGGTGGCATGTGGTCCAAGTGAGAAGTAGAATAAGTTTTACACCTTGCAAACACCCAATCCAGTTGGGAAATGCTGATAAAGAAAGGGGCTACTAAATTAGTTATCTGAAATCTCCTCTACAAGAGTCAAGCTTCTAAATGTATTCAGCCTTCAAACTTCTACTGAAGTGGCACAGTTAATGTTATGCCATGTCCATACAAATGAGTCATGAGCAGATGTCTCCTTCAGTGGCAAGCTCTCCTTCAGTCAACCAACACCTTGTCTTTCTAAAGGGATTAGACCAGAAGACAAAATATAATCAGATTTCTAATGGTCTTTTTTTCCATACCACTTGACAGTAAATGGCTTGAATCTGACCCAAGCCCATAGTCAGCTCTAGAACACTCTATCGTCATCTCCACTTAGCATTATATAGTCCATTAACTAAATTAATGGTCTTCAAGCCCGTGGGTTTGAGCTAGAATTTAAATACATGCATGAATATGGGAATGCAGTTCCTGAAATTTGGCTGACTGAGGTTTCCCAATCAAATGAGAGATAACTAGTAAAACTAGTTTCCAGCCCTCATTCCCTCATAGCCTAGAAAACCAGTTAAGGCAGCTCCTTTAGGAAAATATCACACCTCCATTGAAAACCTCTGGGTGAGAAGAATGGAAGTTTAACCATTCACCTCTTGCCTCTCCTAACTCAGCTGCAGGAGCTGTCCCTAGGCAGTCTGTAGACATGTGCTATCTTAGTGTTTTTCTGATTTGTAGCCCAGGAGGTATGGCTTAGATCTAGGTGGCACCTGACAAACAGATGATGTAAGACAACTTCTTCTGCCTGGTTTTTAGCTTTCTAACAGAAACACTCATGTTTCTGTGAGCCATTGTGGTTCCAGAGTCTACCTAAAAATTGCAAGTACTTGTATGTTGGGAAATTACGATTATATTGTATTTACCCTCTGCTTTTTTTTAGCCAGATCTCTTGGCAGATATTGACAGAACAACATAACACTCCTTAAAATAGATCTGCAAGATGAGTTGCATTTCATGATACACAAAGCTAGGAAAACAGAGGTAGGGAGGTTAAGTGATTTATTTAAACAGCCAACAGAGAAAGATTAACTTGCAAATGTTTCTCAGATCAAACACACTTCTCACTCCTTTAAACCTAGAACTTCCAAACTACATTTGGTAAAACACATTTTCTTTACAAGTGATCAGAACATCATATCAAAGAAAAAAATACCTTCCCAGTGTTATACAAATCACTACCATTTTGACTTCCCATTTGTATTCCCTTTCCATTGTTTTGCATTAAAATGCTGATTTGAAATTGCTGGTGGTCCATGTAAAGTTTATAACCTGCACCTCTGGGCTACATATCTCTCTGACCCTTGAATCCTGAACTCTACTGGGCACCTCTGGAGTTCATCAGTTAGCAAAGTGGTTCACAGGTAATGATCTTGCTACTGATTGTGGTTAAGCATCTGACACACTACTCGTATGGGTCCATGTGAGAGCCGGAGACCTCTGTTTGAGTCTTACAATTCAGCTGTCTCTAGCATCTGCTCTAAAAAGGCTGGTTTCTGTGATATAACTACGTAATCAGAATTACATAAATATACTTTTCCTTCATCACTTCTTAATTTAAATAAGAGAAGGGACATGATCATAAAGCACGGGGCAGCTTTATTTAGCGTACATTCCTGAGCTCTTACTACTGAGTGTACCCAAAAAGCAGGTTAGCTCAATTCAAATGATCCATGGTAAGGCTTCCCTTCCCTTCCCTTCCCTTCCCTTCCCTTCCC
>VZSR01000690.1:326372-353565 GCA_013398615.1 Brachypodius melanocephalos
CCTTGCCTGCCCTGCCCTGCCCTATTGGCATGTTATGTAGTATGTATCGCATGTCATGCCAGAAGCACAGAATTATTTTTAAGGTGCTGCTAATGAGAAGTTCATCACCACTTGGCTTCCTCAGTGCATGTGAGGGGCTGTAGAATGAAGAGGGGATTAATCAGTACAGCTTTGCTCCAGGTTGTTTGAGGCATTTTAATGCTGGTGACCTAAAAGTTTCTCTGTGCTTAGGTTTGAAAAGCAAGGCAGTAGTTGGCTTTTCAGAAAAGTAGGATTGCAGTTTGCAAGAGGTAATCAAGTGACCAAATGCCTTTTTTTTTCTTCCTGTCCTTTCTATCCCCAGAGCTTGAACATGGGATATATATTAGACTTTTCATTAACCCCCACTATTATATACTTAGACCAAATAGGTCCAAGAACAGTTCAAGAACTGCTAAGTACACTGAGCAGCCTTCCAAGTAGCCACTGACACTAGCCACTTTTTGCTGTCTCTTAGGAGGATCTTTACCTAAGTTTCTTACCTATTATCAAAGGTGGGATGTGTATTGCAGGTGTATCTTTTCTTCTGGGCTTTTTCTGCTCCAGTTCAGTGATTTGAGAGACTGGACTCTCTCTCTGTGACTTCTCTGTGATACCATACCTTTTCAGCAGATTTTCAGATGAGTGTGAAACTATGCCTGCAAGTAAGCAATAAAGAAAACGCTACCTTAGCCTGTTTACATTGAAGAAACTGTCACCTGTGTAGTTCTCCCAAAGACTACTCTGAAGTACAGTGGTACAACTGCATGATCTGCTGCAGGATGTACCTACTCTACATTTCTTTCAAACTAATTATTTCCCATGGGCTCTAGAAAACTATGCTATCAGGGCATCTGGCTTCTGATTGTACATAATGCACTAAACTGCAGCCCATCAGAAATTGTGAGACTGATAAGTGTAATCTCCTATTCCAGAACTTTAGACATCTTACCATAATGGCTTAAAAACACAGATGCTCAAGAGGTCAGTTGGGGGCAACGTGACTACACAGAAGTGGCTGTTTTAACTAGTGAAAGAATAGTTTCTTTATGATATGACAATTGCAGGAAGAAAACACAGTTCTCCAGCCTCTGAGCTGCTCTTGCTTAAGAGTGAATTTATGGAAGATACATGTGAAAACTGAACAGAATCAAATTCAGTATCTGGATTACAAATACTGAGAAAACTCAGTTGCTTATTTTTGACTTGGTGAATTGTTGCAGATATACAGAGAAGCATACAAGTAACTACTGGCTAACTCCTCTATGTATGTGCAGCATGGGAAGAACTCAATCATACAAGAGCACAGCTCTCTCACTGGAGATTACAAAAAGGAGTGCTTGTTAGCTGTAACAAACATTTATTCCCACTGCTTTTCTTGGATCATTAGGTTTCAGTGGAAGTCTCCTGCTTATTCTTCCCTTCTCCAGGCTGGTGGCATTTAGCTCTCAAACTTCTGTATTTGTGTCACAGCAGGGAGTATCCTACAGGAAACCCCTTCATTGCTGTGATGTTTTCTGGTTTCCTGTAACATCTACCCTTTGACAGAGTACTCATAAACACATGAGCCCTGTGATTTCCAGGAGGAGCATCCTGCAGGTGGCTTGTGTGCTTCACTGGTCTACTCCCAGTCTCATCCCCAGCCTCCTGCTGTGCACTGGATGCATGTTTCAAGAAAACTGCAAGGGCTGGACTTGTTCCTTTTTGATTTTGGACCACATCCAATTGGGACATCTAGTATGACTCAGCAGATTCCAATAAATACACATCATTTCACACATAAATGTAACATTATTTATCAGCAAGACTATGAGCTCCACGGGAACATGTTTTTCAGAGCATAAACCTATCCACCTTGGAATTCCAAGAAGTGAGACCAAACCCTTCAACTAACATAGAATGTCTTTGAGAAAGTCAGACTTTCTGTTCACCTGCCTTCCCAGGTGCACATGCATGAAGCTGTGTTTCTGTTTGCATCCAAGGGGACATAACTGAATGAACGTTCTATGGACTTTCATCCAGCTTCATTCCCCAGAGATAAACTGAGACTTCAAAGTCGAGAGATCTACTGCTTACTTGTTAGAGGTGGTGGAGTGTGCAGAGCTGGTGTATCTTTTCTCTTTGGCTTCTTTTGATCCTGTTCAGTCTTCTGGGAAGCCGTGAGCATTTTACCTTTTCTTGGTTTTTTTTTGAGGTCACAGCTCTTAATCAGCTGCTCTGAAAGATCTTCTGCAGGGAAAAAACATAATAGAAATTGAAACTTGGGGGAAGTAAAAAAACAGATGGTGAAAAGAAACACTTTGATAATAGTGTTTTAATCCAAGTAAATTAAAATGCCCAGGAAGAAAAATCTCAGATATTTAGAAAGCCAACAAAAGAGGGCTCTGTACCATACTACAAGTGACTTAGGTAGTCCTTCTCTGTTGTTGGCAGTAGACATAAAACAGAGAGAGAGAGTTGTGGGCAGTTTGTGTGTTTACATGTCAGAGAGAAGGTATTGTGTGCAGAGGCTCCATGGCCACTCATGTTTCATCCAGTGGTAAGTGTGTGGATTGTGTCTTCAAGAGTTACAAGGCCAGTTTTGTGAAGGAAAGTTTTACATATACACGGTCAGTCTGAGGTACTGGTAAAATGAGGCAGTCAGTATATTGTTCCCTTCAAGAGTTAACTTTGTTTCCAGAGCTACTGAGCAATTGCTATTTGCTTTTTAATTACATAACATTACACGGGATTTTTTGTTTTCCTTTAAAACAATCCTTTACTCAGAGGGTCAACATGACTTTTTCTGCAAGGGTCTATATTTCTGGGTGCTTATGCAAGCTGAAAATACTGAAGATAGCTTGCTGTGGTAATATATCTCCCTACCTCAACTCCTCTTTAGGCCTGCTCTGCAATCTCAGCAGCTTCTGATAAGCCTTAGTTGAATCAGCTGAGTGGTGAAGTGTCCCTTAACTGTGCCAGTTGGGCAGTGAAGCATCCATGACCATACTGGATGCTCTTGTATGGTAACGGTAGGAGCTATTCTGACCATACCAGGAACATCAGAGTCCGACCAAGGCGAGGAACAAAGGATAAGTAGTCATTCTTATTGGCTTTTGTAAGTAATTTGCCTGAGTCATAGCCCAGCTGAAATGGTAACATTGTTATGAGACTTTTTGAAAAAATAAATTGTAGCCTGACTGTAATAGTACTATTTTTACTGGACCTTTAGGGAAAAATCATCATGTGATGCTACAAACAGCAGTGCTAAAAAAGGCTGTTTGAACTCTGCTGGAACATAGTGGGCCTCTGAATGGGATGCCTCTTGGAGCTTGCAAACCCTCAAGTTTGCAATACTTGAAAGACGGTTGCTGACAAGGAAGTCTAGGCAGATACCACCCCCACCCATAATACTCCTTGAGGTGCAGCCCATACCTGTTGAGAAATACTAAGGGATTTGATTCGAGTATTGCACTGAGCCTGAGGGGAATTTTTGATAAGTACCTTTACACTAGGAGATATAGATGTATACATCTTTATCACATGTTTATGCATCAATGGATTATGGTACGAATGTTGTTATTTTGAGCATATAATTAACTCACTGTTATAATTGTAGCAAATCCTATTGAATTATTTTTAAAAATATTAAATTAGTTAATGATTAAGTGCTTTTGCACCCCTTTCCTATACCCATATCCTGTGCACCCTTACCCTCTTGCATCCCAGTCTTCATGTAAATCATTCCAATTGCTTCTAAGTCAATTTACTTATGTATGCTTCATCTACATAGTAAGTAATAGAATGAACCTTGCCACTTAACTCTGTTAAAGCTACATTCTCATGAATTCATATTAAACCCCACTTTTTGCCAATAACCTTGATAATGATTCTTTAAGCATTCTTTCACTCATTTGTGAACCTCACACTAGTATCATGACAGAAACCAATGTTTTAAATTCTTAAAAGAATTTAAAACTGCTTGTTTGCCTTCAGCAAGGCTCCTCACACCATTACACAACCCCTGACTGCAGACTTGGATGCAAACATGACTTCATTCCAGACTTTCTCACACTATTTAAGGCACCTGGTATGTCTGTAAGCTGTAGGTGGATGTTGGAAGGATGGCCTCTGGGTTAAGTCCGTGGATATGTGGGGTTTTTTTTCTGGCATTCACGGGCTTTCTTCATAGTCCTGATGAGCTCATTTACCCTCCCATTGCCTCAGTTTTCCAACAGTATAATGAAACTAATTTTGTATGTATTTAAATAAGCAATTTTATGGACCAACTATGTTTGGTATACTAGCAGTTCTAAAAATGGTGTCTGTGGCAAGAAATGCCATGCAGCTGAGACAGAGCTAGGATACCTTCCTTGCAGTACAAATAAACAAGATTTATAAAACCTGTGGTGAGACACTTCTTTTTTTGCAAGGAAGTGATATTTTATTTGTGTTTCATTATGGTCATCACAAAGGTAACAATAAGCAAACAGATTTTTATTTCTGGGTTGCTAAATCTTCAAGACAATTTTGTAAGATAAGAGTGAAATCATAGCACTTGAAGCAAAGGCAAAAACCATGAATATGCAAAAAGCATATCTATCTATCATGAAGTCTGGTATTCAGGAGTGTGACAGAGAAAAGACAACCCTGGTATGCTCATTGTAAAATTGAATGAAATAGCTTCAAGAAAGGAAACTGACGATGAAGGGGAAAACATTTTTAGAAAGTGGTCTCAACGATAGCAAATGGAATGCTTGAAATCTTTTACTCAAATTGCATATGGAAGATATATTCAGGGAAATCTCAGCTATATCCGAGCTTTCAATTTACTGTGATATAAATGAAGAAACTGCTCTATCAGGGAAAAGATCAATGACTCTTTTTCCTTTCTCCTCTTTAATTAACTTCACTCTAGAGCTTCAGCTGGTATGTATATGCAGGAAAAAATGCTCTTTGTCTTTCCATCTGTCACTAGAAGTGTCAGCAGAAAGTGTAATCTATCTGTTTTCATGGGGGGTTGGTTGTATCGCTGGAGGGAAAAAATGGACTCTGGCAGGACTTTATGATGAGAAGGCAACACGCCTCATTAGTGCAGTGACATCATCAAATAACACTTACCTACATGGTTACACTGTAAATCTTGCTTATCCGCTCTGTCTTCTGGGATATCAAGCGGTGGAACACATTCTGTTGACATCATTGAAACAGGCTTTTCTCCTCCTATGAAGATACTACACCACATTAAAAAAAAGAAAAAAAAAAAAATCAGCAGCATGACATAAAACAGACATATTGGTGTTACCTAACAACTGATGAGTTCTTGTTCTCCAGCAGTCTGCTGACCTGATTTTTCACTCACACATGCTGCAATGCATTTATTCACTGTCTTTGTTACACACACAGTAACCTGTTATTCCACATACCTTACCTACCTTGCTGTAAGCAACCCACAATAGCATGGATTGCCTCTACAGAAAAACATACTTTTTTTTTTGGAGCATAGAGAAAGCGTTATCTCATACACAAAGTAAATGCTAAGGAATAGGATGTTTCGTTCTGGTTTTCTTCTCTATTTTTTCTCAACTAAGGATCATATTTGGTATTCATTTGGTATTTATTATATGAACAAACTTCAATCATGAGTTCTCTTGACTTAGTCTTAAAAGTCCAGCTCCAAAGAGACTTTGCATACCCCAGAAAAACCAGGTGTAAAGTGCTGCCTCAGAAAGATGGCCAGTGTCCACACACTCCAAAGCCGTAATGAAGTAAACTTACTCATCCCTTTGGTAAGATCATGGGAACTCACTTCATGCAGCTATTTAAGTGTCCATGCTCTGTAAGTCTCACTGGATTGTTGTTTGGGCTATTTTGTCCACCTTTACTTATAGATGCAGTGGGTGTTGAAGCTCATCCTCACCCATCCTTCTACCTGAGCTTCCTAGCACCATGCAAGCTGAATTTGATCTTGGGACTGCCACAGATGCCACCACAGAAAGAAGAAAATTAAACCATTTTTCACTGCTGGTAATTTCTATGGTTACTTAGCAGAAACTCATCAGAATGACAAAAGCAATGTTAAAGGGAAAAAATCCCTTCAACTGGAAGGTGCAGTCCAAGTTATCTCAGTATCTGCCTTCATCTAGCAACAGCGGTGGGATTTTCTCATTCACAATCTCTGTTCTCCATTTTCAGGGAATAAGAGCAGACTGTGACTTCCTTGTAAGGAGGAGAAAGACAATGGAAAAAGAAAAAAAAGCTGGAGACATTATGAATAGTAGATGAAAGAAGTAATTGGGAAAAAATAGAAGAAGACGAGGTGGAGAAGGAAAGGCAAATAAAATAGAAAGATAAGAAAAGAGGCAGCTGGAGAATAACAGTGAAAAGGAGGATGGGAAAATAGGAGACTAAATTGTGTGAGTTTGGTTTTATCTTGCTGGAGGAAAAGAAATTATTTTATTATTTTTCTGTAAATTGCAATGGTTGTTTGCTGACAAGAAACAGAACAGCGGGGGAGTTAATCTCATTTCCATGACTATCCTTACATCTATGTAAAGAACAATTAACCCTTGAGCAAAATCCAATCACAGGAATATTTGCAAAAGAAGGTCAGAAAGGTTGCACTGATGTAGTTCTTCAGTGGAAGGAAACACATCTTAAATGACAATGACTTAAAAATTAATGGAGTAACCCTGCTGTTACAAATGGATGTGGTGGTTTAGATAAGCCCTTGCCTTTTGCCTAGGCCTCTGGCAGCAGGCAGTAACTTTATTGAGGTGGCCAGCATCCCAAAGCCCACTCTCATTCACAAGTTCTTTAATAATGGCTGATTTGGTCTATTATAGAATTGATTATTTATTTAATAGACAGAAAACTAACAGACATAAGATTTAAAAGAAACTAACACTCCACAGGAATAAAGAAAAAAAGAGACAAGACTACTAGTAGATATAGACAGAGCGAGGTTAAAGGTACTTATTAATGTAACATATAGCAAAGAAATAATATAACTTAGGATTCAATGTATCTTACCATCCAGTTGTTGGTGGAGCACACATTGAGATCCTTTCCCTCAATCCCCAGGCAAGCAACAACAGATTTGTGTTCAAAGTCCAGGGAGAAGTCTTCCACACTTTCAGGGTGTGTGTATAGAAGGCTTCTACCTCTGTGATAACTGACATGTCTTTTATAGTTTGTAAAACAGTGTCTCTCAGTCAAGAATGTTTCCTTTGTCTCTTCCCACATCTGCTCTCCAGACTAAGATGTTGATTCTTAGCTGAGGTCTGAGCCCTTTTGGTGTCAGGGATGACCTCTTGTTGGGCCTTTCAGCCCCTAGGTTCTCTCTTTATGGACCAAATGTCAGTGGTAGAGAGGAGGAGGGGGGTAGGCATCCTGCCACAACTGCCTGGCAGCATCGAATTTGACTCAACTCATGTCAGCATGAAAAGCTGACATTGACTGATACTATATATATGGAATTAATTCCCTTATGTTTCTCTATTTAAAATTTACAAAAAAAGAAATATTTTACAAAGTATTAAAATCTTACTGAATCAGGTCGAGATGAGGGATTCAACTTCCAAATGTTCCCTATAGAAATGTCCCAGTCCAGCTTCTCATCTGTACTAGCGTTATACTGCCTGAAGGCTCATTTGCTTTCACTGCAAGAAAATCTTTCACTTGGGAAGACTACAGAAAGAAATCTTTGAAGGCACCTTAACATGGTTGCTCTGTTTATTCACTGTATAAGTAAACTATAGCTGTGGTTTAAAATGAAGCAGACATAATTTTATTTAGTACAAAATTTATTATCTGGCCATAGGAAGGCTTGCACTACGCTTTGTGATTTGAAAGTGTTTTCTTCTTAAATGCCATTTGATTTTATTGGATTTGATTAGGGCATACTAAGTAAATATTATAACTGTAGGTTAAATGTTCTTTTCTGAAGAAGACTCTGTTTACAAGGTTTTCGGTAAAATCAGGGTTATTATTTCAAACACTATGGATGGTTTTGGTTTTAATATATCTTGAGGCAAAAAAAGGCTGAAGATAGTAAAATTTAATGTAAAATTGTTAGTAAATTATATTTACTGGAAATTGCTTATAAAATATAGTTAAATTTGGTTAGATTTCAATAAGTTGTTTCATTGAATTTCACCCAATAAAAATCAAGCTTTGTAAAGAGACTTAATATGGGATTGCTTCATTGTTTTTTCTTAATGTGGTAGTTTTGAAAATATTATTCTAAAATGCATCTCTGAGATCTGTATTCATATTTTCATTGTCACACATGCCAAGCCCTTGGCATCTTCAGTGCTTTAAAATTCTGGTTTACTTCAGGCTAACTTCTGACATCCCCTCTCCTTCCCTCCCCTCCCCTCCCCCTCCACCCTGAAGCCAGCATTGCCTTGCTTAGAAAAAAACACTGCACTTTGTGACATTCTGATAAAGACAAAAATTACCAAAATGTATCATGGATTTTGGTATCTTGGGTTATATACACTGTGTATGACGTGTGAACCTGTGAGTGTTGTTACATCCTGTCATCACGGATTGCACACAGAGCTCTCCTTCAAAGGAAAGTTGCTCTATGTGACCATTGTAA
Source organism: Brachypodius melanocephalos (assembly GCA_013398615.1). Lineage (NCBI taxonomy): Eukaryota > Metazoa > Chordata > Aves > Passeriformes > Pycnonotidae > Brachypodius > Brachypodius melanocephalos. Next base: position 334,975 of record VZSR01000690.1, read on the forward strand.
TGGTGCTTTCCCAAACCACTAAAATCAGTTCCTGCCACTAAGGAAACATTCTCTAGTAATGTTTTATGTGGGAAGGTAGCCTGCTATGGGGACTGTATGAAGCTATTAATATGGATTTACAAATTGAAGCATGTTCTCAGATTTTCATCCATTAAGTGCAACAATTTTCCTAGCAGCCTTCACATTAGCACAGTTTGTACTCTCTGCTGCCATCAGTCACCTTGGTAGCAAATGCTTGCTATTCATGTGATGAAGTAAAATGCCTTTTTCTTGCACGCTGTTATGTCTCTTGACATAATGATCCACGTTCATCCTTTGTGCATCTGTAATGGTTACACTGGAAACCTCATTCACACACAATAGAAGATGCTTCCTGAGATTCTATGGATTTTCCTATATGATTTAGGATTCAATTGTCATTTAGCCAGAGACTTTGGTACGGTGCAGCTAGACTGTACCACCCCCTGCAGAGATACATGCCTAAATGAGTCACCTCAAGTCTCACCTCAATTTCTAGGAAAAGAGAGAGCTGATAGAGACAGCTGGAATGCTTTCCTAAAAGTTGAGGCAAGTTCAAGCTTTGCCTACATAGTTTTGCATTGCGTCTTGTTAAAACTTTTGGCATGAGATTGGACTGGCTGTGCTTGGAGGAGGGCAATGAACAAGGCAGACTGAAAAGTGCAAGTATTATTAAAAGCTGCTTCAGCCTCCTGTGAATGAAGTGTCATACTGAATCATTGTCATATAACAAACAGCATATAACAAACAGCCCAACTCCTTTGGGCATACACCCTTGTAAGATATGGTGATTCAGACAAAAAATATCTGAACTTTTTCACTTTCTGGATATCAGCTTTGGATTTTTAGATAGGTTAAAGCACATACTAAATTTTTTTTTTTAATTCTCAGTTGCTATACCCCCTTGATTAACGTTCCCAAATAACGCTATCTTACCACTCACTAACATAGTCCTAAAACATGCAAATACTTGCAAGTAATATGATTATTTTCATTGCTTAAATTTTTGGTTTCCATAACAATCCAATAATACAACCAGTTCCAGGCTTCAATTAGGTAAAAATACTTTGCTAGAGACAGATAAAGAAACCTATTTTGTTTGACTATTTTAATGCACAGTTGGTTTAATGTAAATGTGTGTCACAAGTAATCAGCTTGGAGTTTAGGAAATATTCAGTACAGCTACTCTCACATTTATAAGATGATGTAAATCTTTCAAGGCCATCTGATAGTGTGACATTTAAACCAATTTGAAATCTCATGAGAAAAAACTTACCTTGTAAGATACAAAACTAAAGGGCTGGACTTATTTTTCATTTGATCTTGAATTAGGCATGGAAATGGCTTGGGAGGAAAATCTCCATTTCTTGTCTTCTCTTATGCTTTGAAAGGTTGTAGGGACTATGCAGTTGCTTGGGTATTAGGTACTATGGATAGTTGTATGTAATCTGAAGGGACAAAGCAGTTCTCAAATGAGTCACCCACAGGTGATCATTCTTACCTAAAAGAGAAATGAAGTTCTGATATGCAATTCTTATAAATGTTTACAGGGGTTATTAGTGGACATTAGTGTCAATACTCCTCACCATGGTACATTAAGGCTTGTGATTTTTTGTATATTGAATACTTAGAATTTCTCAACGGGCTCTTTATAAGGTTTCCACAACCTGTGCCTCAGAAGATTTCAGTAAACCATGTCGTGCATGTGGTATTGTATGTGGATTTTTTTTTTCCTTGTTCAGGAGAGTGTTTTTTTTCTACAATGGAAAAAATCCTGAAGAAAAAAAATGTGCTAATTTCCAGGGCATGCATAATTATTTAAAAAACCACTGGCATGTTGACAAGGATGCTAGATAAATAAAAGTAATTTTGAGAGTATCCTTGTTTGGTGACAGCAGTCAATCTGAATTTAATAAGTTCATTTTGATAGTTGGTAATAATGTTGCCACAGAAGCCGGTTTGGCCCTATGTACTTATCTTCTGAAGCCAGAGCAATTCCTAAGATCATAGAGAGAAGCAGAGGCAGAAGCAGAGGCAGAAACAAAAGCAATTAAGGTCATGGGGTGGCATAGCATGCACACTTGTTTGTCCTCATCCTCATAGGCAGAGCCTGGCCTTGCTGCTGCTGGTGTACCCAATAGTTGGAAATGGAAGTAAATAGGGAGTATCTCACAGGCTGCTGCCAAATGCAGACACGAGGCTGGACTTCATTAGTTACAGTCCAGTCTGGACAAAAAGCAGAATTTTGCTGCCCTGCCCCAAAGAGCTACTCTGGCATGAAGGTTTGCTCTTTAATGTGGTGCCTCTTCTCCCACCAAGCATGAACTTACAGTTTCCTGGGAAGAGTTATTAAATTATTTTAAATTAGTTTGCCCCTTTCTGTCTGGTTGCAATGAGCACACAGGCAAGCAGGAACAGGCAGGCTCCCAGCATCCTTACCTGCTTCTTTTTCTCTGCATCCTTAAACCTATGTGGGAGGTGAAGAGCAAGACCTGTCATTCCTTCAGTAGCATGCCCCCTGTGGAGGGCTCTATAGTGTGAGTAGGCCCCTTATTTGCTTGAAGTCATTTACAAATGCAGAAAGAAGGAGTAAGATACTGGACGAAGCCACCTTGCACACGTCTGCACTACACAGAAATCATGTGAAACAGGTCAGGAGTCAAGGGGAATCATACATCTGGCTGCATTTGGCAGATTGGAAAATACTCATCTTTATCAGAAAATATGCACCTTCACCCATACCCCATCCTATCCCAGCCCCATTACAACTGCTTTCTGGCAAATCATGTGAATAAAGCAAGATTACAGTGGTCAGAGTAGAAAACAGATGTCCTGCAAGTAGAAATTCTCAGTGTTGCTGTTCTGCATTCCAAACCCTTAATTACAAGTTTTACTATATGTTTAACATTATTTTATTGGAAGTACAGTATTTCTGGGGTACAGAAGAGAGCCCCGTGCTAATGCACAGAGTTTCTTCTTCAGTTATTTAGGCACTAGGCTGATCTCCAGAAGCATATTGTTAGATTACTCTGATTTTTACTTTTATAAAGCATATTTAAATCTTCTTAGCAAATACTCAGACATTTGAAAGCCTGATCTGAGTGCCTCCCTCTACCCAAATTTTTTGCTAGTAATAATAGCGTGGATGCAGAAGTACCACAGAATTGCCTGGGAGCAGTTTCTTCTCACAGACAGCGTGCTTCTGGGTGCTATTTCAAAAATTGTGGCTGGGTGGGGGACTGATTCTCACTACTAGCTTGTAAAATAAACTTGTAAAAACCCAGACTCAGTTAGGTCATACCTCAATTTTCCCCGCACGGGATCATCCCCAGCCCATGCCCTATGCAGTGGGGACCCTGTGCTTTCCTGCTCATCCCCAGAGGTGATAAGGCAACTTGCTGGTGGTGGCTGCTAAAAAACAAGCAAACAAACAAACGAACACACACTCCCCCTAAAAAAAAGAAAAAAAAGAAAAAAAAAAAGAGAGAGACAGAGAAAGGAAATCAAGAAGCCAACCAGCTGGGAGGAAAACATGTGGCTGAAGTACTTACTGAGCAGTGTGAGGTAGTAGGGAAGGTGCAGTTTGTTGTCGGGGCTCACTGGAGATCTTTCTGATCTGGGGCTGCAGCTGATGCTCTTGCCCGTCTTATCTAGGGATAAGTGGAAGCCGTTGCTGTGGCAACGCTGCACTCAGGTGTCCTCCCGAGCACCACCACTACCTGCCCCACCAGGAGATTCTAATGCTGTTTCCTTCCTCTTCCACAAGTTGCAGCGGCCAAGGAGGAAGCAACGATGTGTGGGAGATCAGCAGTGCCTTAAGGCTGAGGCATCATTCCTGCCAGATGACCAAGAGCCACAGATGCTGATGCTCTCAAAGAAGCAAGGCAGGATGTGAAAGCTTTGGCACAGAGAGCCAAAAGGTGAGCTGCAGCTGCTGTGTCTAGAGCTGCAAAGAAAATCACATGGGGAGGGAGTAAGGCTGATGCCGTCAGGGACCCAGGGGAAAGTTGAAAATAAAAGTGGAGCAAGGAGACAAGGGCACACATCCAGGAGCAGCACCATAAGCATAGAAACTGATGGATGCTGTCTATAGCACTGAGGTTCAGTGATGACTGCATTTTTTGTGTGTATATCTAGCCACAACTGGTTATACAAGCATAGTGTTTAGGGGACAGGCAGGGAGTCTTCCATGACTGCCAGTTGTTTGCCAGCAGAGACCAGCCTCTCCTATTTCAGCCCATGCCTTTGGATGGAACTGTTATTTCAGCTGAGGGAAGGAAATAAAAACACTTCTGACACTGGAAAAGATCCGGAAGAAATATTCTAATCTGTGGTGGGACTGTAAACTGCCCCTCCCTTAGTATTCATTTACAACAAAAATGCCTTTATCTATAAAAACTGTGATGGCTCATAGCTGCTGTTATCTTCTTTTCTTTTCCCCCACCTAGTGATTGCAATTCAAAAGTGCCAGTGTGCATGGCATACTTTCTTTTATAAACAGTATATTGTACAGAAAGCCCAAAGGGGCAAAGTGCTAATTGCCAGCCCTGTAAACTAGGCTACACACTTGGATCCTTTGTGTATCATATGTGGTTCTACAAAATGCCAAGCATGTTAGGTGCTCTAAAGGCACCACCTGAAAGAACTGAGCTTTCTTCTTCAATGCCTGGGAGAGACAAGTATGTTCATTACCTTGCAAAGTGTAAGTCACCTGTGCTTACATGTCTCAGCGGTCCACCTTTAAAAGCAAGTTCATAAATGCTTAAATTATTCCTGAAAAAATGGACCAGAGGCTCCTAAGAATTTTTTTGTGAAGATCAATATTTCTAAATTAAAAAAAAAACACCCTCAAATCTTCAAACTCCTCAAATCACACAAAGCCCAACCTTGCTTTTTATGAGTTTCCCACATCCATCATCATCCAGACCACTCTGTTGCAGTGAATTTTAAATTAAAAACTAATTTTCACTGAAATGTATTTTACTTAGAAACACAATTGTCTCATATTTTTCTATGAAGTCAGAAAATCAAAATGAGGTGAATGAAACAAAGTGGTCAAATCAGAAATATGTTTTGAAACTCAGCTGAAGTTTGCCTTTTTATTGTCCTGATTAAAAAAGGCAGTCAGTCATCTATAGCACTAAAGAATTCCCTGAGGACAAGAAAATAATTTCCTGTTCTAGCCACCAGATCCCAAGGTTGATTTGGGAATGTTACAATATATGTTTACTCAGAAGGGAAGCAGTGTATCAGCTATCTCAGCAAAATTACACATCCAACCCTGGTCACCTTCTATACTGGTTAGCTACCATGATATCATGAAGCATTTAACTGCAACGGCAGATTTATCCTAGTCTCTACAGGATGTCTGTTGCATTAGCAGTGTCGTGGAGGATTTAGGGTCAGATGTCGTCTTTTAAATGTTTACAGTTGTTGTCCTGCTTGTAAGAGGGTTGGGACTCCTGCCAGCTTTGTAATCTTTTTTGTTCAGTTATTTCACAAACGCAACCTGGAAAACAGTCTGAGTTTGTAATAAATCTGCACTTGAATTCTCTTCACATGAACACAAGTGCCCCCATCTTGGGAAAAGTAGCTCTTGGAGAGCTACTCATGTAATTAAATCTAAGAACATGTCTAAAAGTTTCCAGGCTAGTGCTTTAGAAGATAAGCAATGCAGAAGGAAAGAAGAGCAGATCTAACAAAAAATTCAGGTAAATACAACACATACACATATATAAACACACACGTACATTTGTACATATATGCATGCACATATGTATAAATAACTATAACCTTACTGTGCATTTGTCATTGGTCATGGGTGTGAAACAGCATATGATGCTTCCCATAGAGGCTAGAAAGTCTGCTGGAAAGGAGAAAACCAAGAACACTTGTATCACAGTACCTTCCCATACAAGCCCCTGTCTCTAAAAAGTTAAAGGTGAGCATGATTATCAGTACCAGGAAGGCCTGTTGCCTTAAGATGATATAGTTGTCACCTCTATATGTTCCATATCTACCGCAGATAGCTATGAAAATCTTATAAGACTAGTATACTTATAGTAACCTATAGCATATATATAGTAACTTTGTGTATGATCCAAGACATATGTACCACTGTGGCTCTGTAGGGGTTTGTTACATCATTTACAATACTGTAAGATTTTACTTTCAACCCTGGCACTACTTTCAGACGAAATAAGAGGTGCAGATAAGGTGAAAGTGAAGTGACATTTTACTTTAACAGATCTTAGGTATCTGAAAACTTGATGATCTAGCCTCAAGTCGCTTCTCTATGCAGTAACATGTGGTTATATCCAATATAATACTCACTCCAGGTAAGAAAACTCAGGGCTCACACTCTCCTGGTGTGCTTAAGCCCACCTTCAGCCTGTGCTCTTATTGTGTGTGAAAGTGTACTGTGCAGTACACAAAGTTTGTTCTAGATTTATGCTAACTCCTAAGCTGCTGCATGCATGTTCACACTCAAAACAAATTTATAGGTGGAAAATTAGGGAACTGTACCTTGTAAGGAACAATTTATTAATTTAGTCCCTTTATAAATGTTGTCATAGGTATAAAACAGACTACAGTTGATTAAATAATTTACTTTGCAGCCACAACAGTTTGATCAATAGGTCAATGGGCTGTGCTGGATTTTAATCAAACAGATTGCCTCCTGTACAGTCAACACTTGTCTTTGGCATTTTCCCTTTAAGTTGTGGAGGTTAAAAGTGCAGAAGATCAAAACCTGCACTCAATGTACTTTTCAGACTTGTTATTATAAACATTTACATTTCCCCCTATATGTAATTGTGCATATGGAGACATAAGTTTCATTTATCACAGACACAAACATAAAAATATGTCATATTTTTGAAAAAGAAGGCTTGATGAAAATCATTTCTATATCCTGAAGAACAGCATATTTGTCCCAGGTCCAAGAGGGAAATAATTTGTGTTTATTGTACTGCTGAGTAAAGCCTTTAAGACTGTAACACTAAGGCTCAAAGGAGTCTGGGGTTTGTATCTACCCTGATGGATGACTCTCATGCAAATGTCTTTCTTGCCTCCCCTACAAAGGTTGCAGGCATTACAGAGGAAATCTAAAATTGTGAAAGACAATAGCCTCATTTAGAGTGGCAAAGGCAATTTCTATGTCAAGAATCTATGATTTCTATGTCATGCCCAGATTCCCTGTGCAAAGCCAAGGAGAAAAAGCTATCACACTAAGGTGACATGAAAATGATTATGTGCTTTACATTTAGATAAAAAATTTAATATTTTCTGATATATCTAGCTTACAACAGAGTCTTCCTTCTTATTTCAGGAGAAGCGACCCAGGAGAAAATCTGGAAAGAAAAATATGTGGCTAACAGGTTTAAATAAAAAAAATCACAGAATTTCATATGGGAGAAAGATTTCCATAATCAAGAAAGGCTTTTCATAAGGGGGAGAGGTTTTCAAGTTTGGTGCTTGTAAAGGCCCCAATGCACAATTTTTATTAATCTTTATATCAGAGGGCTTTGGGAGAGTTAATTTTAGGGAAAGACAGATGTAAAATCCAGCAAATGGCAGATGGTAGCAAAAAACTATATTCCAGGGAGACTCAGAACAAAGCACTAGCAGATGACCCCTGACCCATGTAATTTGTGCTTCTTATATTCATCACTCTGGGCTAGGCCCAGAGAGTGGTTGTGAACAATGCTGCATCCAGCTGGCGGCCAGTCACCAGTGGTGACCCTCAGGGGTCTGTGCTGGGGCCAGCTCTGTTCAATATTTTTATTGATGACATGGATGAGGGTATTGAGTTCATTAGTAAATTTGCAGATGACAGTAAGCTGGGAGTGTGTGTCAATCTGTTGGAATGTAGGAAGGCTTTGCAGAGAAACCTGGAACTGTTAGATGGGTGGACAGAGTCTAACATGATGCAGTTTAATAAGTCCAAGTTCTGAGTCCTGCACTTTGGCCACAAAAGCCCCCTGCAACATTATAGACTGGGGACAGTGTGGCTGGACAGTGCCCAGGCAGAAAGGGACCTGGGGGTGCTGGTGACAGCAGCTGAACATGAGCCAGCAGTGTGCCCTGGGGGCCAAGAAGGCCAATGGCATCCTGGCCTGGATCAGGAACGATGTGGCCAGCAGGAGCAGGGAGGTCACTCTTCCGCTGTACTCAGCACTGGTGAGGCCACACCTTGAGTGCTGTGTCCAGTTCTGGGCCCCTCAGTTTGGGAAGGATGTTGAGATGCTGGAGCATGTCCAGAAAAGGGCAACAAAGCTGGTGAAGTGTCTGTAACACAGGCCCTGTAAGGAATGACTGAGGGAGTTGGGGTTGTTTAGCCTGGAGAAAAGGAGACTCAGAGGTGACCTTATCACTCTCTACAACTTCCTGAAGGGTGATTGCAGTCAGGTGAGAGTTGGTCTCTTTCTCCAGGCAACGGACAGAACAAAGAGGGCACAGTTTTAAGCTGCATCAAGGGAAATACAGGTTGGATCTTAGGAAAAGGTTTTTCATGGAAAGAGTGATAAAGTACTGGAATGGCCTGCCTGGGGAGGCAGTGGAGTCACCATCCCTGGATGTGTTTAAAAAAAGACTGGATGTGGCACTCGGTGCCATGATCTAGTTGACGTGTTAGAGCATATGTTGGACTCAATGATCTTGAAGGTCTCTTCCAACCTAGAAATTCTGTGATTGTCTTATGCAGCTTCAAGCAAGGTGAGAGCTGGGATGAGGTTAAAGCTGGCCTTTACCTCCTAGCGAAGTGTCTCTCCCTCCCTTTTTAGGGGCATTAAATCTGTAGAATTACTCATTTTCCCCGAGTTGCTGTTTCTCACTCTGGTTCTCACTCTGGTTAATTATGTACTGAGCCAGTATTTTCCTGTGTATGGATACAAAGGGGTTTGCCTGCTAAAACACTGTAGACTTGTCAAGATTACATAAATTCCAACTCCCCATCCAAGGGTCTTTTTAAATAGCATCACAGTCCTCCTGCATGTAGAGCTTAAAATATTAGCCAGCTTCTAAAACACCACTGCGTTCCCTCTCCTTTTTAACCCTCCACATGGTCTGCTTTATATTATTAGACTGAGAACCTGGAAAGAAAACATCTTCTCTGACTGGAAATTGCACATATGAGTGTGAGAAACATCAGTGCCTACAACATAAGCCTATCTCTCAGATTAGAGACAGAGACTCACTGGTAAACTTGGGCTGTCCCTCAGCCTTTTTGTGCCTTGCAGCAGGATAGCAAGAGTTGTAGATGTCTGAAACAGTCTGTGAACTTCCCTGGCAAAGAATATTTCTGCATGTGTTATCCAATAAACAATTTATTGAAAGAGGAATAAACTAGATATGATTGATATGATCTATCAACACGGGCATGAAACAAATAAGCAAGGAGCAGAGCAATCCAAATAAGAGGGTTTTCAAAGAAACTCAGGGAAGGTGAATACTGCCTCCTCTCAACTTTCATGAGTTTGCAGTTTACTTGCAAGCATCTTGAAAAATCCTTACTCACTCTCTGTTCTTGACATTACAGCAGCACCACAAACATTTTGGTACTTACTGCCCTGTCATGCAATGAGACTGCATTGCTGTGCTGACAAACTTCCAGTTTGGGGGTGACTCAGGTCTTGAGAAGGATATATGGTTGACTTGTTCAGTGTTGCTCAGTCAGTGGCAAGCTGTAAGCTGCACTTTTGCATTTTTCAGTACTTCCCCTCTGTAGGAAGAAACAAGAGCATACCTTTCCATCCCCTGAGGTCTTTGGTTTTTTTCTTACAGCTTGAGAAAAAGTCTGAAAAATTCAGTAGATTAAAAATAGTTTAATTGTTAAAGATAGTTTAATTGTTTCTGGCTAAAGAATATAGAGGATGAGATTTCAAGGGAGCAGTCTTCTATATGTCATGGTCTTGTTACTTCATTCTAGGTATCATCAGGGACTACTCTAAGTCCTCACCTGGTCACCTGGCTGGCCAATTGGAGCCATGATAGCCATCATGTAGCCTCATCATGATTTCTGAGGAGATAACTCCTCAGAAGGCTGTGCAAAGATCTGAGGGCCAAACAAGGGGATATTGCAACCTATGCTGGATCCTGAGAAATCGTAGCTACTCCAGAGGACAGCACTGGTGATGCAGCAGTGGTGGCAGTGATGCAGGGGTTTTGCCATTGTCTTCATCCTACATCCCTAGACTTTCAGACTGATATTCCAGCCCATACTGCAAAATAGAAGGAAGAAGCAAGCAAGTGTGCTAGTGGTCCTTTCTTGTTCCTATTGCTAAACAGGCTGCTATTCAGAGCAGGACGGTGTCCTCTGTCTGAGACCATCTCTTCCATTACAGGAGATGGTACAAAGTAGATAGCGCAAAGTATTTCTAAGGGAGAGAAGAACCCCTCCATTGGGTGGAATTTGAAAGCAAGTCTAAAATGTCCCTAATTTCACTGCCTGCATTTCAAGCTCGCAATTGTAATAGCAAAAAGCTGTGTTAATCTGTAGCATTTTATCAAATTTTTCTGTAATTTCACTAGAACTGAGCCCACTGGAGGTTTGACAGAAAGCTGTTGAGCCCAGCATGGGTACAGTACATTTCTTTCATTTGAGACATAGAAGCTCTGCATCATATGGGATTTGTGTAATTACATGCACAGATTCCCTATCTGCAGAAGCTTGCTTCTAAGGAAGTTGTTAAGTATCGGTGATTGAGAGACGGGGACATTTCTAGTTCTAATCAGAAGCCAAATTTATTGAGCATACAAGGCATTTTTTTAGGGTTTTCTTTTATCACACTTATATAGGGTTCTATTTTTGGTAACAATTACTCATTGGTTATACATTTTTTATGACATCAGTTATTTGGTAATCATTACAAAGTTTCATATGTTTCTTGGTCCCTTCTACCCCAGGGAGCCTTTATCTGTGTCTGTCTCTCCCATGGTTTCTGCTTGATCAGGCCTAAAATATCAGGCTCCTTTATCAGTTCCATTATACTCTCTGTTTCATTCCCCATAGTTAAGCTCATTAAAAAAGCACACAGAAAATTGTGCTCCTATAGTTTACATTTCAATCACTATGGAGTGTGCAACATACTAAATCTACTGCAGTTTAAGACAAAACTTTTGCCAGTTCAATAGGGCCAAGATGTCACAAAGTTAATTCCCTAACACAGCATAAACTCTGAAAACTGTCCCAGAATAGTGACTTCAATGGAGTCTGGACCACAGGAAATTGAATTCTCTGTTGGCTCAGAAAGGCAAATTTTGTGCTTTACCAGAAAGATCTTCCTAATGACACTGTCATTAGAATAAGAAACATTGCCATGATACACAAAAATGTGCTTGATTAAAGAGCTAATGTGATCCTTTTCCTGTTGTGCACATAGAGGTTGGACATTACCAGGATAAACTGGGTAACTTTTCTTTCTCTAAAGGCAGTCACATATATTTTCAACTTCAGCAGTACTATTCTGACCCCTAAGACATTGAGGAAGTGTCTTTTCTGAAGTAGTATCATAGTGAAAAGTGACCATTTGGATTATGTGGAGAGAACAATGCCAGGGTAATGTCACAGAGGGGAACGTTTGTAAAGCTGATATGTAGCTGTTGGTATCTATTTCAGTTACATTAATAAAGACTACTTCAATTCAAGCAGTGCTCAACCATAAAATACCTCTTTGCCTGTTGTTTAATTAAATGCTTGTTCTTTGGTTAGGTTATCTGAATACTTAATCAATGATAAATATCTGCTGATATCAGGAAATTTTGAACAGGCAGACAAGAGCTGCCTCTCTTTTTTAATGGTCCAGCAAGACCACAAAGGACTTATTTTTCTTTGCCAAGGCCAGGAAATTATTAATATAAAACATGAAAGAAAAGGCAGACAGATCTTTCAACAAGTTGATTTTGAAAGCAAGTTTCTTATCAAAAATTCAGTAAAATAAAAATTTTCTTAACACCAACATAGCATTAAGAAGCAGGCATTCTTTATTTGGCCAGATGCACAGGGGGATAACTCCTCCCAAAAGCTATGCATGGTGGGTGCAGGAAAGTTTCTGTTTATATACTGTCTTTTGCATACATATTCACTGATCATTCCCAACTAAACATACATATGATAATCATTTCCCCAAAATCATTAATATATTTCCCCTCCCCTTTACACATACATTCTTGTGTTCTGGAGGTCTCCCTAGCGGTCCCTGACAGTTGTAGACCCCAATATTCCAGGTCACCTGGCTGAGTTGGCAGGACACTGAGGCTGGTGAACTTCCAGTTCTTCTTACACAGTGGGCATTGTACAGTTTCCATACGTCAGTAGTTTTGGAGAACAAGCATGTTAGTTCACCAGGTGTAGGCAATTTTTCATCTGGTAACAAGTTGAACTGAACCCTCTTTTTACTACATAAGGTCTTATTCATCAAAGATATGATGCCTGCTAAAACCAAACACTATGAATTTCCAGCCACAAGCAAACCTCAACGAGGATCTTGCAGAAGAGTAATAGCAGGGTCCCTACTTTCTACAGTCACTGTCACAAATGCTCCTACATATGTGGAAGGAGGACCAAAGACATTGTGAAAGCAGCAGTGTAGGTCCCTGCTGAAAGTGCTCCAGTGAAAGTAAATTCAGCCTTTCAGTTAAACATTTGGATGGACTTATAAACCCCTAATAAATGCTGCAGGTGCATTTCTGTAAAGCCAGGAGGGAGGAGAAGAGCCTGTTATCTTCCCTGTTCCAACTGCTACTTTCCTCTGGAACAGTACTTTTATGGCTTCATGTCCTAGTTTAGGGCAAATTTGGGAGAAAACCCCTGAATAGGGTCCCTCTGGGGAGCAAACCCAAATGGCCCCTCCCCCCAACTGGTCCAGGAAAGAACTTCCTCGGAGAAAAGTGGAAAACCCTATTTATTTAACAAACAAATTGCCCATGAGCATAAAGAATGAATAATATGAAACAATAAAATCTTTTGTTGCTCTTGAAGGGAGATGGTAAATTCAGAAAGTCCCTGCCGTGGGCAGCTCGGCTCAGTCAGTCTCTTGTCAGTCCCTCCAGAGGTCCAGGCCACAGTGGGCCTCAGGTGCAAGCTCTCAGTACCCTCTGGGTCATTCAGTCCAGAGTAGTTTTAAACAGTCCCAAGAAAAAGAAAAAAAAAAAAAAAACAGTCCAGAGACCTTTTCTGTCTCAGCTAGCAAAAACTAAGAGCAAAGCAGATCTCTGAGCCGCAGTCTGTCCAAGCGTCAGCTGAACACCCCATAGGGAGAAAGAATACAGAGGAGTGAACGCTGTTTTCAAAACAAACTGTGTGCTTCTTCTTTCCCTGCTTCACTCTCAGAACCAGTCTTAAAGATACAGAACTCAATATACAGAACAAACAGAACAGACAACTGGGGGTACAAGCATCATAACGTCACCCTAGGACACTTCCCCATTAGAGCAGCAGGAAGAGGAGATCATGGTGTTAGAAAGATGCAGGGGGAAAGGGTGGACATATACCAGTATGTGTTCCATTTAAGATTCAATTATTTATGTAAAGCTCCATCCATTTAGACAACTTGCATTCATCCAGACCCTGTGACACTCCACAATCTTGTCTGTAAAGTATAGACAGACTGTGTTCAGGATTTGATGGAGGTTTGCATAGAATGGATATGGAACTCCACTTCCTGGGGCCCCTAGGAGCAAAACAGGAAGAATGTTTCTCTCCATTTCATACAGTTTGTTTTTTGTTTTGTTTTGTTTTGTTTTTTTTTAATCCTCTTATTTCTAATGATCTACAACCTATCTCAGAGCCAGATTTTGCAAACATAAATGCTAAGCATGCAGGACTGACCAAAATTTTATGAGCAGCAAGACTTGTTCCCCCTCCTCAGCCAGCACAGGTACTGCTCTATTTGCTACAGGGAATCCCTTTCCTTAATCAGCATGGGGAGATCTGGGAAATCAACCCCATGAGGTAATGTTTGACATGGGGAAGTGATTTTTTCAGAAAGTTATAGAAAAATACTAATTAGTGGCTAGCTTTGAAGTGGACAGCTTGATTTACCAATTAGAAAGCGATACGTCTCTGTGAACGTACAGGGTTAAATATCAGAAGAATCTTGGGAAACTTCCCTTTTCCTCCCTGCCCAGGAGAGAGGTAACAGGAGCAGCAGGCTGGCCCCCCTCTGCCGCAGGCCCCTCCCGGCTGGACTCTGCCACTGCAGCAGCCTGGCAGGGCCAAGCCGGGCCCCGGGGGCTGCAGCTGCCGGTGGAGAAGGGAAAGCCATGGCTACTAACATCTAGCTGACTTTAAAGCTTCTGCTGCTGGCCGGGCCAAGCCCACCCCATGAGACCAGGGGCAGGCAAGACGCATCCACGATTCTGGCTGCTAAGATTCCCGACTGCCGTTTCCCCGGGCTGCTCTGATCTCTCGGAGTGAGATCTCTCCCCGCCATCAGAGTTCTCTCATCCCATCAGCGCGGCATTAAAATCTAACAACACAGCTCAAGAGAGAGAAGAAGCCGTGCGAAATGTTAACTCTTTCCTTGCACAGATGAAACTTCCAAAGCCCTAACTCTTCTCTAAGTGAGAGAAAAGGCTAAACAAAAGACGTGTAAAAAGACAATATGAAGATATTAGAGTTGGTGAAGGAAGAGTAACCTCTTAAGTAGAATAGATGAGAAGATGCCTTAGTATTTTAGGCTAAAAATCTTCTGTGAGCTGTGGTAACAGACTGTAATATACTATAATATTCCTTTAAACTGTGGAAATATGAATTGGAGTGTAGTATCTGTATCTGCATAACAGGTCATTCTGTGTACCAGCCAAAGTGTTTGAAAGTAATCTTATCAAACCACCTGCAGTTTTGTTATCAGAACCCTCAGGAATTTGTCAAGATTACTGAGAAAAACAGGGCTTAAATAAGAAGAGCCTGAGAAACTGACTACCAAGAATGCAAAACCTAGACAAAGGAGGCACAACATGATGATGAACTCTGACCAATTAGGTGTCCTGAAGGACATGTGCTCACCACGTGGACAAGGCGAGGGAATCAATCAAATGATGCATGAATCACGTGAACAAACAACTTAGAGTCCATAACTGTAGCTTAATGTAAACAATAAATTTGGCTTCTGCTCTATCATATTGGTTGGTCATACAGATGCCCATTCTCCTGCGTTGGGGAGATGGATTGAACAAAAGTATCTGTAATTGACTGAGTGAATTTTGAATTAGTAGCTGTGATCCTGTGATCCCATGAGATGTTTCAACAGAGAGAGATAAGAAGCCCTCTGCACCAGGAAAGAAGTCAAAAGAGATCTCTGTTTTATGAGAGGAAGAAATCCTTTGCTTTTGGAGTTGCTTACCTTTAAAATGACATGCCAGTATGCATGAGTCCACAGCCCATATGTAGCCATGGTAAAGGCTACGCAGTATGGGAAGTTCACAACTGCAGATTTATTCCTGGGTGGCTGCTTCTAGGAAAGTTAAAAACCACAAGCAAACTGTTCTTTCTTGTGGAAGGTTATCACAACAAATCAGGAGAGACTTGTCCCTATAAAAGGACTGAATGAAAAACTGCTTTATAAGTGGTACTGACCTAGAGTTCTGAGTTTTGTCTTTATATATTATCTGTGAGAAGGAAAAGAAGCTGGTGGAGGAGGAGGAGTGTTTTGAAAGTTTAATTTTGATTCTCATTTTCTTCTTTTAGTGTGTGTTAATAAATCTATCTTTGTACTTTTAAGTTTGAGCCTGCTTTGCTTTTCTCTTGATCCTATCTCACAGCAGAAAAGACACAAACCACTACAAAAATTAGTGAGTTGGCTGGGAAGGGTAAAAATTAGCGAACATGAAACCATTACATGATTGGTGTTTCTGTCCAGTTACAAACTTAAATGATCACAGGTAACTTTTCTGCTGTGAATTTGACTCTGTGCATCTGACATGAGTAATTTATTGCCTCTTGTGGGATAGCATATGAGTAGTTGCTCTGACCTGCACACAGGAATGCACAAAACAAACTGGAAAGTAGTTTCTTGCTCTAATTTAGCTGGGTTCACTTCCACCAGCAATAGTAGAAAAATTCGGAAAAATTATTTTGGTTTTAAAAGCTGAGCTTGTCTGTACTTCTGCAGGGAGCATATGTATTGATTAAGATAAATGTTAATGAGGAGCAGAAGACTTAAAGACTTAAAAAATTTTAAAACAAACCCTACAGGTAACTGCAGATGAGGAGAAGGTGGAGGTGCTTAAATGCCTACTTTGCCTCAGTCTTTAGGGGAAAGATGGCTTGTCCTCAGGATAACTGTCCACCTGGGTTGGTAGATGGTGTCAGGGAGCAGAATGCTCTCCCTGTTATCCAGGAGGAGGCAGTCAGAAAACTACTGAACTGCTTGGATGTTCATAAATCTATGGGCCCAGGTGGGATCTATCCAGGGTGATGAGGAAGTTGGCAGATGAACTTGCAAAGCCACTCTCCATCGTTTACCAACAGTCCTGGCTCACTGGTGAGGTTCCAAAGGACTGGAAGCTGGCCAGTGTGATGCCAACTCACAAAAAGAATGGGAAAGAGGATCCTGGTAATTATAGGACAGTTAACCTGACCTCAGTACCTGGTAAGATAATGGAACAGTTTATACTGAGTGCCATCACACAAAATTTTCAGGATGGCCAGGGTATCAGACCCAGCCAGCATGGGTTTAAGAAGGGTAGGTCATGTTTGACCAACCTGATCTTCTTTTATGACCAGGTGACCTGCCTGGTGGATGCAGGGAAGGCTGTGGGCGTTGTCTGTTTGGACTTCAACAAGGGCTATGACACTGTCTCCCACAGCACACTCCTGGAAAAGCTGGCATCCCACAGCTTGGACAGGAGCGTGCTTTGCTGGATTAAGAACTGGCTGGATGGCCGAGCTCAGAGACTGGTGGTGAAGAGTGCTGCATCCATCTGGCAGGCAATCACCAGTGGTGTGCCTCAGGGGTCTGTGCTAGGGCCAGTTCTGTTCAATTTTTTTATTGACAACATAGATGAAGGTATTGAGTAGTGAATTTGCAGATGACACTAAGCTGGGATTGTGTGTCGATCTGTTGGAATGTAGGAGGGCTCTGTAGAGAGACTTGGAATGGTTAGATGGATGGGCAGAGTCCAATAAGATGATGTTTAATAAGTCCAAGTGCTCAGTCGTGCATTTTGGCCACAAAACCTCCCTGCAACATTATAGACTGGGGACGGTGTGGCTGGACAGTGCCCAGGCAGAAAGGGACCTGGGGGTTCTGGTGACAGCAGCTGAACATGAGCCAGCAGTGTGCCCTGGGGGCCAAGAAGGCCAATGGCATCCTGGCCTGGATCAGGAATAGTGTGGCCAGCAGGAGCAGGGAGGTCATTCTTCCCCTGTACTTGGCACCGGTGAGGCCACACCTTGAGTGCTGGTCCAGTTCTTGGTCCCTCAGTTTAGGAAGTATATTGAGATGCTTGAGCGCATCCAGAGGAGGGCAACAAGGCTGGTGAAGGGCTTGGAACACAAACCCTGTGAGGAATGACTGAGGGACTTGGGGTTTCTTAGCCTGAAGAAAAGAAGAATCAGAAGTGATCTTATCACTCTCTACAAATTCCTGAAAGATGATTGTAGTCAGGTGGAGGATGGTCTCTTTCTCCAGGCAGCAACTGACAGAACAAGAGGACAGAATCTTAAGCTATGCCAAGGGAAATATAGGTTGGATATTAGGAAAAAGGTTTTTCATGGAAAGAGTGATAAAGTACTGGAATTATCTGCCCGGGGAGGTGGTGGAGTTACAATCCCTGGATGTGTTTAAAAAAAAGACTGGGTGTGACACTCGGTGCCATGGTTTAGTTGAGGTGTTTGGGCATGAGTTGGACTCAATGATCTTGAAGGTCTCTTCCAACCTAGTTATTCTGTGCTTCTGTGATAAAGAGGAAATACACAGGAGGTGGGAGCAGGGACAGGCCGCATGGAATTAATATAAAGAGGTTGTCAGAGAACAAGAAATGAGACAAGACAGGCCAAGGCCCATCTGCAACTAAATATGGCCAAGAATGTCATGAACAAAAACAAGGCCTTCTTCAAATACATCAACAACAAAAGGAAAACCAGGGAAAATGTGGGCCCATTGCTAGATGGAGAGAGCAACTTGGTAAAAAAAAAAAAAAGGATGCTGAGAAGGCAGAGTAACTGAATGCTTTCATTGCATCAGTCTTCACTGACATGGCCAGCCCTCAGGAATCTTTGACCCAGAGGAACATGGTAAAGAAATGTTGGAAGGAAGGCTTTCCCTCATTCAAGGAGAATTGGTTTAAAGAATACATATGCAGCTTTGATGTTTGTAGGTCCATGGGTCCTGATGGGATGCACCCACACATGCTGAGAGAGCTGGTGGACACCACAGCAGCGCCTTAATGATCATGTTTGAAATGTTGTGGAGATCAGGAGAGGTGCTTGAGCACTTGAAGAGAATAAATGTCACCTCAGTCTTCAAAAGGGGCAAGGAGAACCCAGGGAAACACCAGCCAGTCAGCCTAACTTAATCTTTGAAAAGGTGACAGAGTGCCTCATTCTGGAGGCCATCTCTATACACATGT
>VZSR01000690.1:353665-366127 GCA_013398615.1 Brachypodius melanocephalos
ATGTACGTAAGTATAGCAAGGGAGGGTGTCAAGAGGAAGGAAACAGGCTCTTCTCAATGATGCCAAACAGTATGACCAGAGGCAACAGTCAAAAGCTGATGCATGAGAAGTTCCACCTGAATATGAGGAAGAACATTTTTACTGTGCAGACGACCATACACTGGAACAGATTGCCAAGAGAGGATGTGGAATCTTCCTCTCTGGAGATACTCAAGAGCTGTCTGGATGCAATTCTGTCAATACGCTTTAGGATGATCCTCCTTGAGCAAGGAGGTTGCACTCAATGACTGCTCTGGTGGTCTCTTCCAACCTCTCCTATTTTGTGATTTTGAGCTGTTGCTGGATCCACACATACTATT
Organism: Brachypodius melanocephalos; assembly: GCA_013398615.1. Taxonomy (NCBI): domain Eukaryota; kingdom Metazoa; phylum Chordata; class Aves; order Passeriformes; family Pycnonotidae; genus Brachypodius; species Brachypodius melanocephalos. The sequence continues at coordinate 354,025 of VZSR01000690.1, forward strand.
CAGAAGGTATTCAGGCAAAGCCAGGGTTCTGGTCCCAACCACCATTTGCCTTCAGCTGCCCTGGTCTGTAGCATATCTCTCCCACAACTCTCCCAGATGATCTTGTGGACTATCTCAGGGCACCCTTACAAAACAGCTTATAGACTCTTCTTTCCCTTCTGGAAAGCATTATCCTAGAAAACATTATGAAAACATAATGTACCACTATTTCACTTACGTATTATTAGGTGATAAATTATCAACAGCATAGGATTAGAGAGCCTGAGAATCCCTGTTTTACAGAGCTGCTGAAACTCTCCAGCTGTCTTAGACTTTTTAGGCTCCTACCTCTCTTCCTCTCAGACTTTGTCTTTTTTCTATGTACATTCCAAAGAGAGTAATTAATTTATTCTTCCTAAGATCTTCATTGACTGTGACAGCAGTTTCACACCGTTCGTGAATACCTTGCGGAATTGTCACTTTCCCCCTGTGAATCCAGAAAAGAAAAGTATAAGTTACTAAAAACTCCAAATTAAGGTTAGGATTTAAAAATAAGTAATTTTTTTATTGTATTTTTCTTCCAGAATTGCCTTCCTTATTTATTTCTTTCCAAGTCTGGAAATCTCCAGGAAATCTGATATAAATCTCCAACACATCTGTTTTCTGCATTGCATATGACAGTTCATGCTTGACTGACAACATTCCATCATCTAGCAGTGCTAACTATGGACGAGTGTTTATCTTTACAGATGTTTTAATAGGTATTTTACTGTTTTGACACATTTCCTTTCACCTTGTTTATCTAGGGATTAGCAGTGACACATCTAATTCAATCTGAGCTGTTGAATTGAATTTGTTGCTGCCTCACAGTGCTAGCTCACTTCTGCCTAGCAGAAAAGCAAGACATCCTTTTGCTTAAGTAGTTTCACCAAGATTCTCTGATCTTTTGTTGAGTGTAAAGCTTTACCTGACAAGTTGTCTACGTTATAACACAGAAAAGGACTGAATCTGAGAGTCTATAATAAAAAAAATTAACCAAACCAACAAAATATCCCCAAAAACTCTACCAAAACAACACAGTGGAGTTCTCATAGGAGTAAGTAAATAAGAAGAAAACTATAAACTAAGGGGAAAATAGTCACAGAAAATTGTTTGCACAGTCATATAGTACATGGGGAGAATCATTTATCAATCTGCCAGTCCTAAAAGGAAATCTGCAAACTCATTCCAGCCAGATGCTTTGCTGATGTCCATTCCTGGATTTTCTTCACTATAGATAGGTGCCTACTGTCCAGGAGATAGATGAGGTGGGCAAGGATCATGTGTGACCTTCTCTATCTTCTTTGTAAATTCCCAAGACAGACAGGATTCCTGTTCCCAATAGCCATTCTGGCACAGAAGTATGGTCCCAAGCAAAGGGATCCAGGCTTCCTGGTTTTCATGTTTGCAGCCACCTGTGTGTCTGACTCTGAGTTCCTCTTTCTTTTATTTACTCCTTAGTCCCCTCTGTTTCTCTCTCTACCTCCTGTCTTTATTCTAATATCCATTTTTTTTGCCAAGTCTATGTCTCCTCCTTCTTCCATGTTTTGGTTTTAGGGGGTTTTTTTTTGACAAGAAGAAACTGTATGTTTTGCATGACATTTCCAGTGACAATAGAGACTCTTCAGTTTGGAGATGCTAGACTCCTCAGTTTTGCAGAATCCAGAAAGAGATGGAGAAAATGAATGCATACCACTTTTTCATGAAATCCTGCAGTTCTAGAGTTAGAGGATACTCATTAGAAGTAGGACATCACTTGAAAACCAATGAAAAAAAGAGTTCAACTTTTTTTCAACCAACTTAGCAAATTTCTGGACTTACCTTCCACAGGAAGCAGTGGAAGATTATGGTAATACAATACAAAGAGGTATAGACATATTCAGAGAAGGAGAGCTACTCCCTCTCTTGAGTGCGATGTTGGATTAGCTTGAAATCACAGAATGGGTAAGGTTGGAAGGGACCATCAGTGCAGTCATCTGGTCCAACCTCCCTGCTCAGGGAGGGTCATCCTAGAACACATTGCACAGAATTGCACCCAGACAGTTCCTGAATATCTCCAGAGAGGGAGACTCCACATCCTCTCTTGGCAATCTGTTCCAGTGTATGGTCATCTGCACAGTAAAGAAGTTCTTCATTACATTCAGGTGCAACTTTCTGTGTGTCAGTTTCTGACCTATTGCTTGGCACCACTGGGAAGAATAAAGCCTTACCCAGATCCTCCTCAGCTTGGAAGACACTAAACCTGTTTGTTAATGGTAAGTCTTCAGGAGAAATAGCAGCATTTCTCTTTGCACACAGTGAGATTGGAGAGTGGCAGCATTCTAGCCAGTCTTCCCTCTTATTGGCTTCTTGTGAGATGGTGCAGAGCCCACCTACATCTCCAATGTAAAGAAGAGTTGAGGCTCCTGAGTCTGTAGGATTTCTGAAAATATACTCTCTCATCCTCATGAAAGGTATGCAGCCTATTTACTTCCTCATGTAACTCTGGTGATATAGTTCCTCAATACAGACACAGTTTCTTCAGAGAAGACTCTTGGTCCCAGCTTCCCAGACAGGCACCAGGCACTCTTTACAACCAGAGATCTACAGAGCTACATCTATTGTTTATGGGGAATCCTCCAGCATCACTTGTGCAGCAACTCCAACAGTCACTGGGGAATAAGCTCTACAGCATGCCATGACCATAATGTTTGGAACTCAGACTACTTATTACCCTCAACTGCTATTACGGGACAGTTGTAGGTTGGACACAGAAATCATGACTCGAGCCCTCTTGGTCATAAGACAAACAGCCTATTTTATTGTTCAAAACCCACTTATATAGGGAGTTCAAAACTCTCAGATCTACACACTGATTGGGCTGAGTCTTAGCCCTGTCCAGTTCCTTGACCAGTGATGTGTCTGCTCTCTGGACTGACTGTGATTGGCTGAGGTCTCTGCATGAGCTCTCTTATTCACCTAGGGACTTCTAGAACAAGCCAGGTCAGCCAAACTGGACTTGCCATAACCAGACTTGTCTTAGCTAAAGACCAGCTGTGACAAACTATGGCTCTTATACATTGCTCTCTGGCTCTGCAATGATTTTGACCTTAAGGAGAGGAACAATTCCTTACAAACAACCACACCACACACCCTTCTCACTCACGCTCCCAGGAGCTGTACAGATCTGTCACAGTTGCTCCTGGCAACCCCCGCCCAAGGCTCAAGCCTTGCTTTTGAGCACTGTGGGTTCCTGTGGGTACCTCAGCTTTTGCTCATGTTTCCCTGACTCTGGGAGCCTCCTATTCAGCCCATTTTAGTCCTCAGCCCCCAAGGTTTACTGTAGCCACCACGGCTGCTGAAGCTCACTTTACCAACTGACTCAAGATTTCCTTCTCAACCTGTCTTCCTGTGATTCTGTAACATTAAGAGATACTAAATGAGACAGGTAGAAACATACACTCAAATTTTCTTTATCCAACCATTGTATCTGCTGGTTACAACATGAAGAGAGCAGCCTGCAAAAAACTAATCAAGCTTTCCCCTCAAAAAAAACATTACTTTTCCTAGTTTCTCTTGTCAGAGATAAACATCTCCTGGTTTCTCACTGTGCTGTCACAGGTGGTCTGACTCTGTAATCGCTTTCTTATGTTCTTAATCATTGGATGGTATATCAAAGTTTAGGGTAGTCTTAAACTGACTGGGGTTTTGAGCATTCACTTAATCTGACTGTGGTCCTTCACCCCTTTGCTCATCTGTGATCCTGACATGCTCATAAACATCCTTAGAAAGATGAACAAGTGAATTTGTTTACTTGGATTTCTGAGCAAAGTCTACATCAGGTTACGTATTTCATTGAAGGAGCTTTATGAACTGATATCTTTAGGCTATCTTTAATCTGATTAATCTACACATAGAAGAACAACTTTTGACCAGTTTCAGGCTGCTTATGTCCATTACACCTGTTCAACTGTTGTTCTCTTTCTGCTTTTTTTCCCATTGTCTGCCCCTTGTTTTCAGACTCCTCTGTCCCATCCATAGCTACACATCCTCTATGCTGCTCACAAGTTCCTTTCTTCACCTCCTGTCTGAATGGTAGTCAGCCCAGCTGCTGCATGCTTTGGCAGCAATTGCTAACCAGTGCCAGGATGGGCTCACCAGGCAACAGCTGGATACCACCTCATGACATCAAAAGGCTATCGGCTATCAGCTCTCAGAAGGAGATTTCTTTGGCACTAGCTGCTCCAAATTTCCCTGGACATCTCACTCCAGCTACCCTCCACCCTCCGACACACACACACACACACACACACACAAACACCCATCCTCTGTGGATTAGCTCACCAGGAAACCCAGTTCTGAGAAGGGTGGTTGGCACATTTGTCTGGCCTGATTTGCAATGACTCAGTTGCCTTTGGTTCCACTTCTCTGTTTGTTAAATGGGACAAGCATGTGAGTAATCCAGGCTACTGTGCTTCCAATATGCTTTGCTCTGGTTAGAGAAACCCTAGATCTGGAACAACTCTCCTGAGGTAACGAGATTATTCTTGCTATTCCTTGTAGATGAAAAATTAAAGACAGTGAAGTCTTTATGCAGGACATTACTAAGATATCACTAATACAATTGACAATAGCTTTCAAGTAATTAGGTTTTTCATTCCGCCCCACCTCCCCCCCCTCCAAGTGATTATAACTATTTACTACCCTCCATAATTTCATTCTCTGCCAGTAGCTTAGAAAAAGCTCTGTAAAGTCCAGGCAGCATTTTAAAAGCTAATTTACCAGCAAGGCAATACTTGACTACACACTTTTACACCCACCCCACCCCTCCCCACCCCAGACACACCCACACCCCTTGTTTCACCATAGTTTACAATAGCTTGACTTGTGTGTTGTAAAAGATACTGTACTTGTTGGGGAAAGTGCACATTATTGTACCTTCCCAGACTGGGAACTGACCTAAAGTAATTTCCCAAAAATGTGTACAGGGTAATGGAAATGGTAGTGTACCATGACAGATTCTTGCATTATCTAAAATCCTTCTGATAAATACTGACTGCAGTCATTCCTGAAGACAGCTGGGTTATCAGACAATACAGAGGAACTGGAATGTTTTAGCTATCTGTGTTTGCAGAAGCCTTTTGCAGGTGACAAGGCCAGAGACTGACAGTGACATGCAAGTGAAATCGGTGGTAAATCTTCAGGTGAGGTACTAGAGAGTTCTCACACTCCCTTAGGATAAGGGGTGATGGGATGGAATGGAAAACTTAGCTTCCAACTTTTCATCTTGTCTTCTCACTGTTTCTGTGACTGTCCTTACAGACTTTTGTATTTTAAGGAGTGGGGGGAGAAAGAAATCAGGAAAAGGCTGCCTGTGTTTTGTTAGTTGCCATAGTAATAAATGTTTCCCATATCAATGTTAAATAACCTCAATGGACAACACCTGTTGATCTGAGCTAGTTGAGAGAGTACATCATCCACTGAAAGACAATGAAAAACAGTGAAATGAAGACGGATGAATTCAAATGCCCCTCTCTAGAGAAGTGAGATCAGTGTTGTTTAACAGTGCTTTAATTCCTGGTAGTCTCAGATGTTGTGATTCTGAATTTTCCAATTTAATAGCAAAATTGTCTATGTTCATGCTTCAACCTCTTTTACCCATATCTGTTTCTACAGAGAAGACTAAAACCTTGTTTCTGGAGCAGAGAGTTAAAACAGTCAACAGCCTTATAAAGTGACAGTGCAGCTGTTTCTGAAGTAGCAATGGATCTTAATGAAAGTCTGCTCATAAAATTTTTATCACAGCAGAAAGTAAAGATTCCAACTGATACTAGGTCCCTATTTTGCCAGGCACTCTACCAAATGTATTAGGACAGAATAACTTCATTGCAGTGAATTTAAAACCTTGTTAGATGAGACAAAAGGAAGCTGTGCCAGAGATAAAAGTCCTCCCAGGGTGAAGAAAAAGACCCTGATCACAGAAAAAACATACTGTACAGCCTAGAATCAGATGAGGAGTTTTTGTAACCAGGTATTACGAATGGAGATGGGAGCTTGGATAAGTCCCTGCTTTTTGCCTAGGCCTCCAGTAAGAGGCAGTAGCTTTATTAGGGTGGCCAGCACCCTAAAACCCACTCTCCTTCACAAGTTCTTTAATAATGGTAAATTAGGTCTATTACAAAATGAATTATTTATTTAATATACACAAAATTAACAGACATAGGACTTTAAACAGACTATTTACTACACAGGAATAAAACAAAACTATTAGTTAACATACACTGCACGATTAAGGTACCTTTATTACACTAGCGAAGAAATTGTATATATTAGGATTCAGTGTATCTTACCATAAAATTGCTGATGGGGCACACATCGAAATCCTTTGCTCTTAATTTCTGGAAAAGTAACCACAAAGATGCTTCCACACATTGGGCAGAAGCCACCCCACACATTTCCAAGGAGTGTGTAAGTGGCTTCTACCTCTGTGTTAATTTGTGTGACTTTTATAGTTGTAAAGAACAGTGTCTTCAGTCACATCTGCTCTGCATACCAAAATGTTAATTCTTAGTCGGGCTGCAGACGTTTTGGCACCAGGAGATGACCCCTTGCTACACATGGACTGGGTTATCTCCTCCATCTGCAGCAGGCATCTGTGGTTGAGAGAAGGGGAGGACATCTTGCTACACCAGGCTCTCTCATAGCCCTAGAGCAGAAAACCATTCATATCTAGCAGCTCAGAACCAGTTTATTTGTATTGCTTGAGGCCAAGATTTGAGACTTTTTGGTTTTTTCAAATACAAATCCCAGCACAGGGGAAGCCCTGGGCCTGACCTAGGGTGTATGGCATCGCCATGCACTGGGAAGCAAGAGAGAGGCAGTATGCTAAGACTGGGTAGGGCTGGACTGTGCATGTAGCAGGAGGTCAAAGCAATGTTTAAAGCAGCTGTGCCCACATGTTTTTTTGGCTGTGATGTCTTCTTTCTTGAACCCTACTGCCTTCTAAGCCTGTGTGAAATCATCTTTCGACCTGAAGTTGAAAGGGGCTGAATTCCCAAGACTGTACTTTTTTTGGAATGTCATGACAGCATTGACAATAAGGCAACTGATGCATTAACATGCCAGAGAGGTTTTGATGTTTATTCATGTGATGCTTTCAAGGGTTGATTGAACTGATGCCTGATACATCAACTAATGGGAGCTCTTGGCAGGGTACCTTAGATTAATTTCCTTATTATCTGACTAGATTTTACTCTTTAGTAAAATCAATATTGAAGCACAAAGCAGCCTCTTTTAGCTTCAGGGTTTAAAGATTTATGGGGGCATCAGGAAAAACCAGTGAAGGCAGAAGACAATGACAAAAGAAGTAAAATCGAAATGACTCAAATTGCTACTGAACTAGGGTAGGTAAATGCAATCATTAGGTTTGGAATTTTCTATCTTTGTTAAGGAATCATTTTCTAATTTACCTCCCCCTTCCTGTCTCCTTCCTTTCCTCCCCTGTGCTTTGCTGAGGCTGCATGTTACTCTTGCACTCTAGATATTGTAAATAGAACAAATAAAATGCTAAACTCTCTAACAGAGTGTTATAAGGATTTCAGGTGCTAGTTTCAGGTGCTAGTAGAGGCAAAAGATACTGAAAGGGCACCAGAGAGCAAAGAGAAGAACACTGCTGTATCCCTATGTGTCTTATACTCTTCCATACCCGGTCTGATATGTATTGCATGAACCTTTGTAAAGCCTCATCAGTCCTGTAGAAAGAGCCAATGGTTCCACCCACTTTAGTTTTGGAGAGGTAAAATGGGGAAGAAAGCACAATTTTATTGAAATACTTACATTTATTTCCTTTTTTTTGTTTGTTTTGTTTTGTTTTATTTTTTGTCAGAGGTCTTACAGTATCAAAAGGTCAGTTTTCTTCACATTTCAAATTTGCAAACTGCTTAATGATAATGCTTTTCAAAAGTAATGTAGTTTCCTCACTCCTCCAAGATATGAGCCAGCAAGATAATTTGTATTTCAGCTAGCTAGAGCAATTGTTATATTATTTAATCAATTCTTTTGAGTTGTCATTAAGATTGTCACCATATTTGCATCAGACTGCCCCAAAGGAAAACAAATGATGGATTTTAGAATGTTGGTAACCCTGTGATTTTAAATAGGTACACAGCTGGCTGTCACATTCACCAGCGCTACCCTCAGAACTTCCTGATCCCAAAATTACTGCATGTTTTCTTTTTTCTCCAATCTTCAACAACAGCATTATGAGGTGCAATCCCGTCATCCTTGTAACATGCTTGGAGGAGATATGAAATGAAACACCACTTGTGCCCTAGGATTACTGAGAAAGGAGTACCTTCCCATTGCTTAGTATGCCTTTTTATAGCTATAAGATTGTGGTTTAACAATTAAAACAGTGTCGAGGGTTTTAAAGGTTTTCTAGCTATACATGCAAACACATCCACATTAACAATATTTTTGTCTAAATGTTGTGTATGGGGGAACCCTATACCATTCATATCTTGCATTAAATTATTTTATAATTTATTTGAAAGGAGGAGCTGGACTGCACATACCAATCTTAAAGATAATTCAAACAGGTAAGTTTTGTTAACTAGAGTCATATTCAGTCCTCATCAATATAAATGGTAGAATTCAAATGCACAAGAGGTCCTGCATGATCTTTTCTAATCAAGAACAGCTGCCACCTGCCAATACCAACTTCTCTACACATAGGCATAAGACAGTCCAACAGTAATTGCAACATCATATTCCTACAGAGCTTTTATGCATTGGGTTGCAGTGACTCTTGCAAAAATCATCTTGTTTCATGAGAGGAATCACTGGTATCACTGAGTCAAGGAAGCCTCTTAGCCATCCTTTCTTTCAGGAGATCTTCAGCACTGGCATTGTTGTTTGTTATTCACCATGCTCTTAATTTCCTCCACAAGTTGAGAGACAACATCTGCAAGTGCTGTTTCTAAGCCAGTGGAGAGAGAAAACACTATGACATATTTATTGCTTATTTCACAAAAAATTTCCATGGAAGATGTTTCAGTCCTGTTTTTATGCTGCATAATGATACTCTCACAATCACAAACCTTGACATATAAACTCTTAAAAACTTGATAATGTGGAAGTGGTGTACAAATCTCATGTAGGGTCTCAAAAAGGAGCAAATTTCAACCAGTAAAATTCATAGCCCAGCAGGCTGTGGAGGATCTTGTTCATTCCTATGTTATGTACCTCTCTCTTCTAATCATTTTATTACCCTGAACATCTGTGGAAACATGGAGGTGCAAGGAGCCTCAAGGCTGCTCAGCATGTTTGACTGCATTTTCTCCTTAAACATGTGCAAATGCTACTTCTATTTGCACTTTAGCAGAGCTGTGATTTGCAACACCAAAGACTAAATGATACCTAAGATCCCTTCACAACATTAAATAAAAAAGACAGTAGGACATCTCACAGTCTGGGAAGCCCTAAATTGAAAACTGCACTGCTTTGAAAATGAACCAATTGCATTTCTTTGCTGTGATCCAAACTTGAGAGGCTTTTCTGCATCAATCCAGGCTCTGTGTGCTTCCCAGCAAAATGAACCAGGATTCTAATTCCAGGATTATAACGTAGAAAATCCTGTGTTTCTTGTTTCATTTTGGTTTTAGTTGGATTTATATGAAGCACACATGAAGAGTACAGCCAGGTGACTTTGCAAAGTCATAGTTTGACAGTTTAACTTTTTATGCACTGTCAGTGAGTGCATAGAATTTGATTTGATTCTAATTTGATACCAACAGTTACAAATGGTCAGAGGCAGTTACTAGCAAGTAAAAATTTAGAATGTGGCTAGGACTATACAAGGTACTTTGCACCTTGTAATAAGTGCATGTGTATTGCCCAACTGTCCCATCCAAAAAAAAAAAAATCCAAACAAAATTAAATGTAACAGCAATTTTAATTGAGCAACTTAAAATATAAAATTAAATACACAATAAATAATAATTTGTTTCTAATAATAGCACATAAGCAAAATATACCATGGGCTACGCCAGCAGGTTGGACTCCTGCCTGATGTACATGCAAGCAAAGCCAAAATTCCCCCTTTTATGCTTTGTGTTACCACCTATTTCCACCCATCTCCTATTTTCTATTCATCACATCTCCATCTCTACCCTCATCATTGCCTTTATTATGCATGCTCTGCCACTCTTTTAGGGGGTCGCTCCACTCTTTGGGGGTCTTCTTTGAAGAAGGCCTCTCCTCTTCCTCGGTGTCCTTTAATTCACCTTTTGGATTACACATGTGCACCAAGCTGGTATAATATAAGCCAATATTATGTTCTAACATTAAAGCAATAAATCTCATGTAATTAACATTTTCCTGGTGTCCAACCAAATTTTCCTCTCTTCCAGATAAATTTAGTAAAAGTTATCTCTTGCTTCTTCCTGTTCTAAACATCTGCAGGAGAAAAGGGGGGGAAACCCTTCTCTCCCTTTCTTCCTTAACATTACACTTTAACTATTTGTTTCAATATTAATTACTGTTTCAATTTTGTCAGCACGAATCATACCTATTTACCACAACCTGAAATCAGTATTGGTTGAAGGACTATTAAAATAACTGACTATAAGAAGAATATCTGTGTTGGTTTAGGACGGATCGTAAAAACCAATTAAGATTGATGGCTAGACTGGCCAATTAAATACAGGTATACACCTCTGGGTCACAACAGCCTTAAATTAGCCCAGGAAGCCTGGTGATTTCCCTTTTCCTTGCAACCTTGCAGGAGGTAAGAGGGGCAGTCCTGGCTCTCTCCTTGCTGGGGGGAGGGCCTACCGCCTGGGCTTTCTTAAGAGAGGTCTGCCTGGCCTGGTGACTCCCAGGCCAAGGGAGGGGATGAGCATATGCCCTGTCCTGGCTGGGACTGGTTTTTTTAGCAGCTGGAAAACACCTGCTGTTCCTCTGTGTGGTGGGGGAAGCTGGCTGGAGGCCTGGCTGAGCCATGCCTCTGGGCCCCATCAGCTGCTGGCAGGGGCCAGGCAGGTCCCGCCAGCCAGGCCCCTACTACCAGCTACAGGCCCGGCTGGTCCAGTGCCCATCCCGATTTAGACTGAGGGGTGGGCAGAAAAGGCATTTATGATCCTGCCTGGTTTTGATTCCAGACTCCCCAGGTGCTCTGATGTCTCTGCGTGAGTTCCTTCCACCCCTGCCACCACCATCACTAGAGCAGCCTTGAAATCTAACAAGGGCCTTGAGATCTAACATCTCCAGCTGCAGAGAGAAAGAAGCCCTGGGCAGATTCAACCCTTTCCTGGCAACAGGAAGCTTTTGAGACTTAACTCTTCCCAGAGAGAAAAAAGAGAAGGACAGAGTGAACATAGAGAAGACTCAGCATGACAGTCAGATGGAGAGAGTGAGTGAAAGACTAATTAGAGGTAGGATGGAGGAGTTGCCTGCTGGCTGGACTTCTTATTGAGCCATGGAAATGAACTCTATATGTAGATTATCCTTTAAATCATGGGAAAGATATACATTTGGGGTGATGTTGTTCAAATTTGTGTGTGGATTTTGAGCAAAGGTGTTAGTGATGGACTAAGTAATAGTGATCTTATGAGATGCTTGAACAGAGAGAGGTGAGAAGCCCTCTGCACCAGTGAAGAAGTGAGAAGGTATCTCTATTCCTTGAGATGAAGAATTCTTCACCTTTGAGTTGTACATATTAAAATGTGACACCCCAGATGTCTGAAGTTCCCATGACCCATAAGCAGCTTGGGAAACTGCTAATGGGAGGGGACCTCAGGGAAGCAGGGTCTCCCTGGACAGCTGTTTCTGTGAGAGTTCAGACCCACAAGAGAACTGTTCTAGGTTGTCAGTGGGGGAAAATTCCATTGTAAACTAAGAGAGACTCCTCTCCTAAAGAATTGATGAAAGACTTTTTTCAAATGGTGAAACTGACTGAAAATCACAGGTTTTGTCTCTGTTGTTTATAGAAAAGTGAACACTGATGGGGGGAAGTGAAGGGTTTTGAAGGTTTCAATTTTTTTCTTTCCTTTTCTTCTTTTAGTGTGTGTGTCAATAAAATCTATCTGTTTATTTTTAAGTTGAGCCT
>VZSR01000690.1:374176-387454 GCA_013398615.1 Brachypodius melanocephalos
CCAAAGAACTCGTGTTGCCTCTCCCTTCGAGAGACACTCCCAGAGAGAAAAAAGGGGTAGCCAGCTCCTCCTCTTACCCCCTTTGTTCTGCCTGAGTACCCATAAGTACCCAGTAATTAGTTCCCTAGCAACATATGGGGAAAAATTCTATAAGTGAGAAGAAAAAGGGGAGAAAAAAGAAATCTAACCCCAAACATCAACGTGAACTTGTGCTGAATCCATGAAGAGCTGGTTTAAATTTTCCTGCTTTATCACTGCATTGATCATGAGCATTAATTACATGGCCTGAACCCACTGACCTGGGACACTAAGCTCCGGCTGACAGATATCTGTTCTTAATGTTCTTAACAGTATTAGAACATAGTATTTCTGTGCTAAAAATCTAGCCCAAATTTATATAGCAGTCTTCCCATTCAAAATGCTCATGTTTAAGCACCTTGAACAATGTGGAGAGAAGCTGGACTTTCCTCTGCGCAAAAATCACATCACAATACATTTCTCCTCCATCTGTGGGATATCCATAGCTGTTCCTCACTGACCAGAAGTCATACAGTAACACAATGATATCTTTGGATTTAGATAAGTGTGTTTGGCTGTCATTGCCTTTCTTCATCTGATACAGCACCAGAAAACAGTGCCTGCTGTTAGGTGCTGTTCAATCTCATTCAGCTTCTCCTGGAAGTGCAAGCAGGAGCTGTTCATCACTCCTATTTCATGAAGGATATACTACACAGAAAACCAAGAAGACATCCCACTTTTGTTTGAGCATGTTGAGCGCATTTAAAGCTGACAGCCTGAATGGAATTTGTTCTCCTCTTATACTCACAAGAAGATGTCTCTGAGCAGCTACTGTGAAAATTTAGATGGCACCTCAAGGGAGTCTGCTCTGGGTGCATCACTCGCATCCCAGTCAGACTAAAGTATATAGTTTAAAGTCCTGGCTCTCTTTGGGCCAATGAGAATGTAATTTTTGCCCTTGAAGGGGGAAAATGCTTTGATCAAAGATCTCACACAACGTCTTCTGACATTCCTGCACTATTGTCAAGGCTTACTTGAGCAGGATGAGTTGCTACAGATTAAACATAGGTTGAATGTAGGATATGGAGTTGTAATTGTTAAAATTGTTAAGGCTCATGTTTACCAGAAAGCACTGTAGGAAGGCACAGCTGCAGACCAGAGAGATGGAGGTCAGCTGGAGAGTGAGAGATACTTCTGACTCATGGACAGCACACTGCAACTGAGCCGGCCAATGGGTGCTCTTCTCTGTGGAGGCCCAGGCGCCTGCTACTAAGAGAGATACCTTTTGGTTAGGGTGAGAAAAACCTTCTTCCCATGGGCCTTCGCAGCCACATGTTAATATTTTTGGGTTTCATTGTTCTATTGGTTTGTTAAGTTTATGTCACTCCGTTCACCATATATGCATACCTCCCAGAATGTTCTTCCTTCCCTTGGACTCCATTGGGTTATTTTTGCTGCAGTACCACATCCCTGTGATCCTATTAGTCCCCCTCATTCCTGGCCACCCCTTTGCGCCATTTTTCCCCATCCCTATTGGACCCTGATGCTCAGATCTGCCCCATTTGTCTCATTTATAACTCTGGATCCTTGGGCCCATTTTTGGCTCTCATCCCTGGAACGCATCCGAGGCTGTACCCGAATGTGTGCACCAACAATAAACAGCCCTCGGATTTCCAAACAGGACCCCATCTCTTCACCTTTATTGTCAAATCCTTATTAGCAGAGCGTTCTGGGCCCTGAGGTACAGGTCGCTCTCAGGGACACGCAGTAGCATGATGTTACACTTCTCCTCTTATGTTTTGGTTTTGCCTGGTTGAGAGAAAAGGTATAAAAGAGGAGTAACTTCTACACTAAAGTGATTTCCTTCACATGTACAAGTGTCTTCATGTGTGTCCTTGTTCCCATTGCTACAGTTAAATTTTTGTCCACTGGAAGTTGTAAACTGTTTTTAAAATGAGAAAAAGGGAGAGAGAAGAGAGGAAAGATAGATAAGGACTATGAAAAGGTAAAAGTATTTTTCATGATGGGTTCTGCTAAGTGTTACATTGATAATTTTTCATCTATCACCAGCTAGAAGCCTAGAACTGGATTTGTCTAACCAAGGGCAGACATTTTCCACAAGAGATATACATGCAAGTACTGCAATAGAGCAGTTGCTCTGATCAAGAAGTAGACACCTGTAATAGGTCAGAGGATTGTTATGGGTTAACACAGTTTTGTTCGTAGTTGAAGAGGAATATGGAATATTGCCCTGTTAGGACCTCAGAATTGTTTGGAAAGGACAGGGACCTATCAGAAGCCAAATTTTAGCTTCTGGCATATGGTTTGACCACTAAAAAAGCTGAAGGTGACTTTTGGTAATACCCATATAAAGTTGAGTGTGTCCAAGACAGGCCCGTTTTTCTTCTTGCCTTGGAACAGGTAACAGGGCCTGTCCTGGTCTGCCGTATGGCCCCCTGGGGCCTGGCAGCCCGGCTGGGCCTGCCTTTCTCCCCTGCAGTGGGGAGAGACAGGCCTGGCCCTGGCCATGTCTCTGGGCCTTCACCCACCAGCCGCCAGTGAGGTGGAGGAGAGGCCGCAGCCCCTGATAGCAGCTTGGGGCTCGTCAAGGCTGGCCCTGTACCATTGCAGGCCCCTCCTGGGGCCTGTGTGTGGCCTGGCTGGGCTCTATTTCTGCCACTAGCTGGGCCAGGCCCACCCCATGAGACCGAGGGGTGGGCAGGAGCCATCTACATCTTTGGTGTTGAGATTTCTGATTGCCTGAGCCACTCCAATCTGTTGGTGTGAGTTCCCCTCATTGGCGCGGCCTTGAAGTCTGACACTGTGAGCCACAGCTGAGAGAAAGAGGACCTGGGCAAGATTTAACTTTGTCTTGACACAGATGAAACTTCCAAAGCCCTAACTTTTTCCTTAGTGAGAGAAACAGCCAAACTGGAGACATGTAAGGGGATAATATGGAGATCTCAAAGTCAGTGAAGGAAGAGTGACCTCTTAGGTGAAAGAGATGACAAGTTGCCTTGGTTCTTGGCTGAAAAATCTCCTATGAGTTGTGGTAACAGACTGTAATATGAATACACTAGAATAATCCTTTAAATCATGGACAATATTAATTGGGGAGATGATTTGTGGATTTTTGAGCAAAGGTATCTATGATTTACTGAGTGAATATTGAATTTGAAGTTGTGATCTGGTGATCCTATAAGATGTTTGAACAGAGAGAGATGAGAAGAAGCCCTCTGCATCATTGAAGAAGTGAGAAGTCATCTCTGTTCCCTGGGACAAAGAACTCTCTGCCTTTGAAGTTGCTTTTGGAAGTTTCATTTGTTTTGGGTTTTTTCTTATTTTCTTCTTCTTAGTGTGTGTTAATTAAACTAACTGTTTACTTTTGAGTTGAACCTGTTTTGCCTTTTTCCTTCTAATTCTATCTCACAGCAGCAAAGACACTCAAACCACTACACTGAATTTGGCGAACAGAATTCAGCAAATGTGAAACCACTACTTTTTTTTGGTGTTTCTACCTGGTTTCGAACAAAACTAGAACAAGGATCCATGCCATTAATGTCTTAATTACTCTTCATTGCAATAAGGTATCTAATATGACTTGCCATCTACATCTACCCTGACATCTACATTTACCCCAGGAATTTCTTGAACAAGGGGAGATGAATGAGCAGGAATGAACAGGAAAAAGGTATAGGCAAATTTTCTATTTAGTACTTTGTAGCACAGGACTCCGTGGCAGCCCTCTAGTGACATTGAAATAAATCCTTTAACTGGTGTCCAGCAGCGTCTGAGCTACTAGAAACATTAGAGGTTTTTTTAAAGGCCTATCCTTAACTTTTCACACCTTCTTTAGGGTAGTAATGCAAACAGTATCACAGAAGTTATTCTGGAGATAGTGCCATCTTCTTTATGAAAGCATGCTTCCCTATCAAGCTGAAACTGCTCTGAGTGCAAGAAGGTGTTTGACATGTTCCCATCGTAGCACATTTTGGTGTCTTGTAAGCCATGGAAAGACAGTATAGAAACCTACACTTCACTGCTGACCACTCTAACTGATAGAAAAAATAGGCATGTTTGCAAAGCATAGAAATGCCAATCTCTGGATTCCTGCAATTATGTCCTTTAATGGTCTCTTCATGTTTGTGTGTTTGAATGTATCCCTCACACCCAACAAGACCTGAAACATAATGAAACCCTCCCTACTAGGAGATCAGTTTCAGCTAGAGGGCTAAGAGACGCATTTGAGAATTCTCATTTTCAATCTCCATTTCAATTCAACTGCTATACCAGGCACAATCCTAGTGTGTGTGACCCTGGGATAAACCATCCCATAGCAGTAAATTTAAAAATCCAGCCCCAACAGTCATTAGATTGCACCAGAAAAGAGACCAGCAGTAGTCTGATAGGGCCTTCTCCACTGCAGAAGAGGTCAGGTCTCCTAAGTGTGTTTTCCACGTACAGCACAAATGATGCTCTGAATCATGGAATCATAGAATTATAGAATGGTTTAGTTTGCAAAAGACCTTAAGAACATCAAGTCCAACCATTAACCTAGCACTGACAATTCCACTGTAAAACAATGTCCTTACATATCTACACAACTTTTAAATATCATCAGGGATGGGGATGGCAAACTAATTCTTCATTTGTCACCCATGACAAGTTTTTTAATCTTGATAATCAGACAGTTTTCTTTTTCTTAGATGGGAGTGTATTGGCTGCAAGTAAGCAGTGTATCACCTAGTAAAATTATTTCTACCTATTGCTAAAACTGAGCATATTGAGGACATAAAAAAAAAAACAAAAAACAAAGTGCCCAAATGAGCTTGAAGATATACTGTCCTTCAGATCACTAGGAAGAAGTCAATGGGCCACAGACAAGTTTCTAGGTAATTCCTCAAGACTAACATAAGTCTGGAAAGCACCGTGCAAATGGCACTGTGTGGGCAGTTTTGGTAAAAAGTTGTACCAGTCCTTATAGCTGAGGTACAGGCAGCTTCCCTGGCACTAGCTGTTTGAGCATATCACATAGCCCATGTTCACACAGATTAATTCTGTGCTCATGCTTATCAGGGATGGAGACAGGGACTAACTCTCATACAAAACCTTGTCTGAGGTCATGTGTTCGTATACAGGAGAAATTTGCTGTCTAACAGTTGCTTCATGGTGGTTGCGTGCTCCATGCATGCCCTTGGTAAATGGAAGGTAATCTGAAAAACTTCTCACAGTAAAAGTTATAGATACTACATCACCTGCAATACAAAGCAGGCATGGGTGTAATCTCTGTATAATGACTACTATTCAGTAAATTCACTCACTTATTGCACAGTGGCTTGGGTGTGAAGCTATATCTCTAAGAACAGATTTTGGATAATGGTACAGTGCAACTCTGTTCCTCCCACATTTCTAGTCCACGGACTAGAGAAGAAATATCCTATTATCCCCCATTAGATGGGTGATAAAATAAAATGAATAAATGAGAAAGGGCTTCTCAGTCCTGCTTAAGGACTGACTCCACCATCTTCTGGAAATTGCAAGATAATGAACAAAAGGCGTATTTTCTAATATACTGTTCAAAGAAAAGACATTGCAGATTTATATATTCAATGACAGCAGCTTAAAATTCACCAGTTTCACTTTCCAGAACTTTTATCTAATAGTTTTCTTCCTCAATTTTTACAACAGTTCAAGTTTCCTGGTCTCATGAAGAGAAAATAGAAGAGGAAAATGGAAATGCCTGAAAACTAGCACATGGTGATGCTGCTCCTTCCACTCTTATGAGGATAAAAAGTCATTCCTGACTCCCTCCCTTGCTTTCTTCCCTATCACACCCTGAGTCTTTCACAACTTTGGAGAATACTCAGCATCTCTGAACAAAGAAATAAAATATCTGATGACTTCTTATTATTGGTATTTTTATTGGAATAATTCATCTTACTGGGACTTTAGAATTCATGCAAGCTTCTCATTCTATCACAGTAAAATAGCTTGAAGTTCTGAGAAGTCACGACTCATTTTGATTTACAGCAGTATGGCTTATGGTATGTATCTGAATGTTCACAATTAGTCTTGAATAAGAAGTAAGTAATATCACCTAAATGAGTTTTATTTTATTCAAAGGGTTACATTAAGTCATGTAATCTCTCATTTCTGCAAACCAGTAAGTTCCTTATTAATTCAGCTTATTCACTGAAACTCATTCTCATTTCTCAGCTCTTCATTTGACTGTAAACTTTACTTCCCAGTTGACAGTTAACCATTTTAACATTGAACTGTTTAACATGTTACCAAAAGAAACAGCCTAACAAAACTGAAGGTACACAGATATGTTTGCTGTTTTCTCCCAGAAGGGAATGCTTCTTTCCCTATCCATAATTCACCTTTATGTTGCTTATCCAGATCCACCTAAGACACTTTAATCTTGGCAACTCGATTCACCTGTCTGTTGTTGTGGTCTGCAGTAGCCCAGCTCTTGGGTATGTGTGCATTTACGTGACACAGTTTGCCAGTCAGTGTTTCTACCCAGGTGTTGCAGTCTGGTCCAGTGGTGAAGGTCCACAGTCTTCCTCGCTAGCAGAGTCTTGAAAAAGACACCTAGATCGATGGAGGCACAGGCACTCTCAGGTGCAGAGTGATTAGCTCTTTGTGCACCCTTAGGTCAGAGTGATCAGCTATTTGGTGCATTCTCAAGTGCAGTGTGATTTGCTCTTTGGTGCACTCTTAAGTGCAGAGTGATTCGCTCTTTAGGAGGCTGCCTGAGCAGCAGAGCTGCATTTGCCACCCTGGGCGATGCAGAAGTAAAAGCAGCGAGACAGGATTTTTCCGATCTGCAGAACATCTTCTTTATTCTGAAGGAGAACAGAGCCGAATGTTCGGGGAGAAGTATTGTATAGGGTAGCCAGGGTTGGGGTTTTACAACTTGGCCAATGGGGAAAGGAATTGGGAAAGGGACCAGTTGTAGTCATGTGTATTTTTGGAGTGGAGCTGAAGCCTGGTGCAATAAGTCTGTCCCATGGAAAAGCCTGTTGGGAATTCTGAGGCAGGGCAGTCAGCTCACACATCCATACATGCCACGCAGCTAGCCAGCCAGAAGAAGAAGGCCCTGACACCAGGTCAATTCCATCGGGTTTATTTCCAGGAGCTGAAGAGAAACCTGGAGTTCCAGAGACAGATCCTCTGCTTGGCCCTGTTTCAGTACGGGGTCTAACAGCCAATGACTTTGAGGTATGGGGGCGGAGCAAAGGGCAGGTAAGGGCAGTATCCCACAGCGGGAACAGGGTTGCTTACCAGGTCCCACAGCCAGTGGAGCCATTCAGAGGAGGGGAGAAACCAAGGGTCAGGGGCATTAAGCAGGGGGAGGAACAAGGGCAAACCATTTGTACAGAGCACATTGGAAGTTCCCTTTCTCAGGCTGGGCAGGTAACGAGGGTCTGTCCTGCCAAGGCCAGACCCTGGATATTATATTGAGGGGCTGCAGGGATTCCACAACCAATCCGGGAAAGCATCCAAAAAGAACCAATCAGGAGGGGTAAAAACCAGGAACAAAGTGATTAACCAATGGGGTATGAAATATTAACATAGAACTGCAAAGGCTCACGGGTCGAAGTATTTTTTCCCACCTTGAGCTATGGCAAACTCTCAAAGGGACTTCCCAAAAGAGAGTACTTGCAAACTGAGTCAGCCTAGGGGCTGCACATGGGTTGAAGCACTTTTGCTCACCCTGAGCTTCAAGGAAGTCTCCCAAGGTGACTTCCCAAAGCAGAGTCACTATGTATTGAGGCAGTTTAGGGGTTGTTATTTTCCTGGGGAGTAGATCATTCTGTGTGGATGGTCTAGGGACTACTGACTACTGTGTCTGGGCGGCAGTGTCTTGCTAAAATTTAACAGCCCAGGTGGATTTATCTCTGTGCTGACAGTTGGTCTTTTTTCCATTGGTTTCGTCATACCAAGCAGCATTTTTGAGTCAGTGTAGAGGAAGCCATTTCTCTTGTTCAGTGATACCTAAAGCTAGCTGGATGGCTTTCAGCTCTGCAACTCTATGTGATCCAACTTGTCCCTCAATATCTTCTGTGCACTGTTGTGTAGGACTCCATACTGCAGCTTTCAATTTTTGATGTATCTCTACAATATGGCAGGAGCCATCAATAAAGTGTGGATATTACTTTTCATTTTCTGGTAGCTGATTATGTGGTGGGGGCTCCTCAGCATATGTCACCTTTCCTCCTCCAATGATGGTGATAGTCTGACATTTTCACCTTTGGGCCAGTTCATGATGAATTCCAATATCCCTGGACAACTGGAGTTTCCTGTGCAAACTTGCTGTGTGATCAGGATGAGCTGGTTAAGTCTGTGCTGCATCAGTTGGCATGATGTGTGGAAGGGACTTTCCCTTTGAACCTCCAGCCCAGCAGTGGCAGTTGGGGTGCCAGAAGAAGCTGTGCTTCAGTGCCAGTCACTTAGGAGACAGTTTGAACCCCTTAATAAGCCACAAGTATCTCTTTTTCAATTGGGTTGTTATAGGCCTTAGATCCTTTGTATTCCTGACTCTAGAACCCCAGAGCTCATCCTCAAGTCTCCTAGGATACCTTTTTGCCAGAATCTGCAGGAAGAACCATTCTCCCCAGCTATAGTGTAGTGGACATTTTTTACATTTTGTCCTGTCCTGACTGGCCCAAGAGCTACTGCATGAATTAATTACTGCATGTTTAATTTGTTAAAAACTTTGTTGTTGTTCAGGACTGCACTTGAAATTCTTCTTTCAGGTAATTTAATAGAAATTATGACTGAAATTTGGAATATGCATCCTTCAAAAATACACAGTGCCAAGGAAAGTTTATGTTTCCTTCTTGGAAGGTTGGTGGGAGACTGTTACATGCAGTTCTAGGCTGGAGACAGAAATCATGACTCGAGTCCTCTTGATCATAAGACAAACAGCCTGTTTTATTATTTGGAACCTTCTTTTACAGGGATTTCAAAACTCTCAGATCTAGATAACTGATTGGTCTGGGTCAACATCACCAAGCTCCCTTGACAATGATACATTTGCATTTAGGGTTGAAAATGATACATTTGCATTTATGGTTGGAAGGGATTGGTTGAAGTCTCCGAGTTTAAATCTTTCCTATGGTTGTTTGGCCTAGGGACTTATCACCTAGCAGAGCCAAATTGGGTTTCTTACTATAGCCAGATTTATTTATCCAGCTACAGACTATCTGTACTGTGACAGGGGACACATCTGCTATTTGTTGACCACATGCATTGTAGCTTGACAACGTCCATCTTGCATTTTAATGCTAAAAGCAAAATTTCCTGGGCAAGTTCCTTGACTTTACTTTGCCTTATGGCAAAATTGGCCCTCAGAAGAATCTGGATTGTCTTCTCCCATTTCTCAAAAACTTCCTCAGCAAAAACTGCCCCATGCAATGATTTCATCAATGTGTTGCAAGTGTTCTGGAGCTCCACCCTTTCCCAGTACAGTATGCATCAGTCCATAGTAAATAGTGAGGCTGTGTTTCCACCCTTGAGAAAGTCAGTTCCAGGTGTACAGGATGCCTTTTCATTGTGAAAGCAAACTGTGGCCTTCACTCTGCTGCTAAGGGAATAGAGAAAAATGCATAAGCATTGTCTATGGTGCCACCACTTTGCTGCCTTGTGTAGGAAATGGATTTGTAGAGAATTCTCAAAGCTTGAGAGAAGGCTCACATAATGTGAATCTGTACACAAACCTTGAGATAAGAAATGCTGACTTAGATGTGACATGTAATAGGATGGACATTGTTGAGAGAGAAATGGAACTAGAAACAAGTTTCAAAGGATGGCCTTGCAAATAAGACTAGATACTTTGGAGAAATAGAGCTATGAAAGATGCATTGTAGTAGGACCCACAAGGGGTGATTTTAGATGATTGGCTTTAAGGTGTTTATGGCATTGTGGGGCAAAAGCTGATAGGACAAGGAATGCTTATAATGTATTGTAATTAGGAAATAGTTGGCTTCTGATTGTGATGGCATGAACTGTAACATCTATATTGTCTCACCCTTCATATGAGACTGAAAATGGAATAAAAGTCTTTAAAATGCCTCTCAGTTGCCCCATCTCTGGGTCAGAAAAGGGAAAGCTCCAACAGCCTTGGACTCCAGTTCATACTGAAGTTCCAGCATTTCCTTCACAGCAGCACTCAGTCCACTCACCTGGACTGCACTGACCACACTACTCTATTCATCACTTTTCTCCTTCAGGATGAAAAGGGAGCAAATAAATTGTCACGCTTCTGCTGCATATTGGCCTTTTCTTCCACATGAACCCATGCCCCACAGAGATGATGTGAGCAGTGTAGAATAAACTACCTAGACATGCCTGCACTGTCTAGGCTTCACCCTTTCATGGCAAATGTGAGAAAATTTACTCTGTCCCAACCAAAACTAGGACAATATATTAACAGGCTTAAAAAATGTATTTTGGACCTCAGTCAGGGAAAATCACACAGTCTATTTCTAGACAGCAAATGTAAGTTGCTATTGCTGAAAATTGCCTGTGTTTTAGGTAGTCTCAAAATGCATCCTTGCAGTTTCCCAGGAATAGTATAATGGTTCAGCTTATTCCCTATGGAGATTGCTTTACAGATTCTCTAAATTTTTAAAAAATGTATTTCAATTACCCTTTGCACTTTTGCCAGATGTTTCTTCCAGTGTGTTGGTCTGATCTATAGTTTTCCATATATGAAAATGAAGAAAAAAAAGCCTAGAAAAAATTTCAAAAAGCTGAAAGGTTTCTGCTGCTGTAGCTCTCAAATATTCAACTTTATCCTACAATCATAACAACTGACCCTCAGGCTTTAAAGCCTTTATCATATTTTGCAGAGTTAAAAAACCACATTATCTGCTTTCATAGTGTTCTAAGGTGCCTGTTTTTCTCCTGAGACATGCAGGATACCAAAGCAGCTGTCAACAGATGTTATTACAGATTAACTATGGGGAAAACCCCTCTAACTTCTAATGCAAGCATAAGTGAAGTTAGAATTAATCTGCTGACCTGGACAAAACCAGGTGGATGCAGGCAAGTTTCACCTGTTTGTTAAGGTAAATGTGAAGCATCTGTTCCAAGAACAGTCAATTATGTCCCATATAGTTTTACATTCATGCACTAGCTAGAGAACTACAAAAAACATGTAACAGTGTAATCTGGGCTTCATTTTAGGTACAAGCTGAGACATTAAAAACTGGATGAAATTTCTTTAGAACAAATTAATATCAGTTATTAGGCTACAGAAAGGCTTCCATGTGTCTCCCTGGATTTGCCCTGGAAGGAATTGTCATGTGTGCTCTGCTATCATGGCTTTCATTGATAACACATGCAAGGTACCTACATGCAATGTAACAGCTGAATGAACTCTGAAAGACCATCTGCATAGGTATTTTAAAATGCTAGTACTATAGGACCAAATAACCCTTCTTAGCATAAATCCAGATTCTACAATTTTATCAAAAGAGAATAGAAACTTATAAAGAAAAGTATAGTAGAAGAATTATGTTAGGCACAGTTCACCTCTACTTGTTATTATTTCCTGTCCTCAGACCAAGTAGTCACCTTCATCTGAGTTAGACATCTAATTTGTACCTATATACTTATTAGATGTGTAATGAAATAATGATCCAAGAGTAAAGACTTAAATTTCCCATATGGTCAGTACAAAACAACAGTTCTGAGCTACAGAGATGAAGTAAAAAATCTGAGAAGCATTTGAGACTGAGGAAAAGATTGACAGATGGAACTGCACTCTACCATGCCTTAGACAAATGCACCCACCATTCACTTCACAAGAAACAATGAATCCCCCTACCCTCTCACTGCCAGGTAGAAGGAAGCAACCTTAGAGATGGCGAGGAGTGGAAAAGGGTTTCTCCTTGGGGTGGCAGGTGAATCTCCTCCAGACCTAGCTCACCTCCCTTTGTGCCCTCATACAAGGCCCTGGAATCTCAGGACCAGGGAAATGAGACTCTGGATGAAGGTTTTTTTGGGGATGGAGATGTTGCCCAGGGCAGAGCAGCCTACCTTCTGGATCACGATATCCCCAATTAAGAAAAAAAAATAGAGTAGTAGTCATTGGTGACTCCCTTTTGAGAGGAATGGAGGACCTGATGTGCCAACCAGATCCAACCTATAGGGAGGTATGTGGCCTCCCTGGCGCCTGGGACAGGGAAGTCATCAAGAAACTTCCCAGCCTTGTACAGCCTACTCCATGCTGTACTGATTTTCTGGTAGGCACCGACAAGGTCTCAACAAGAAGGCTGTGGAGAATCAAGGGGGACCTTCAGGGCCTTGGGACAACTGGAG
Organism: Brachypodius melanocephalos; assembly: GCA_013398615.1. Taxonomy (NCBI): domain Eukaryota; kingdom Metazoa; phylum Chordata; class Aves; order Passeriformes; family Pycnonotidae; genus Brachypodius; species Brachypodius melanocephalos. The sequence continues at coordinate 386,531 of VZSR01000690.1, forward strand.
CACAGATTGTGTTCTCTTCTGTCCCGCAAGTTACAGGGAATGATGGGGAAACAAACAGGAAAATCATGAAGATGAACACCTGTCTTTGAGGTGTTATGAGCAGGATTTAGGGGTTTTTTTATCATGGGTCAATTTATACAACACTGAACCTGCTGGCAACTAACAGGGCCTACCTGTCTCAAAGTGAATAAAGGGTCTTAGCTCAGCAGTTGTCAGGGCTCCTTGAGAGACCTTTAAACTAGATTTGAAAGGGAAATGGAAACAGGGACAGGCTTGACAGAGATAAGGTGTGGTACAGGGAGAACTATAGTGATGACACTAGTAGCAAAAGGAGGTGTAAAGGGGAATTCCTTGATCAATAACAAGTAGCCAAGTAGCCAAGAGAGAACTCTGTGGCAACCCTGTGCACCCCCACTGGGATAATGAAACAATGAAATGCTGTGAAGTGCCTGCACACAATGCAGGCAATCTAGAGAAATAAACAGGACAAACTAGAGATCTGTGTGCAGTCACAAGGCTTTGATCTCACTGTGACTATGGAAAGGTGGTGGGATACCTCAAATGACTGGAATGACAGACTGTTGTCATGAATAGCTACAAACTGTTAAAGAGCAGAAAGGCATGGTGGTGGAGTTGCAGACTAGAAGGGTGAGACTGTTGCAGGTGTTTGCTATAGGCAACCTGATAAGGAGAAAAAGGTATATGAGATCGTCTACAGGCAGCTTGAATCAGCCTCAAAGTTACAAGCATAGGTTCTTGCAGGGGACTTTAATGAGTCTGATATTTGCTGGAGAATGTTGCATGAAGAAGCATGCAAAGCGAAACACGAACTGTCCAGGAGGCTCCTGGAAAGCACTGATGACAACAAAATCCTTGGAAACATGACAGAGTGCCTCATTCTGGAGGCCATCTCTATACACATGT
>VZSR01000690.1:387554-405989 GCA_013398615.1 Brachypodius melanocephalos
ATGTACGTAAGTATAGCAAGGGAGGGTGTCAAGAGGAAGGAACCAGGCTCTTCTCAATGGTGCCAAACAATATGACCAGAGGCAACAGTCAAAAGCTGATACATGAGAAGTTCCACCTGAATATGAGGGAGAAAGGAAGAACATTTTTACTGTGCAGACGACCATACACTGGAACAGATTGCCAAAAGAGGATGTAGAGTCTCCCTCTCTCGAGATACTCAAGAGCTGTCTGGATGCAATTCTGTCAGTGTACTCTAGGATGATCCTCCTATATGACTGCTCTGCTGGTCCCTTCCAATCTCACTCATTCTGTGATTCTGTGAAAATAAGGGCCCTTTAAATGATTATATGTTTCTCTGATTCTAACATTTTATTCAAAGTCAAGCAGTATTACCTTGATTTCAGTGAAGTCTGAATTTAAAAAAATACATAGTCAAAATTTATATCTGTCCCCAAATTAAGGTGAGGTAGAAAGTGGTGAAGAGATATCTATAGTGCTCTCACAAGGATTCCAATCTTAATGACATGCTTCCAGGAAAAACAAGATTGAGGGCTGCATTGTGAAGTCAGGCTGGGGCTGTGATGCAACTGTATTAAATATGGCAGCTTTCTCAACTTGAGGCAGTTAAATTTAAACTTATGTAAGTGTAGTTTGGTTTAATGTCTGTGTACCAGAGCCAGGTAAAGTTTTCATCATGGACGTCAACATCTGCATACCTGGAAACTGTGCTTTAGTTGAGCAGCGGACCAAGCTATCACTTCATTTCCCCTTAGTGTCCCAAACTGCAATTAAATGAGACTGTCAATTAGACCATGCTAGATGCTGTCCGGAGGAGGAATAGAGTTTCCCTCCTTGTGAAATTTTCACTAATGTTAATAGCTCACCAATGGTAATAGTCAAGTTTTTCTTGGCAGTTTCTAATAAACAGCAAGGATACCCATAGCTAAGGTTTCTGCTAGGAGATTGACTCTTCAAAGGCCCAAAGAGGGTTTTTGCTAGGTCTCACAAGTTTCTGAAAATGTCCAGACTGAATATTTGTAGTGGTTTTTCACCAAATGAACTAGCATCTAAAGCCCTTTCAGCAGTGGCCAAGGCCACCTTTAGGGACATTTATACCAACCGTTCACAGCAACCATTACTAATGTTTAAATGAATTAAAACCTTCTAGTAATTGGAATATTCTTTTTAGAAGGGATGTAGGTTGGGCAAAAAGGTGGGGAGGGTGGAGGGGGAGGTCAGCCAAATCAGCATAGTTTATTTCAACATTTTAAAATTATCTCACCTTTCTCTTTCAAATAAGGTTTTTAAACTTTTTTTTCCCCCCGAAACCCACTTTTTAAAATTTGAAGGTTGATTTTGATACATTAAAGACCTAGAAATGAAACAACACACTTTCAACACAATATTAGTATGGACAACAAAGTCTGGTCTTTATTGGAGGCCCCCAAGGGCCAGATATGGAAAAATGCCCAACCTGCATAGGGTGAATACAGTTTTTTAAGTTTAACAAATTAGCATAATTGATATGAATCCCCAATTAGAAGTACAGGTGATTAAGTAATTCCCCCCTTTTTGTTCCACCTCTTCTGTAGCCCCCCTTTAGAGAGGAACTAAACTTTGTTTATGAAAATATGTCTCAAAGAGCTAGTCTCAGTCTTGGCTCCAAGGATGAACCAAGATAGGATAGGGGCCTTGAACCCCCTGGGGCTTGGAGCCTTTGGGATGTGTTTTGTCTTTCTGCCTATCACGGTAGGAAAAGTACTGGAGCTAGCTGGGATCTATATAACTATACAACTATAGTCTACAGAATATATGAATATATGAAGGAAATATAAAAGAAAAAATAATTTTGGCAACAGTATGAAAAAGAAAAGGGAGAAGGTTATATCACCAACATTGAGAAAAACATGTTTTCATTTCTGGTCTGCCCAAACTGCACTTTTCCCCTTATCATTTGGTTCAGCCACAAAACCAAAACATCATTATTCGTGTAGTTCAACTGAGTTCTCCTAATGTGTGGAGACACCCAAATCTGCAGAGATTCTGCAAATACATGCAGAGAATTGCACCAAGGAAAGACAAAGTATGTTTGGAGAAGAAGTAGATATACAGTCCAATATTCAACTATGAATTAAAAACTGCAACTATGGGTCATGTGCAGAGAATACACATGGCTATGTTGGAAAGGGGAAACCTGACAATTGCCCCTGAAGATCTTGGTGAGGTAAACCTTAGCTCTTCACCTTTCAGTGCTAATTGAACAGGGATAATTTAGCTCCTGCATCCCATTTCTCTTCTATCTGAATTTTAAATAAAAATAGGTTAAAGGAAATTACTAATCAAGTACATGCCTTCCAAATCAAAGGGTGCCCCAGCTTCCTAGCCCTTTACTTGATCAATCCAAATTCATTACAAAACTTTTCCTTTCTCCATATTTACATGCAGTTACAGTGGATCCTACTTTCAGAAGCCTTCAGTAACTTTCTGAAATTATAGGGCTTCTAGGTTCACGATTAATGAAAGAATATTTCCTAATTAGCAATAAGTGTTGAAATTAGGTTCTGCTTTCTCCTGAAAACTCCACAGATGGTTTTCTGTGAAGCTGGGTGCAAACAACACAACCTCTTTCCAGTCTTCAGTCTGAAAAATACTTGCAAACTGCAGAAGATGCCATGAGAGCTGCTACACTGTGTCTAAATATTAGCACATTTTTTGTGCATCTCTTGAATCACATTAACACCAATGAATGTATGTCAATATCAATATTTGTTTTCTACATCATTTGAGTATATGGGGAAGAATAGGAACAAACACTACAAATGCAAGAATAAAATCTGAACTTTAAATTCACAAATTAAAATCTGGATTGCTCATCTGGAGTCCAAACTAAAGGGAAGGAAGCAAACAGAGACAATTGAGGGTGGGACAGGTGACCTGGGAAGAGTATAGAGATGAAGCACAATTGAGTAAGGATGAAGTGAAGAAGGCCAAGGCTAAGCTGTAACTGAATCAGTTAAGGGATGCAAAGAAAAACAGGAAGGGTTTCTACAGGAGTGTTAACCAGAAAAGGAAGAACAATGAAGGTATACACCCCAATACCCTAGCTGATAAACAGTGCTGGAAAACTGGTAACAACAGATGAGAAGGCTGAGATACTCTCTCTTCCCAGACCTCCCAAGTGGATGGACAGTAGGATGGAGACTGGGGGAGCAAAGTCCCTCTCACTGTAAATAAAGATCAGCTTCATGGCATCTGAGGAACCTGAATGTATATACATCTATGGAACTGTGGTGGTGTATCTGTTTCCCCCTAGGCCTCGCTAAGATTGGAAAAATGCTTGCTAGGCCTTGGCTTTGAACATTGCCTGAGCTGAGCTCTTCTTGAGCTTATCAGAAGCACTGTCTGCTCTCAGGAACTTGTGCTGTCTAATGAGCTCCCTTTTTTTAATCAACAGCTTTTGAAATTTTTGCCTGAATAACAACTAAGTTGAATAATATTTTTGTTTCCAGTCTTTCAAAGAAAGTTTCTGACCTGAAGTGTGGCCAGGATGAAACATTGTTATGACTAAAGCCCACTTTCTTGCAGCCCTATAAACAGCAGTCCAAAATGAGACCATTTGAGTTCTCGTGGACTGCAGGCAGCTGTGACCAGCAAAGTCCGTCTGAAAGACTCTCAGAGACAGCAAACTCTCAAGTTGGTTGTACTCGGAGGATCACCAAACATTGACTGATTCTGGGCTGATACTCCCATTCCTTGAAGGTCAATCCTTTGCCTGCTGAGAAGATGAAAAGACATCTGACGTGAGTATTTCACTACCTTAAAGAGAAAATTTTAACAGGTACCTTGTAGAAAGTCTTTATGTCTGTATGCATACGAGTGTGCATATGCTATATCAAATGTGGGAGAAATGCTACTTTCCAAGATTCTTAAGTATTTTAGGTTTATAAGTTAAGCCTTAAGTAAGTTACTGTTGTGATATAATAAATTCTATATGAGTCATTCACTAAACGGTTTAATTGAAGTTATAAGTTAAATTAAATGCTCCTTAAGTGCTGTTAAGCTTAAGTTAAATGCTGTTATGATTAAGTACTGTTAAGTTTAAGTGCCATTGCACTTTTAGGCTGTATTCCTTTTTATCCTTACCCTTTCTATTCTTTTGTCTCCTCTCCCCCCTTTCCTCATGCCCTCACATAGATAATTTTGGGATTATTTTGGTTTAGATTAATTGACTATGGATTTTTCCTTGCTTTTCCTTGGTATGCCTTAACCATCTGATAATACAGTGAACCTTCCTAATTAACTTTGTCACGCTGTCACTTTTATATTAAACCTGTTTTTACTGACACTTTTGCCCATGACTTTTTAAGAGACTTGAAACACTCATTCATGAAGTGATGCATCCCAGAGGCCTGAGAGAATTGGCTGATGTAGTTGCCAAGGCACTCTCCATGAAAACTCATGTCAGTCAGATGAAATCCCAGGTGGTTAGAAAAGGGGAAACATTGTACCCATCTTTGAAAAGGGTAGAAAAGATAACACTGGTAACTACTGACCTGTCAGCCTCGGTGCCTGGAAAGATCATGGAACAGAGACCCTTGTAGAAACCATGCTAATGCAAATGGAGGACAGGGAGGTGATCTGAGACAACCAGAATGGCTTCACCAAGGAAAAGTCCTGCCTCACCAACTTAGTGTCCTTCTCTGATGGAGTTACTACCTCGGTAGACAAGGGAAGGGTTACAGGTGTCATCTATCTAGACTTCTATAAAGCCTTTGACACTGCTACAACATCCTTCTCTCTAAACTGGAGAAAGATGGTTTGATGAACAGACTACTATATGAATAGGAAATTGCTTGGATGGTCACATCCAGAGGTTAATGGGTCAATGGCTCAGAGTCCCAGTGGACATCAGTGACAAGTGGGGTCCTTCAGCAGGACCTGTGTTATTTGATATCTTCATTAATGACATGGACAAAGGGATCAAGAACACCCTTAGCAAATTTGCAGATGACACCAAGATGAGTCATGTGGCTGCCATATCTGAAGGATAAGATACAGAGGGACCTGGACAACCTTGAGAATTTGGCCCATAGGAATCTCATGAGGCTGAACAAGGCCAAACGCAAGGTCCTGCATCTGGGTTGAGGCAACCACTGGTATCAGTGCAGGCTGTGGGGTGAACAGATTGAGAGCAGCCCTGCCAAGAAGAGGATGCTGGTGGATAAGAGGCTGGACATGATCCAGTAAAGTGTGCTTGAAGCCAAGAAAGCCAAATGTGTCCTGGACTGCATCAAATGAAAAGTGGCCAACAGAGTGAGGGAGGTGATTCTGCCCCTCTGTTCTGCTCTGGTGACACCCCACCTGGAGTGCTGCATCCAGCTCTGGGGTCTCCAGCACAGGAAGGACATCAATCTGTTGGAGTTAAGTCCAGAGACACTAACATCATTAGAGGGAAGGAACACTTCTCCTATAAAGAAAAGCTGAAAGAATTTGGTTTGGTTTGGTTCAGCGTGAAGAAGAGAAGGCTTCAGAGTGACCTAATTGTGGCCTTCCAGTACCTGAAGGAACCCTACAAGAAAGATGGAGAGGCACTTTTTTCTAAGAGCATGTAGTGACAGGATAAGGGAGAATGGCTTCAAATGGAAAGAGAGTAGGGTTAGATTAGATATTAGGAAAACATTTTTTAATGTGAGATTGGTGAGGAATTGGAACAGGTTGCCTAGGGATGTTGTGGATACCCCATCCTTGGAAGCATTCCAGAGCAGGCTGGACAGAGCTCTGAACAACCTACTGTACTGAAAGGTCTCCCTCTCAATGAGAGGGGGATTGGCACTAGATGGTCTTTAATGTTTCTTACAACACAAACCATTCAACAATTCAATGTTTAAGAGCTAGCAAAACTTCACTGAAATATGCATTCTGCATAAGCCACAATACCCTTATTTTTTAAAATTATTGTTATCCAGAACAGGGGACTTTCTGAAGCTCGCTCAACCTTGATACACCGAAAGCAATTACTTCTTACAACTGTCAACATTTGGGGAAAATGAATCCTGTTATTCATATGTGAATATGTGTTCTCATGCGTGTGAAAAACCTTGATCCTATGTGAATGTTCCACAAAATCTGATTGTTCCCAGCATACTGAATTGTCTTTCCTTTCTCTAAGACATAGCTGCCCCATCAGCATCTACACAGATTACTGATCATTGACTAAAAAGTAAACATTTCAACTAGTGCCATTGAAATTTCAAAGCAATTTTTTAATACATCTGTAAACTCCTGTAACACTGATTCACTTTGTACATTACAGAAACGACAATGAACAAAAAACTGATGTGAGAAAGATCTTGTTTATACTTGTTTTCTAGCCAAATGCAATACACATTTCCACAACTTGCTCATAGGAGACCCCAGTCCAGACCTGCTTGTCCCTAGCACAGCAGCACTGACCCCTTCCTGTATAGCGTCTGGGCATTGTGCAGCATTTCAAAAGAATAACCATCAGATGGCAGCAGCACACAAACCATTAACTATTTCCAAAGCCTGGCACAGTTGAGTTTTTAACCATGTCCTACTGCAAATTTAATTTTTCAATGATATTTTGGCAGACAATGGGTAAATAAACCACCTTATTAGAATAGTTATATTTGAAAGGAAGTAATACACTCCAAAATGCACCAGATGCAGCAGAAGATCCTACTCTTACTCAAACGAGTTATATTTGTCAGTCCTCTGTTCCCTTTGAATTGAAAAGGAATTTATGTCAATCATCTTACACAGTGTGATGAGGTGAAAATATATTCCAAAAATCTCTATGAAATGCAATTTCTATTATTAATTGTACTCCACTGTGCTGGTGGATGCATTATGGATTCAACAAAAGGGCCTCAGGTATAGTTTTCTTTTTGAGGGGGTGATGCCAGACTCATAGTGAAAAAGAGGGGAAAGCCCTGCACTTCTCATGACTGCAACCACCCCACGTGGGACACAAGGGAATGTATGCTGCACACAAGGACCTGAGAAAGGGCCAGAAGGCACATATGTGATGTGAGAGCTACTGATATATTGCTTCTTCTCCTTGCTCAGCCTGCACTTCTTTACATGGTTATCATTGGGGTCTGCCTGTCACAGTCATCATTAGCAGGATACACATATTTCCAGGGGCACTAGGAGTGCACACACTGCTTCACGTCCTCCTGTGTGGCCTCAGGCTCCTCGTCCAGTGCCTGTCTGCCTGCAGAGCTCCGGGTGCCCGTGTTCCCCAAGAAGGACATTTACCTAGATGGTCTCCAGATACTAGCCATAAGCACTTCAGAGAACCGGGTCATGGAGCATTAATGAAAAAAACTGCACTGGCTCAGTGCATAACAGAACTATGTAATAAGTCTGTGTCTATCACCAGAGAAATCAGCTTGAGTCTTCCTCCTAAACAAGTTTTGCACCAAATTTAAGGCAAGCTTTTGGCTTGAGATTCAGTGTATATTATGGTTATGTCTGGCATGCTCATGGCATGGCACAGCACAGCCCGCAGCCAGAGCACAGCAGTGTGGAGTGCTGCCCAGGTTGCAAAAACTGTGTGTGAAAAGCATCATAAGACTTCTCCAAAGCAGTGGCTAGTCTGCCACTCACTGGCCACCTGCATTGTATACTAGCATATTCAAAGCTTGTGCACATATATACAGGTTAAAAACTGCATATTTCAGCCAGTGTCTTAACAGCAGGTATAAATATACCTCTCCATGAAGTGCCTGGGATTGGTGGGTGGATTGGTTTGCTCTTTTTCACTCTTTTTGCATTAAAGGTTTTCGTGAGCTAGTGAGTAGAAGGAAGCCTTAAAGAAGAACAGAACTAGCTAATAAAAAGCTGTAAAGCTACTCAATAAAGAAAAATGAAAAAAAATTAATGTTTGTTTCCCTTCTTCCCTACCCAAATCATAGATTAATATGGGAAAGGGAAGCACATTCTCTACCATGTACATCACCCAAAAGGATGTAATTTCCACAATTAGTGAACCATCCTATGCCTCCCTAGAGAGGGTAAGTTCTGCTGTCTGTGGGCATTGGTGGAAGAGGTTCACTATCCAGAAGGTCAGTCCTTTGCCTCTTTCAAGCATATCCCCACTACAATGTGGTCCACAACTCTGGAAAATTTGTTGACACATTGATTGGAGTGACAGAAAGAGGTCCTATTAGGTTTGGTAATACAGACTAACACTGTGAATCTCCCACACTGCAGCTACAAACTGCTAGGTTCAGGAGCAAGGCGTCTGCCTATTCTGCAAATCAGAGCTTCCCATGATCTACTGCCTGTCCTACACAAGAAAACATTGCCCTAGAAATGGTAAAAGTATAAATGAGTGTTGGAGGTTAGGATTTTTCCTGGTTTTATTCTTTCTCTCAGGGAATTTTCTCTCATTTGTTGCCTGAAATGTCAGAAATGATAACTGACATTTAAGAGACCTAAGATGTGGATGGGAAGAGGAGGAGGGGGAAGGGTGCAGTTTGCTACCGTCTCTTAACTGGGCAGTTTTCTCTTGGGAAGTGCAGAGGTATCATGAGATTTTGGCTGGAGGGTGAGGGGCTGGGCTTGGCCCTCATTCACTCTCTCACTCTTGGGATCAGAGAGGAGGTGGTCGTCATCTTGGTGCCAGGCTGCTGCTGCAGGGAGAATTTTCTGCCACTGGGGAGTTCTGTCCTGCACAGCTTCTCCTTACCGTAGGTGAGCCTTTGCTCATAAAAGCAGCTGTTGAGCTGGCACCTTTCTGACATCCAATTTCACTGGAAAGAGCCTTCACCATCTGCTCGGGTGCCACAGGGAAAAACATGTGACCCCAATCCCTTGTCCCTCCAAAGGGTGCATCTCCCCATCTTCTTGTGGGAGCCAGACTGCTACTGCCCAGCCCCACTGTTTTCTGTTCCTGCCTCAGGCTTTTTGCTACACTTTAACCCAGTACCCCCTGTCCACCAGGACACCCTGCAGCTCCTGGGCACCGAGACCTGCTGCTTCGCATGAGTTTGTAAAGAAGACCCCTTTTCTGTCTCTTCCCCCAGCAACGCTGCCATTAACCAGGAGAGAGAGCTGGGCTTGCACCACAGCGCCCCCTGCAGCCACGGGGGAATCATCGCACCTGCCCTGTCTGGCCAGGAGCCACCAGCGCCCCTGCTGGCCCCGGCCATAACTACATCAAAGGGGAAAGGCTTTGTGGCCGAGAGAGGCCTGTTGATGGGTTTCTAGGGGGTTTTGTTGTTATTTGTTTGTCTTGTTTTATATATATATTTTTAGTAAAGAATTGTTATTCCTTTTCCTATATCTTTGCCTGAAAGCCCCATAATTTCAAAGTTACAGTGATTTGGAGGGAAGAGGTTCATATGTTCCATTCCAAGGGAAGTTCCCTCCTTCCTTGGCAGGCACCTGTCTTTCAAATCAAGATAATGAGTAATCTATGATCTGAATTTGTCGGGAAAAGAGCAAGCACTGTAGTAAATTCTCTGTGACAAATCACATTTCTGCAGTCTGGGCGGCTGGGAGCAGTGACGAATCTAGTCAAAACCTCAAACTGTGGTCATTTTTATAGTAGTCTTTTATCTTCCCTCAGCTAATGAAACAGCTTCAGACTTTGCCAGGTCCTCCTCCTACTTTGCCTTGAGACTCAGTATCACAAAAAGGGATCATGGGTTGAGATAAAGAACACTTTCTAGAAACAGCAACAAAATAAGAAAACCATCAGTAACAACAAGAATACTAATAGTAGAGTGTCCTGGGTTACAATATCGGGTGTAACCAAAGTGTGTATTCTACCGCCATCTACAATACCGTCTGATGAACTGTTAAGGTAGGTGGAGCAGTGTTTCTTTATCTTTACCATAACTCAACTGTAATAACTCTCTCTGGGGAAGTAGCAGCACCACCCACCCTGGATGATGGGATGGAGGTGTCATCTCTGCTAACAGCCCATCAAGGACTTCCCAGAATGACTCATGGGATTACATCATCCATTGTGCAATTCCCCACCCTGTGGGAGGTACCAGACATTTATGCCTGTATATAAGCTGGGACACTGTGACCACCACTGGACACCCAGAGGACAAGAATACTCCACTACCACCACTGGACCTCCAGAGAAGGACCAGGCCTTTCCAAAGGACCACCATTTTTGACAAGACCACATCCATCAATTCAACGGGACTGCAACCACCATTCAATCGGACTGCTACCACCACCCTGACCAACAGGGTGACTCTGACTTTTTTGGTTTAGGCCAGTGTTTCTGTACTATTGCCTTCATCATGATTTTCCTGGTAAGTTGGAACTCCATCTTGAAATCTGTTACAAGGCATTTGTGTGGAGTTAATTCCTCCCCCTGGTTTACCTTCAAGCCAGCACACAGAGTGTACAAAATGGGCAAAAGATGCACATGCGATTGCTCACCATGCAGAACTGCAGACCTTGGTGCCATCCAACTGCACACCCTGCACAACCTAACAACCTAGCCCTCTCCATGCCCTCTGTGCATGTCTTGAGGTGGTATCCAAATAACCCTAGGGTCCTGGCTGTGTCCCTCCTGGCTGCTGAAAAAAAATTAACACTGTCCTGGCCAGAACCAGAACAAATCTGTATATTCCTGCTAGATCCTGCTACTTCTGGTCCGCAGTGCCCAAAGTGATTGAAAAGCTAGAACAGGTACTGATTTTTGGGTGTTACTTTCTAGAGATCAAAAATAATTTACAATAGTTCTATTTCAATTATTAAATTGAAAGCCATTAAATTCTGTTCAGGGTATCTAAGATTGTCTGGTTTAGTAACATTGCCTCTCTCTTGCCAGTGATATTTTCCCAAAGAAGAATGCTAAGTTTTAACAAGTGGTTGAAGACTACAAGAAGTATGCAGAAGACCTGTGGAAGAGGAATCATGTAGAGTTCTCCAGAGCATAAAAAATACATTCAGGATAACAAGGTCCCCTTCTCAGAAGTGTCACCAACAGTGAGATACTCTTTTTAGAGGTGTCACCAACACTGAGGTGAACCAATTCTCTCAAAGCCATGTGATGCCATCAGAAAAAGTATATATGTTCTCAAAAAGCTGCCTCAAAGCCTGAGCTGGATGTGGGGTTTGGATTCTGAATTTTGCAGCAAGATTCAAAAGATCAGATGTCAACTGGAACAATTAGTAAATCAACACGATATCTTGAGAGGCTACCTAGAACAGAGGCTAGACATTAAAGGAATAAAGTAGGTATTTATTAAAAACGTCTTCAAAGAATATACCTTGGCAGTACAAGAGCCTGGCTGAAGCCACACCCAAGATGGATGACGGATCACACGTTTTCACACTTTTATAAATTTTGGTCCATTTACATATTGGGGTTGATTGTCCAATTAGAGTTTCAGGTTGTGAAGTCTCATCCTCTCAGATTGCTCTCCTCAGTTCACTGTGGTTTATACTTTTTGGGCCTGAAGCTGTAACAATGTCCTTGGTTCTCAGGCTGGAAAAGGATTGTTTTGTCTATCTAAACTGTGAAGAGAACTTGCTAACATTTTATATGAAGTTCAGAGTTATATACTAATGCAGTACACAACTGGAAAATATGAAAGCTAAAACTTAAGGCATCAACATAGAGGTCTGTGACTATACAGTCTCTGACACTCCTGTGTTCTTTTGAGGGTATAGGAAGAAAAAGCAGACACAGAAATAATAGAAAAGGCCTTTCTTGTGTTAAAGGCTATCACTTGATCTAAGCCAATCTCTCCTTCTTTAAGTATTTGGTTGTCCTCCTGGATACCTAAGACATTTTATGGGGTTTTTTACCCTCCTGTGATTTAAACAACAGCTTCTGTTTTTTAAGAACAGAAGAACAGGTTCTGTAGGCTTTACTGGGCCATCTGCCTTGAGTATGCAGTGTGTGCATATCCTTTTCTACTAGGATGAATCAGCCTACTGAAGTAGAACCTAGAGTATGACACACATACGCAACAAAATGACATAAGTGTGCAATGACTTTTAGGGATGTTCTCACTAAAAATTGTACAACCTTCTAAAGGCCTTGGGATTCTGCTAGACTCAAGGACTGCAGACAGGGAATCCTCTCACCACTGCTGGGTGGCATAACCTTAGAGAAACCATTTCAAAAAGATAGTAATCTTGCTTTCTTTGCTGCCCATCTAGTTTCTATACTGGTTAAGGTGACATCACTGCATCCTGAGTTTCCATTCTATATCCATTACTGGACTAAGGCATGTGTGAGACACATCAAGGAGGATCATGGTAAAGTGAAGCAGACAAGGTATTACCAAGAGCTGCAAAAGTAAATGTTTTTCCAGCAGGACATCTGTGGGGAAAACAGGCAACTCAAGATGGTTTTGGAGGGGAAAAATATACAGGAAATACAGGAAAATGATGAAGACTCATCATTTCACAACTTTGATCTTTTCTCTCTTCTTATTTCTGGGACCACAGGGCTTCCCTTTCAGACTTATTCAGTATATAAAATGCATTAAAATGCAGCAACTTCCCCTTAGTCCCATTTACAGATTCCTTATGTAAGAAACAGGAAAGAAGAAGAAGGTCTTTACAGGCTTCATGTGTATAAGAGGGGAAAAATACAGGCTGTGGCATCATAAAGCAAGAGGAGGCAACACAAAGCAGCTAAAGAAGATGTATGTCTCCTTTGTGCCAGGTCACCTGCAGGAGATAATAGTGCTGCAAAGAGGGATTTATCTATTATGAATGTATTATTCATCATGTTTTATGAAGGGGGAATCTATATTTGGAGACTGTTTTTATTGACCAAAGACAAATTTTAATGTAAATATCAGGTGCTGATATGTTAATGATATTAATATTTTTAAGTTAAGCCTTCCAAATTTCTTCTGCAGATTTAGCAAGTCTTCCCTCTGTCTCTTTGCTTTTCCCTTTTCTTTAACATATACTTAACACTAAAATTCACTGTGTTATATATGAAGAAAAACAGTGTTATGTTGGCACTACAGCAAATATGAAACAGCTGTTCACTTCTTAATTTTGAAACCAGAGAAAGGCACACGGAAAATCCTGTACTCTTTAAAGCACAGGAAATATACATCTTTTACTTCTTGTACTTTTGAAGACATTGCTCCTTCAACTACAAGCAGAATTTACAATGGATAATGTATAATAACTAGAATTTGCATTCTTGGTACTCATTCAATTAAAAAAACACCAATTGAATTCTGTGAGTATTGCAATGGTGCCAAACTATCAGAGGAGCTGGCGAGTAGGAAGAGTGAAGGTGTGATAATTGAAAAAATTGCTACTTGATAAGTCACAGGGGCTAATGTGTTAGCTCAGCATGTGGGGAAGCTGGGACATTCCCAGCCACTGCAAAAACTGTATGTATGTGATCCCCAGCACCACAAGATATATCACAAGATACTATGTCACACTGAGCCAGATGGAAGTGGTTACTTGCCTGATTAATTACCTCTTGGTCTACCAACGGCTCTTCCAGCAAGCTAATGAGTTTCTATTGGCATTGGAGTGCCTGAGAGCAATGTGTCTGCTTGGGTCAGCACTGTACAGGAATTGCTGTCTTTCCGGTGCGTGGCCACCCAGCAGATCAAGAGGCAAGTAAGCAAGGAACAAGAGGGAGTGGGTGACTACAACACACATGCAAATAACACTGACTCCTTTTGCCTCCCTGATAGGAACTGCTGTTAATTAATTTTCAGGCACACACTGAGTTAGTGGGGGGAGCAACACTGAAACATTCTTTAGTTATACTCAGTACTTTACAAAGGGTAATTGAAAAAAGGAAGGAGCAGCAGGGGTGGAAGGGGGAGAACAAGGAGAGAGAGGGTATAGAGGGGGAGAACAGTTCTATTTTTCAGGTTCTGAATGCAAAACCTCTGCAACAGTTGAGTTTACACGCAAGCTCGTACCTCATCAGGGCAAAGATACAGTGAGTGGAGTATTTCTTCTCTGCATATAGCATCTAGCCCCATACCCTGCCCAGCCAGCTTTCTTAACTGTGAACTTTAGTGTATTAAAACCAATAAGTAAGGACAATAACTGTAGCTCCTGCTGAGAGCTAACTCTGCCCGTCATGCATTTGCTGGGTCCTAATACAGGACAGTGAATAAAGCTTCATTACAGAACAATGGAGTTAGCTGCCAGAGCCTACAGATTTGAATAAACAACAAATAAGCAACATCTGCTCCAGCATATGTGTATGGTAAAAAAAAAGTCACAAAATAAAAGAATTTGTAAATGCCAAAAGCAACACTAAACTGCCAGTGCTACTGTAGAGTGAATTTTTAATTGCACATGCATACTGGCAGGCTGTGAGTATTAGTCTCACATATGTGTGGTTGCTGCCAACCTGGGAGTATAGATGAATTTAATTAAATAAGGATTATCCCTTCTCTCAGCACAATTACTTATTTATAACAATGATAAAATTGCCTAATAAAAAAAAAAAGTCATATTTTTAAAAACAGAGCTAGGAAACACTGTGTTTTTCCTGTAAGTAATTCAGGGGTGTTTGAAGGTTTGAGTGTCTTTTAAAATTAAGTCTCGGTATTCTGCCAAGAAAGAGGAGGAAAAAGGCTTATCATAAAATCTACTGCAGTTAAACAGCCAGACTCTACATTATGGAGAAATATAAAGAAGACACACTGTCAGGGAATTTGCTTTCATGGGGAACGTAGAAAATTAAGCAATTGGACTAAAATTGAGTCCAGGCTACAAAGCCAAGGAATAATACCACTGGGACAAGTACTTCTAAGAGTCTTCTCTAATATGCTTCATCTAGGCAAAGCAGTCTGTTCCTGTCTATCTCTATTTCTTCTCCTGTTGGGCACTTCACACTTTCACTGGGGTAAGCTCTCATTTCACCAGGGTAATGTCAGGCTCTCACACCTTCATCATTACTCACACCCTTTCCAAGAGAACCCACAGCCAAATGAGAGTGAACCCTTATGGTATCAGGCACTGCATGAGACTTGCAAAATAAGCAGCCTGTGCCGCAGGGGATTTGGAGGCCAAATAGAAATTCAAGCATGTGCTTGTGGGAGCTGAGATTTTCTTTGTGTAGGCTCCTTATGCACTCTATTTCCCACTTGTTCCAATTTTGAGGACCCCTCGTATGGGTCTGAGCCACATCCTGCTGAATTTAATAGGAAGTTTCTTTAAAGCTGGTATTATTCATTAACAATATCATATTCACAACTGAAAATTTTTAGACTACTTCCATGATGCCCAGCAAGTTAAAGCTGCATAAAGACTTCTTTGAGTATGGAGGGATATGACATCTAATAGCAGTGAGAAAAAGACAAAGAATATGAAAAGAAGCCTGTTTAAAAAGCTGGAAATATCTACTTTAAATTTAGGCAAAACATCAAAGACTAAAACAACAGAGAAAAGAGAGAGAAAAATTACGATGTTTAAAAAAAGTCTAAATAGTAATATGGTTCTACAAAGGCATAAATCAAAATCATAAGTTCAGTTTACTTTTACAGTTTTCTTGATCACTTGACTGGATGACAGTCTTACCTGAATTGAAAATAAATAATTGCAGTATGTGTTTTCTGCCATGAAATTACTACTGCACATGTGCTTATTCATATCTCTTGAAAGAGTATTTGGGATACTGTTATTTTTTTACCCCTTATCTTATGATTACTATACCTATGCTACCTGTTAAATCCTTAAATAGCACAGTCATCTTTTAGAGACAGACAAAGAATGCAAAAAGCATTTTTGTGTGTATTGTTACATTTTAATTTTTTTTTTCCATTGGACTATGTCCATATTCTTATTTTTTTTTTAAATTTATCACTGAAGGTTTATCCAAATAGTGTTTTTCATTCTACTAGTCCCGGGGAATTGCTATTTATTTCTGCAGATACTTCTATAAGCAAGACTACTGGTATAGGTTCACATCTTTGTTCATGAATGTTATAAATGAATCAGCCAATTTAATAACTAAGAGGAATTTATTTCATAACCAAAAAAAATTGCAAAAGCCACAAGAAAAGTCTCACAGTACTGGGCCGGCAGTCAGTGCTGGGTGAACCACTGGTGAAATATCTTTCTTGCTGCAAAAGCCCTGTGGTTCACAAATGCAGCTTTCTTGGGGTCTCCTCTTATACTTTTTTCGGGGCTTTGCAGGGTGCAGGAGATGATGTTATCTTTTAGCATATTCATGTAGTTCTTCTTTCTTGTCACATCTGGTTTCCCGAAATTGGGCAGACAATTCCGTCTTTTTACGGGAATTCTGTTGGGGAATAAACATCCTGGCACGAATATTATCTTATGCATCTTGAATGCATATGGTTTTTTGCATATTGCATATCTATCTTGCATATGGAGGCCCCCGGTCCTTGCCAGACTGCAATCTCTTGGAAAAAGCATCTTTTGGAGACAGCTTTATCCTTGGTATTTCTCCCTTATCACTTGCTGCCAGTTGCTTTTTCGTTGTCACTGGCCTTTGGTTACAAAAATGCTGTAGTTTTAATTTTTCTGCATGAATTATTGTATAATATTCATGACAATGAACATCAAGACATTAATCAGAAAAAACCCCTGAAGTAACCTCACGTAACTCATGTAAAAATCTGAATAGCAATGACTTGACATTGAGCTCTGAAGGTTGATGAAACCACATGTGGACAAACTGGACACACACAAAAAGACAAAAGTGTGGCAAAAGCAACTAAATGCCATAGGTATGCAAACCTGTATACAGATGAACATCACACCACCACCACCAACCCCTCAGGAAAACAGCAAATATGTTTACAGATAATTTGAAAACACAAATAAAACACTTCAGAACTGAACAATTAATTATTATATTCCATTACCTTTCCTGAGCTCTAGCATTAATCAAGAAAACCCTACATATTTTGATAAAAACATTGACCCCGCTGAAATCAGTAGGACACTGTCTTCGAGAGGCTCATTATTTCACTCCTGCAAACATAGCTGCCACTCTAGCCAATAGCACCTGTGCATGCCCAGCACCAGTGGATACCTGAAGTTTTTGTAGATATTGTTGTGAGTTTGGTTTTCCCAGTGAATTTTCTCCCATTTGTTACCTGAAAAAGAGGCCTCTGCAAAGAAAGGGCAGTTGAAGCTGGAGCAGGGTGGAGCATGGGGAATGAATGATGAGCAATTAAAATACAAAACAGCAGTCCAATGACCCTTGCATTCCACTGAAAAGCTTCTAGGGAGGGAGGTCCTGGTTTGGACACTGGCTTGATGAGGGGAGAAGCAGTGTGGTTTTGGCAGTTTCTTAGCTTTGAGTAGTTCAGTCTTTGCCTGGCTTGGAGGGGAGACAGTTGTGGTCGTAATTATACCAAAGAGGAAATTGCCTTGACAGGCAGAAAAAGGGTGTTCCCAGGCTTTTCTGGCTTTTTAAAAATTGCTGCTGTTGTTATTGTTGTTGCTGTTGTTGTTTGCTTGTCTTGTTTTTCATATACATACATGTATATGTATATGTTTGTATATATGTATTCTAGTAAAGAACTAGTAAAGAACTCCTTTTCTCATATCTTTGCCTGAAAGCCCCATAATTTCAAAGTTATAGTAATTTGGAGCAGGGTATCATCTTTTCTATTCCAGGAAAGTTCCCATTTTCCTTGGCAGAGACCTGTCTTTTAAACTAGGACAGATACCTGTGTAGGAACTTGGGTTGCTTTATTATTTGTGCAGGCTCTACGAAAGTAATATAATGTAGCCCACCTTTGTCCATTACTAGTTACTAGCTCTTTCACATTAAATTTATATCCCATTTTAAAAAACCCTAAAATCTACCAGTCCTTCTCTAAACACTGAATAGGAAGGGTCTCTAGAAAGTAATGACTTTTTTGCTTTGGAGACTGGACAGCCATTTCCCCAATACCACCATCCCTGACAGCAAACGCTTCTCAGGATCTGAACTCAGATTACCCCAAATGATACTATAATATCTGGTCCAACAGCATGGCCTTTGATCCTTTCATAGGCTCCTAAAATAACTTATTTTCTAACACGTGATTTACTACTGGGTCAGCTCATGTGGTGATAGTCTATGTGATATGAGGGAGAGGCCATGCTGCCACCAGTTATGTTGAATGGTTCTGTTTAAGTTGAGTACAGAACAGCTGTAGAGCTACTATCTTCAGTCTCCTATACTTATCTCATAAGGATCTGAGAGTTGGTATATAAAGCACCATCTGAGTCTGACAAATAGCTCACCAAGCAGAAGCACAGCTTCAGTGTTGCTTGGAAGTGTAGAGTGGTCTGTTTAAAGCATCAGACTGAGACCCTACAAACTCAAAGCTGTGCATGTGAGATAGACCCTTTTCATGTGCACTCCATGAGTCTCCTTGGCAAGATAAGTATATTTTACAGCAAGTCATTTAGCAAGTCAGATTGTGAAATATGGGTAATATAAATTTGGGTATAAAATATAA
>VZSR01000690.1:406089-421975 GCA_013398615.1 Brachypodius melanocephalos
TTTTTAATAAATTGTCTTTTTTTATCAATTTGATTCACATTCATTTATAACAAGATCATCTAGACTATCATGTCTAGAATGATGCATTCAAATGCCAGAGATGATGGGAACAGAGATGGAAGATCTATTGTTCAGCTAAACTTTAAAAGCAGCTACACAGGAAGACTTTTAAAAATAAAAACAGTCAAATTATTTATTATGCTCAGCTGAAGAGGTGTCAGGAGCATTTCCACGTAGAGTTTGATCCTCAAAATTTGAATCTGAAAAGAGAGGAGGAAGAATTCTTACCGATGGTAATGATTTTTAATGTTGGGGAAGTTAGAACAAAAGGAAAAAAACAAAAAGGTGAAAACATAACATCTTTCAGATGATTCTCTTTGGTAGTCTTCTCTTTAAAATAGTCTCAGAACATTTCCCAGCCTTGGTCAAAGTAATCAATTCATAAATGTTATAATACACTAATAATCTTGTTTGAACCTCAGAAAAATGTCTCTAAGAAAAAGAAATTATTTAGCAGAAGAAATCCAAGAAAATATTTTTGCCAAAAAGTGTATGTCAGGTCAGAATTTTTTACTCCAGATCCATTTAACTTTTTCATATTATCAATGAGTATATCATGTCATAGTGCTGCATAAACTTCAGGAAAAAAATCAGAGAGAAGAGGACCTATTAGATACAAGTAACACATTAACATTGATGTTGCATGTGTTCTCCATGCAGTCTGTAGCTTAAGGGGTCTCTAATTCTCATTTTCAAAATAAGAGCAAAGGATCACTCTATATGTACCTGTTCTTCTGTTCCCCACACATCTGGTAGTGGCCATTGCCAGATTAAAATATAGGTGGCCTCATGGTTTCAAACAGTACATGGGCTTAATTTAATGATGTGGTAGAGAATACTCAGAAGCTAAACAATATATACCATATCTCTTTTCAGAATACAACATTTACCATATTGTCTTAGACATCAAACTGGAGAGTTTATGATCACCCATGTTTACTGCTCTGTCAGTGCTCTCACTTTTGTGTGAACTTCTAGTCATGGAGCTGCAAGTTCAGCATGCTAAGTGCTTTAAAAAGACATAGAGGTTGCTCCAGGACTATAAATTTACAGTGCTGCAGATCTGTAAAAGACACTCTTATTTCCCACTGAGGCTCATAATTAGGTCTGTCATCAACTCTTGAATTAGCTCTACTGAGAGAAAAGCTGCACCAACCTAATCACAGAAAAATACACTTTTGGAAGGACTTGGAAAGATAAAATATTTTTTCATCAAGAAGAACGCTATCATCTCATCCTAAACTTTCCCAATGCTTTATTTGGGTTATAGTATGCTCTGTTTACAGGGTGATAGATTATCTAAAACACTGCTATAAAGTAAGGCTAATTTTGCCATGAAACCTTCTGAAAAAGCACACTAGGACATGGGCCTGGGGGAAAAAAGAAAGATAGGAAAAAAGGATCAACCCTGATTAAAGACTGGGTCTATAAAAATATTTTTTACCATATGTATCTGTGTCTCTGCAACTTCCTTCTATTAAAAAAAACCAACACCCAGCACTGCAAAAACATTGGCATCTTACACTATCATACTGGTTGAATGAATCCTATCTCAGTAACTCCAGTGGTAACTTCTTTGACAATATCCTAACACAAAGAATTTTTAAATTTAAAATTATCAAACCCCCAGTGAGTAGTGTGAATTCTACTTATTTTCTCCATAATGCTGCTGCACGGTGTTTATTGAAAATATTTACTCTAGCTTCCATCCTAAAAAAGGGAATCCAAAATTATACTGTAATAGAATGGAGATGAAGTATAAAATCCATATTACCTCTTAGAATTCAAATGAATCTGGCAGCTTGCAGGTTAGGTCAGCCACTTTTTTGAGCATGTGAGCCACCAGAAATGGAGACTCTTTTCTTGTCCTGTTTATAGCTTGTCCTGTTTACAGCCACCTTGTATGCAGAAGAATGGTGGGGCTGTTCTGCAGCTAGGTGCAATAAAGCCCACTCTTTGATGGCACTGGCAGGCACTGGCATGTAAGATATGCTAAGGCACATTTGTTTCCAGGAACTTGTTGGTGTGTCAGACAGCCAGCCCAATTTAATACATGTGAAACGTGTGCCTGGACTGTCCCCCGCTCAGCAACATCTGCACAAGAACAGGGTTGCTTTTTCCTGGAAAATACGAGCAAGTTGGCTTCCCATGTGCTAGTGAGCCGTGTTTCAGTAGCTGATGTGGGTTTGGTTTTTCTGGTGAATTTTCTCCCATTTGTTACCTGAAAAGGGGGACATTTTGAGGAAGGGGCAGTTGATGCCCAGTGGGGAATAATGGTGAGCAATTAAGATACAGAAGATGTGGCTGAGTGCCTTAGCATACCCTTGGAATGATTCTGGAGGAGGGGGAAAAGTGGGGTAGTTTTGGCAGTTTCTTAGCTGGGGGGTCATCAGTCTTTTGCCCAGTTGGGAGCAGAGACAGTTATGTGGTTTTTCCTTTGCTTTGGACCTCTCCTGTGCAGTGATTTTTAACACTGCCATGGACCTCTGCCCACTGCCAGCTTGTATGCCCATTGCTTGCAAGAGAAACAGAGAGTCCCAGTTGCTCCACTGACACAGACTTCGCCAGCTGCCAGTGCCGAGAGAGACCAGTATAGTCTGTGTGGGTGCTGGGGGAGTCGACCCTTCTTCTCCTTCCCTCATCTGAGTAGTCCTCACCACCAGGGATGTCCCGCTCTAGCATCGGAGTGCCCACTGAAGCCGTGAGGCTGTAGTACAGCCTCTCTGCCTCAAAGCAAGCCAACTGTTCCCTGCTGGTTGTTGTCAAAACTACGCCAAAGGGGAAGGTGCCTAATGCGTGGGGAAAAGGTATTGGGTTTTCTTTGACTTGTTGCTGTTGTTACTATTGTTTGTTTTGTCTTGTTATATATATAGTCTAATAAAAAATTGTTATTCTTTACCCATATTTTTTGCCTGGAAGCCCCATAGTTTTGAAGTTATAATTTGGAGGGAGGGAGGTCATCTTTCCATCCCAGGAAGGTTCCCGCCTTCCTTAGCAGACATCTGTCATTTAAACCAGGACAGTAGCGTTGGTTGCTGACACTTCCCTTACAGGACCTGACTTATTATTTTCCACTTCAGTTGTGCGATCACAAGTCTGAGTTTTGCAGCATCCAGCAGACAAGTGTTGCTCCTGCCAGTGTCCTGTGCTTTGATCTATTGGGTATTGACATGGATCAGCAAAGATGACAGGCCACTGACTACATGGTCAAGTACATCCAGCTGTCAAAAATGTTCATAAGTTTGGCAGAATGGGAGGCAACATGATTATGAAAACCTCATAATTTTAAATAATCCGGTACAATGATTATTAAAACTTGTCGTTACCAAGACACATGCTAATTACTTCATTCATAAATGGCTACATTTTTCCATTTGCTTACAAAGAATCAGTTCAGATTATATAGAAACATTAGCATATAGTTCTTTATATTAGAAAAGCAATGTTGAATTCATTGGGTCAAGTGCAACTAAACACTGCTCTCATGAAAAAGGTCACAGAATCCAGTCTGAAATTCCCCAACTCTCTTGGCCAGACTTGGATGCAATATTTCAGGACATATTAAAAATCATGTGAAGAAAGTTATTTAAGTCTGATCTCAAAATTTACAACTGCCAGCTGTCCAGGATAGGTGTAAAATGTATATAGTCATTAACTGATGAAAATTCATGACAAAAGCTCTGTACTCATGTGTGCTCAGAAGTACAAAGCAAAACAATTATCCTCCAGAAACTCATAGCTGACGTTTCCAAAGCATTGAAGTTTCCAAATTTTTTTCATTGTGCTAATAATCTCCTGTAATTCCTGGGGCATTTTTTTCCATGATACAATTATATGTATAGATAAGCCAATAATGTTTTATCCAAGGTATCTTGGAGATCTCCATCACTACAGTAATAGGAAGTTATTTATGGAGAAGAATACAACACATTTGCTTGCATGTTGTGTCAGTACCTATCTCCTGAGGCAACAAATATGTCACCAGAGCTCCTCCTTTCTTGAAAGATTCATTGAAGACAGAAGATGGCATAATGCTTTCTTGGCTGTTGTTTCTCTTAGAGGGCAGCCATATTTTCTCTATGCAGTTGGCATGCAGGCTGTTGGTAAAGCTGCTTCACTGACAATTATTCAATGAGCAGTTATTTAACATGGATGTAGGTTGGTCCACTGAGGACAAACATCATGACATGTAATTCCTGATAGTTACTGTATTTCAAGAATACTGCTTTCTGTCTTTGCCCCTGCCTATATCTTAACACTGGAGGAAAACGTGTCCACTTTTTAAAAAAAAGGTTTCACTTGATACTGTTTAACAGTTATCTCATCTATCTGATCTAATTAACACTACATATCACACAGTGTTGTATACTTGCCACTTGTGTTAGGGTCTCAGAGTAAATAATTCTTTGTTTTGTACATCCATTGTACTACCACATGCTCTCCATATAAATCATATTTTATCCTCAGTATTTCATCTGGGTCCTACTACATCACACCATAAACATGCCAAGTGCTAATCTCCTTTGACTGACAGTGGCACAGGAGTCCAGACATTCTCTGATTTGAACCAGAATAAAACTTGCTGCAATTTGAATTTTTTTTACCCATTGCTTAGATTTTGTAAATTCCTTCAAGGAGCTTGAGACACCTAAAGAGCACACTGAACAAGACAGATTATAAATAAACAACATAAACACCTCACTCATGTGCAATGTAATAAATACTCAGAGCATGAAGAAGTTATGTCAGGACAGCCTTGGACTGACATGGACTATTTTGCTCCAAGCAAGCAGTTCCCTTCATTTCTAGATATATTCTCCAAGTATTCCATCTCAAATGACCAAGAGGCTAAAAAGATCTCTTTAATCCCTGTAAAATAGTCTAAAATGGTAACACAGATAGCATATTAAACAACAGAAACATGGATTAATTTTCATTAGAAACATCAGCCAAAAAACCAAATGGTCATGCTGTAAATCGTATCAATCAATCTTCAATAGCATCTGTATCTTTTATAGGGTTTCTAATGACTTTATGATCAACCATTTTAGCATTTAGGAGGGGAAACTTATGGTTTTGTTACTCCTTCCTTAGATCTGTTATTACACAGACTGATGTAACTATCTATGTGAAAGATTTGGAAAGTCTTGGAAAGTAGGCCCACAATGGATTGAAGAAGCACAGAACATTTCCAGAGCCAGCAAAAAATTTTCAATCAACAAGTTTTTTTCACAGCAAATGGCAGAATTTGAAAAAAAAATCTAACTTTTCAATAGGAAAATCAAGACAACTGAAATTGGTTTCAGGTTTTCTCAGAAGATGTAAAAATGATATTTCAGCATTTTCTACTTTGTCATGTATTAAAATATATTGGTTTCTCTAGATTGTTTCAATTCAAGTCTTGGCAATATCACCTTTGTTTGAATCAAAGCTGTGCTTCAGAGACTGCATTTAGCAATTTACATTTCCTTCCTCTTTTAGGAGTGGATGACATGTGTTTTCCTGTGTTCTAACTAACTGGTGGTAGTCACAGGACAACTAGGTATCATAGGGAATTATATCTAATATATTTAATATAATAATAACATAAGATATATATTATATTATTATATATTATATAGTATATATAATTCTATTCTATTATGTTAAATTAATATTTATTAATATTTGTTAACTAATTACAATACTTATTATAATTTATAACAATATTAATAATATTAATTGTATATTATATCATTATATGTATATATATATATATAAAAATTACAGACAGTAGTGAGACTTGAACTGTTCCAGTGAGGGGCTTGCAGCAGCCAAGATAGACAGAAATGGGTGTGAAAAATCCACAGAAACAAGACACAACACCCCAAGAACATTTAGATACAGCATTACAGAAAGGCGATATTGAAATATGGTGGGTTGAGGGTTTTTTTATTATTAAGCATCCGATTGAACATTTCAACTAAGATGTTCAGAAACTTGAAGTTTTCAAAGAATTTGAGGATCAATATATTCAGAAATATAATCACATTTCACTTAAAATTTCTGACTGTTAAGTGACTTTTTCAGTTAGGAAGTCACTAATATCACTTCTAATGAGGTCAGTAAAATTTTCACCAATGTCAAATGATGGGGATATGCTTTTCTTTTGGATCCGGCCGAGAAATTAAAAGGGTGACTGATGTTTCTGAAAATACATCTTTTTTTTTTAAATGAACTGAACCTCTTAAAAACTCTGGCAATGCTGAGGAAACAGCACAGAATGAGGGTAAAATTAATAACTCTATAGCAATCCATGCTTATTTTAAAAGATCTAATCAGCAGTGAAGGAGGCCTAGAAAACTATATTCCTCAAAGAGCTAGACAGAAACAGAAAAGGACTGCAATAGGAAATCAATGAAATATGAAAATGGAGAGGCATCACTTCCCTATGGATGTCCTTAGTCTCTCTTACCTCCTTCCCCCTTTTTCCTTCAGGTTTCTTGTCTTCCATATTTTATCTATAACCTTTCTCCTTATCTCTTCCCTTTTCAGAGTAACACATATCACACTAAATCAACTAACTTTCTCTGCAGACTCAGAGAATATGAAGAAGTAAACTGACAATGAGAAAACCTCTCAAGTAGTCACTAACTCATATTAAACAATTTCTTCTTTTTCCTCCTAGAGGCAAATGAGAAGGATTTAGAATGCTTTAGCATTGAAATGGCTCAGTGATAGTAAACCAAACAGGGTAACAATAACTGAATTCATACAATACCACCATCTCTGGAATCAGCATTTCAATACAATCTTGAATCTCCAGAAGTGGCACATGGTCTGCCTTATTCTGGTATTTATTCTGGTATTCTCCAACAGTAAGGAATCTGGAATTCCCTAAATTGTTCATGGAGAGATAAATGCTGTGGAACATCTCTAGACCTGAACCTTTGTGATGGGTTGATGCTGCCCAAATGCCAGTGCACACAGAAAAATAATTTATTAATTTTCCTCTGCTATAGTTAAGCAGAGGAGGGGGAAAGAAAATTCATGGAGTGAGATAAGGATTATACTTTAAGGGCAAAATAGGCTTAAAACTTCAAAAGGTATAAAGAAATTTTATTAACAGAATTAAAAGAGGATAATGAGAACCAAAAAGACGCAGTTAGAACACCTTTCCCCCCCACTTCTTTCCTTCCCACCAACAGTGTAGGGAGACAAAACATAGCATTTTTAGTCCATTTGTCACTTCTAAAATATTTTTTCAGTTCACTTAGGGAGAGGAATCTCTTTTGCTATGGCATGGTGTCTTTCCTACAGGAAATAGTTCTCTGTGAACTTTTCCAATGTGGTTTTATTTTTCACAGCTGACAGTCTGCCTAGAACCTGCTTGCAACAGGAAGCCCCTCCCACAGCTTGCAGTCTTCCCACAACTCCTTTTCATGGGCCATTTAGCTTATGGAGTGCAGTTTTTAAGGAGGAGCTGTTCTAGTATAAAAGAAAGCAAGAGTCCTCTTCCTCTGTTTCTGAAAGCAAGGATTTTCTTTTTCTCTGTTCAAGCCTCCCACCTGATCTCAGCTTTTCAGCATCCACATACTCCAGCATGAGTGTCTTTTTCTCATGGGCTGTGGGAAAATGCTGCACCCTCCCATGCACTTCATGAATTACAGGGAAACAGTTTGTTGTATTATAGTCCTCACCACGACTTGCAGAAGAATCTCAGCTCTGACGCTCCAAGCACTTCCTCCTCTCCCTCCCTCTTTTGTACCAACCATTAGTGTTGCCATATTGTTCTACTCACATGTCTTCACTTTTTCCTTTTCTCTGACTCGGGAGAGAATTTGTGTTTATAGGTTCATTTGTTCTCAAGTTCTATCAATTGAGGCAGTTTTTATAGAGCTCTGTAGAGCTGAAAGGTTAATCTTTTCCAGGCTCCACAATTGGGGAATCGCTCATCATGCTTCTGTCTCTATTATCCACGTGGTCTCTGCCGACACTGTGCAAGCCACACTGGCTGCTGGCCCCTCTCCATGCCTTTTTGTCATGTGGGACACCAAAAAAGAAAACTGCTGCCGCTGCTTTTGCCTTTCTGTCTGCAGCATGGCTGGTTAAAAGTAGCTAAGTAAATAAAGTTTATTTCCAGCCATGCCAAGACAACCACGGCTGCGCACTGCTGCCCTGGCTGCATGGTTGCTCGTGATGCTGGGATAGCCTCCAGCAGCATGGCCCAGCGGCTGCACAAGGACAGGGTCCAGCAGCCTCCTCTGGGAAGGGGCCCCAGCTGCCCCACACCAGGAAGGGGGCCCAGCCAGCACCTCCACCCCTCTTTTGAGAGCAGGGAGCAAGAGAGCTTCCTGCATTTTTTTGTTCTTAAATTTATTATAATATAGGCATTATCAGCTTTCTTCTAATTGGCTTAGCAGTGTGCTAGTTCTCTGTGCTAGCCAGTGATTGGTTTTGCCAGGCATGGAGAAAGCTGCTAGCAGCTCCTCACAGAGAAACACTTCTGTGGCTGACTTCTCCACAAATCGATTAATGCAAAACCAGCACAACCTTCTACTTAATTTACAGAGAACAGTATTTTTCCTCCAAAATACTTCAAAATTTGAAGTATTTTGAGACTTTTAAAAGCATCTATTCTTCTCATTGACATTACAGGGACTGTAGAAGACTGTGCAGAAGATTTACAAATCTACAATTCTGTACACTGAGGATAATTACAGGAGAAGTCTTTAACTTACACCTTGGTTACTGACTGTCTACCTACACTGTAACTCCTTCCCTCAAAGGCTTTTTCTCTGTTCTCATTCCCTTCTAATTCTCTATTTTCTAAGTCTCCATCCACTGTAAGACAATCATAGAATGGCTTGGATTGGAAGAAACCTTAAAGACTATCTAATTCCAACTCTCCTGCCCTGGGCAGGGACATCTTTCAGTGCAGCAGACCAGGTTGCTCAGAGCTCCCCATCTAACCTGGCCTGGAACACTTCCAGGGCTGGGGCATCCACAACTTCCCTAGGCAAATTGTTCCAGTGCCTCACCAATGCCACAGTAAAGGTTTCTTCCTAACATCTAATCTAAGGCTATTCTCTTTCAGTTTGAAGCTATTCTCCCTTATCCCATCACTGTTCTTATTGAAAAGTCCCTCTCCAGCCTTCTTGTCACCACCTTCAGGTACTGAAGGGAAGGCACCAATTAGGTCATTCTGAAGCCTTCTCTTCTTCAGGCTGAACAATCCCAAATCTCTTAGCTTTTCATCATAGCATTTTCTCTTTTCTTCCTAAAAGCTCTATCCCTTTGTTCATCTTGGTAGCCCTCCTTTGGACTTGCTCTAACAGGTCCTTTCTGGCTTGGGGACCCCCAGAGCCAGATACAGCACTCCAGAGGGGATCTCCCTAGAGCAAAGCAGAGGGGCAGAATCATTTTCTTCACCCCGCAGGCAATGCTTTATTTAATTCAGCCAAAGACACATTTTGCTCTCTGGGCAGCAAGTCCATATTCTTGGGTTCTGTCCAGCCTCTCATCCATCAACACCCCCTATTCTTTCTTGGCAGGGCTGCTCTGGATCTGTTCATCCCCTCAGCCTGACCCAGAGGCAGCATCTTGCACTTGGTTTTATTAAACTCCATGAGATTCCCATAGGACCACTTCTCAAGTTTGTCCAGGTTCCCCTGGATGACATCCTGTTCTTCAGATGTGTCAACTACACCACCCAGCTTGGTGTCATCTGCAAATTTGCTGAAGGTGCAGTGGATCCCAGAGTCCTTTGGGACTCTGAGCCAACTCTGACTACTACGCTCTGGATGCATCCATCCAACCAATTTCTTATCTATTTAAGAGTAGTCTCACCAAAAACATCTCCATCCATTCATACCAAATAGCGCAGATTCCTCTCTTCCCTCTCTCTAAGGAGATAAATAAAGTGAGAGCTGAGAAACCTGTTTGATGTATCAGTTTGCTGTAAATATTGAAATGTGTGCACGGGTCTTGCTATAAGAAAGGAGAGGGGCTGGGGAGGGAGCAGGAGGGAACACATTTTTCACAATACTTTAACATTTCACTTTCAATTCTCATTCCATCCTTACTTCTTGCTTGGTGCATTTCTACACAACAATACATGGGCTGTGTGAGAGATCCTTCTTTACTGCGCATCTTCAGTAAACAGAAGATTTCAAGAGCCATCTGGCTATCCTGTGTTGCAACTTGTGGGAATATGATGTCCAAAAGTGACTTTTCAAATGGATGATATACCAGCAGATTAACAGCGCTATTTTAATGCAGAAATATCTTCAGGGTGAAGACCATGTATTCATTTCTCAATAGCAAAATACAGAAAACAAGAACTAAAAGCATCTAAATTAATAAAAACCAAGAATATGTGCTTTAAATGGTACAATTTTGAACAAGGAATTTTTTGTACTTAAAATATGATTCTAATCTACCCTTAGTGCATATTTGAACCACAAAACGGTTACATTCTATTTAGAGTCTAATACACAAGCTCTGGCACCTCTAGTCATGGGAAGTTAATATCTTGTTATCTGCTCTGAACATTGCCCTGTGAGAGGAACCCACCAAGGGTAAAAGGGAGCGTAGGTCCACATCTGTCCTGGCTGAATTCCATTTCTCTATTGACTTACATCACCAGTCATGCTCAGTACATATTAATGTACTGCTGGTGAAGTGGCTGAGTCAATGGATGCATTTAATTCTGCAGCCTCTGCAACACCAAGGACTATCTCTTATTGTGGGGTAGGTCTTACAGAGGACATGTAGTTGTTTTAAAATGCCACAAGCCGGTAGCTTCAGCACATAAATCAGTGTCTGTAGCTGAGTAGAGCTAAACAGCACTTCAGTCATATCTGGAAGAATCGTTGCCAAAAAGGGCTACATGAGGTTCTCAATGTCTCCTAAATATATATCTTTTTCATTAACTTTCTTTCATAAGCCTCTTGTTCTCCACCCTCTCAGTTCCCACACTATTTATGGCTAAAAATTCTTTTGCCAAATTATTCTCCTTACCATAAAGGTTTGGCCTCTCAATGCCCATCTGCTTCTTCTGAGCTTCCAAAAAAGGCTTGGACATCAAATCCTTTTGCTACAGAAACACCACTGAGGAACCGAGGAGGGATTTTTGTCCAGACATCAGGTTCTTCTGTACCAAACCCCAAATTAAGCAGAATCTCCACTGGATCCTTTTCCCAGAGCACCAGCCATTCAGTGATGCTGTGGTGGAAGCATCAAGATTATTTACATCACTGTCTTGGTACCACTTTTGTCTTGCAGTAGCTATCATATGGTCTTGTTTTTAATAATTATTTTCCCTTCTTTTCCCCTCTTGTGGGGACTACTGCTAAAGTGAAAGTAGTCACTTTGCATTTTAGGTCATGTTGCTAAAAGATTAATATATGTTCCTCTCCCCAGAATAATCTGGTGGCATTACATCTAGATAGCTTAGCAAGTAGAACATTAATAAAAGGTGTAGGTTTACAGTTCTGTAGTCTCCCTTTGCTCTAGACACAACACAGACAAGGCACACTGCAGCTGCCATCACAGTCTTTTACCTTCCAGAGGATCCAAAGCCCACTGTAGCTTCAGGTAGGTTTTGATTTTTTACAGATTCACTTGGGATCAGATGACTGTTATTGAGAAGATTATTTTGATCTTGTTCAAATAAACCAGTACATGGCTTTTATAAATTAGGACCTTGATTGCTTATTTAAAATTATACTCACATTTGCTGATCTCTTGGCAGACTAATAATTTGTAATCCTTGCTGGTAATAATATGGATGTAACTAACCTTTGGGGTGGACCAGTGAGCACGAGTGTGTGGGAAAAGCTGAGATTCTTGCAGCTTGACATAACTGGACTTTCTGAAAACTCTAGCAGGGACCTGGTTGGTAAAAAAGCAATCGTGAAATCTATTTATTTATGTACTCTTCTGGGATGTCATTATTATTTTTTCCTAGAATAAATATTTGAGTTTTGTCTTGGTTTATTATGATATATAATAGCAATGTCTTAGAAGAGGAATTGATATGAGTGAGGCAATACACTTATTCTCAAGAACAGTATGTTACAGTAGGTGTGAGAATGTAGGTGTAAGGTACCAGTTAATTATAAAGGTGGCAGAGTGGTTCACTTTTGACAGATGGTGAATCTTTGGGAGCATTTAGGGAGTATGGTTTCTTTAGCCACCTACTTCAAAAGATATAATTTCTCCTTACAAAGTTTTGGAGACACAAGGCACAATGAGTTGCAGGAGCAGGAGTGGCAGCTGAGAATGATTCTGTTCTTCACTTTATTATGTCTATACTTGCTAATCTGTAGAGAAATAACTGCTTTTCAGAGCCCTCACACTGTAAAAGGAATATTCCACACCATGGCAGTCTTTGTCAATAGGTTTTATCATGCCCAAAATTAACTTTACCTTATGCATACTATCAAGATCAGTAGCAAATGTTTATATAGAGTGGAAGCCTTGCATAGATTTTTTTTTTTGTCATTGCAGGCTGTCCATCAGCTCACATATTAAACAAGCCTAGAGGGATATGCAGATTTTTGAACTAATACTGTTGATATAAGTTTGAAAGAAAGAAACTGCAAAGAAGAACTAAAAATAATTTATTTTTCTTACATTTTTCCTCTCAAAACAGAAATCTGTCAAACTAGAGAAAAGACCAAAAGACTGTTTTAATGAAATAAGGAAAAATTTAGCTGGAGTGACAAAGTTGCCAAACACTATCACTGTGGGAATCTCAGTGTAGTTTAGTCATAAAATAATGCAATACATATCAATAATAAAGGGAAAATAAATACCTTTACATTTCATTAATCAATAGCAGTAGACTCTAAGCACCTGTATTTAAAAGTAGGCACCATTAATTGGGTTCCACCATGTGCTGCAAAACCACTGAAGATAAATATTGAGCAAATTTGATGAAAATAAAATTCAATCCCTGTATTTTAATAAAAAAGCCACAACTGTAATACATTACTTTATATTCTCATTCCAATATATACAGGTATGATTTTTTTGGTACATAGTAGTTATTCAAGTATATTCAAAATTTTGTGATTATATGTGAATATCGACTTCTCTGGACATAGCATCATACACTAAATATGTTTGAGAGTAATGACAGATGCTGAATACTTGCAAGAGTTTCTGGAGGAGGATATACATGTCCAAGAACTTATGACACTGTTTAGTGGATTCCGAATGTGCTATACCTGTGAGCTGTAAGGTAAATATTTGATCATTTCATGAGGATGAGATAGGAATAAATTAGATGAAAATATAGAGTGCCTGTAGTTGTAACTTCTTTTTACACTGAAATAACACACTTGCTGATCTTCTGAGAGCTAGGGTAACATTTGACTATGAACAGCAGAAGACACCTAAACTCCATAAGATAAATGCTAGGGGCTTTTTTTATTTATAAAAATAAATAGATAATAAAAACTTTTGAAGTTTTCTCTTCTACTTAACAAAATTTCCTTCCTTCAGTAAGGAAGGAAAAAACATCCTTTCAGGGAATTAGTCTTCTGCTCATAAATTCTAATATGAGCTTTTCCTGGCTTATT
Organism: Brachypodius melanocephalos; assembly: GCA_013398615.1. NCBI lineage: Eukaryota > Metazoa > Chordata > Aves > Passeriformes > Pycnonotidae > Brachypodius > Brachypodius melanocephalos. The sequence goes on from VZSR01000690.1 coordinate 419,718, forward strand.
CAGTAAAAGGATATCCAAATTGAGAACATAAATGTTAATAACATTCTGTAATTTGTGTAGTAACATAAAACAGACTTTGCAGCAGCAAATTGAGCGTATTTTGAATTAGAATCAACTGCTAGTTGCATGCTATTTCCTACTCATGTGCCAACAGAAGTTGTAAATTCACTGTAAAATCCTTGAAAATGTAACAAATAAGATCAGAAAGTGAAAATTAATACAATTTTCCCCCTAGCAGTACAAACATACTCCCCTCTGTAAGAGAACATTATATCACAAACCGGCTGCTGATGTGATTTCCTCACTATCTCACATTGCCAGGACTCAGTGAACACAAAGCACTGTGAAACACTGGCTAGGATGTTGAATAAAGAGCTTAATGATGATTTTAATGATGCTATGTTTATAGGTGATATAGGCAGTAGCAGGTCTCCAAAAAATCAAATGGGCAGAACATGATCAGTTATCGCATGTTTGGTAAGAGGCAGTAGCCTGTACTCGGATCAGGCAAACGCAGGCTGTAACACTTTAACTTGCTTTTATTGTAGGCCAAAGTAAATTGAATTGTCCTGTATTTCTGTGGGGCAAGATCATGCCAATGTATTGCTACAGAGACTAAGCCATCCAATCTGTTAATTGGTAATAAACTGCTCAGGACTCCATGCCCACTTCATGACTTGGACAAAGTTTACATCTCTGGGTAGTGCAGAACAGGTAATTTCACTCATGGTTAGTCTCCAGCTTTTTTCCTAATGAGAAGACTCACATTACAAGTTTCTCATTAAAGAGGTTGACATTTATTAGAGTTTGTTTTCTCCATACTCAAGACTTCACAGAAATAGTAATGGGGAGGGCACAGTATTTATGTTTATGTTTCTGTGTAAGTATTTTGTTCCCAACACCAGAAACACTGAATCTCATTACCAAACTGGAAGATACTTTTGGAAAAATAATACGCTTTAGAAATCGGTCAGAAAATCTAATGAACACAAACCAATAAAAAATGCTTTTTAAACCAACATGGTGCTGAGACTCTGCATCGAACATCTAAGCATACTTTCTCTAACCAAAATGTGATCTCACATACCAGAGAGGAGATTGGACATTTTAGCCTTAGTCATCTCTTACTAACCGCAGACAACATTCAATCACAAAATGTTAAACTGCAACTTCTGGTCATGAACCCAATAAATAGAAAGTGTAGATATGGAAAGACTGACAAATAATATTTTGAGCTTCCAAAATATTCTTCTGTGGACATAAAGAGCTGTGAGGTGACTCGGGCTTCTGGTTCCTTTCCTATTAAAAAAAAAAATTCTCCGAATTCCCTGTGTTTAATAGATCAGGAAAGTAGGTAAGAACAAGTGAGTTTTGCATTTAGGTCAAGCAGAATTACAGTCGTGTAATAATCTCCTACCATAAATTCCAGAGTACATTGCAAATCCATCCTAGAAACCTCTACTCCTTCAGCAGAAGAAAATGAAATCATGCCAGTGAAAAAGATGACCCTGAAACTTCTCAGTTGGAGGCCTCATGAGAGAAAAATTATATATCTTATCCATAGTATCACATTCTCCCAATAGCTGCCCCCATCCCAGACCAAGATCTGCAGTGCTTGATATTTTATCATTAAACAGTCCTTATTAGAAATTATGTTCTGATGTTCTGTCTTACCTTCTTACTCTTGGCCTTGCAGCTTATTCCCCCTTGGTAGACTGTAATACAACAATCACTGAAAAAAGCCATTAAAAAAAAATTAGGCAGGCACAACACAAGTCATTCAGGACATGGATGGGGATAGCTTGTGGAAAAACAGAGCCATAGGCTCATGTTTTCTGTATGTATCACCTACTTTCCCCTCGATAAATATCACTTTCTGTTAAGTGTTGAGATTCAAATCTTGAGTTTATGCTTAAGGCAAAACCCATGAAATTTTAGCATTCTGCATGAGTAAAGTCTGTGTCAAGGTTTGGTTCACTTATCTGAGTCACGGCACCATTTATGTGGTGGTTTCACGTTCACCGAATTTTGTTTACCAGCTGGGAGATAGGATTTTGGGACAAAAAGGCAAAACAGGCCTAACTTAAATGTAAACAGAGAGTTTATTAACACACACACTAAAGGAAAAAAAGGAAAGAAAAAAACCAGATGAAAACGTTCAAAACCCCTCCCTTCTTTTTTACAAAGTGTTCATATTCTACAAACAATGTAAAGAAGCAAAACTCAGAACTCCAGGTCAGTACCACTTGTAAAATAGT
>VZSR01000690.1:422075-454026 GCA_013398615.1 Brachypodius melanocephalos
CTTCTTCTCATCTCTCTCTGTTCAAGCCTCTCATGGGATTACCAAACCACAATTTTAGTTCAATATTCACACAGTCAAATCACAGACACCTTTGCTTTAAATCCATAAATCATGTCCCCAATATGTATTGTCCACAATTTAAAGGAATATTTTGGCATATTCATATCACAAGTGGTTACTAAAACTTCCAGGAGATTTCAGCCTAAAAGTCAGGCAACTTGTCATCTTTCCCACCAACTTTCATTTTTAAAAAAGTCAGTCTTCATTTACTGACTTAGATATCTTCATATTGTCCCTTTGCCTATCTCTAATTTGGCCCTTTTTTTCTCATCTTGGGGAAGGGTTAAGGAATGTCTCAATCTGTGTCAGGAAAGAGTTAAAGCTGGCCCAGGCCTGCGGTGGTCATGCGGTCTCTGCCGAGCGCTGAGAGCAGCAAAGCTCTCAAAGCCATGCCGGTGATGCGAAGTTCAGGAACAGCAGCCAGGATCTCAGTCGTTAAGTAGACTGATGGAGGCCTTTCCTACCACTCTGTCGCCCTTGGTTTTCCATGTTTTTACTTTGTTTTCTCGTGTTTAGGCTTTGCCTTCTGATGTTTATAGAACTTGGAGTCAGATTCTCATGGATTTTATGTAAATAAAGAAATGTTTTCATATTTTCTCCTCTAGGAGGAGTTTCATGACTGATGGTGATGTTCACCAACAAGATTGGAGAGGTGGCAACACCTTTAGCCAATCTCTTGCCTTTTGTACAATTGTATGTAAATTGGAGTCAAAATTAAAATATAGAGCATTCCTGCCTGAACTTTGAGCTGACCTCTGCCTCATCCTTTTGTGTCCTATTGCAACACCACCCCTCAGTCTCAATCTGGGGTGGCTCAAACCGGGGTGCTTCCAGGGGCCCAGAAAGGGTGAAGAGAACATCCCCTCCCTGCCCTGGCCGCAGAGCAAGCAGCTGCCGGGCCTTTTCCTCCCCTCTCCCTGCCAGCAGCCCAGGGAAAAAGGGGCTCAGCCAGCCCGGTTGCCCGGGGGGCAGCGGGGCCTGGCCCAGCCCACCCCGGCTACTCTACAATGTTACCTCTCACCAGACGGAAAAGCAAGAGAGCAAGCCTTGAACCCTGTCTGAGATTTTATATGGGAATTGCCAAAAGTTGCATTCTGTTTCCTGAGTGGTCAAACCACATGCTAATTAGAAAAGGAAAAGCTGACCCCTGATAGGTTCTTGTCTTTTCTAAAAAAAAAAAAAAAAAAAGCCAAATCCTGGCAGGGAAAAAATTCCATATTCCTCTTCAACTAAAACCCAAACTGTGGCTGTGTTAACCCACAACAGTCTGTTATTTCTGAATTTAAATGTTACTAAAAACCTAATTAAATCAGCCTGTCTGGACCAGGAGTGAGTAGAATGGAAACAAAAGCTTTTCAGTGTATGACCTGAGAGAGAGGTGTATGATAGCTCTCAACTGTTCCATGTTTGCATAGTGACATGGCAATTAGTAATGACACCTGCAATAATAGCTAGCTCTCCTTTCGATGAATGTGTTTGACTTGGTCTTACCCTAATATTGAAAAATGTTGCTATGACTGCAATATAAGGCTACTGCTATTTTTTTTTGCTCCTCATCTCACTTCCAAATATTATTCCTAAGTCCGCATATGTTCTTTTTTTGTTCTTTAAAAGCAGTGAGTGCATGAAGTCATACTGAAGAATTAATGGGAAATACCAGTTCTTCACGCTTTGTTTTTATCCCAAAGTTGGACAGAAGTTTTAAAAAATATCTCAGTTTTCATGAAAAAAATACAATTAATTTTAAGTAAGTTTAAGGTTAAACTATATTTCTCTATAGTGGTACTTTGCCTATGGGGTTGTAGGTACAGTATGTGTAGCCATAGTTTGTGCTATAAATCATTCTTGTACAGCGTGCTACATCTACCCTGGGGCACACAGCTTTGTGAAATTCCCATGACAAAGCAGACTATTTGCTTTAAAGCAGAAAGAGATGGGGATACATGATGGGATATTCTATCTTCAAATAATAGCCTGGAAATTAATGGAGCATTGAGACAAATTTATCATGAGGAATTGTGTCATAAGCAAGACAGGTCATTTCAGAACAAATAGTTGTGAAAAAAGGATTTTGATGTAGTTCAACAAAACAAAAACTCAATCTTTGGTTCAAATCAGCCGAAGTAGAGCATTTTTTTCTGAATTTTCAGGGGTCACAATTTTCCTACCAGAATTTTCAATACTGAAGACGCTATATTTGTTACTAGAGAAAAAAGATTAAATAATTATATAATGAAGTAACACAAACTTACAGAACACAAGAATTCAACCAGTGATGGATATTTTCTTCTATATAGTCCTCTAAAAATAAAAGTAGAGCTTTCTGGAAGACCATTGCCAAATCATCTTATAACAACCACTCTGCTGTACAACTTCATTTTGGGTTGATCTTGGAATGGATAGGAAATACTGGGAGAAGTGTCTAGTAATTTCCATTAGTGGTCTCAGAGCTTTTTATAACTAAATTTGGAAATCAAAATAAAACTGCAAAGCATTCCTTTATTATATGCAGCCATAAATATTCTGGAAGTATCTGGGAGGCCTAATGAAAATTGAAAACAATCTTTTCTTATTCTGCATGAATGCATCCCAATACCCAGTTCCTGCATATCTTGAATTCCAGAGACCAAACACAAAGGAAGCCTCCAGCAGAGCCAGAAATGGATCCCATCTCTCCTACCTTTCTGTTCAGATTTTAACCCAAAGATAAACAAACATGGCTCACAGATATTTAAGTCATTGCTGAAAAATGTCAAAGGCAGGCTTCTTTCCATGCAGGTTCAACCAAAGCCACTGAGACTATCAGTTTAAGGAGCTACTTTGCTTTCCATTACAGAGGAGAGAGAGGGCAGCACTGATCTGCAATATGGCTGAGTTAGACATAAGATAAAGTGGGAGGTGGTTTCACTACATTATTACCTCCTGGATTTAGTGCTGCAACTCTCATTAGCACAGTGAAAAGATATGGAAAGATTGCAACAATCACGTCTTTACACTCAAGTCTTTAGAGACCCGATTTTGACATATGAAATATCAATTTACAAAGTTACTCTATTTTTTTTGTTAAACTACAGAGCAACAGAGTTCTTTTAAGACTGTCAATGTCTGCCTAGCTGTAACTTTGAAAGCTCATTACTGGTTCACTGAAGATTAGTCTCTACCATTAAGACAGCATGTTTTCTCCCAACCAATCTTTTCAGTTCCCTTTATGGTCAGTAAAAGAGTTCACCCACATTAGGAGGAAGACAGAGGTTTTTTTCTTTGTTGATGGAAAAAAACAGCCTAGCCTTGGACTAAACACAGAGCTCTGAGATTATATTCCCTGACAACTGGTGCATTCACCCAGAAAGAAATTAAAACAGGAGAACATTGGTGAAGGTGAGAGAAAGACTAGATTTTGCAAAACTGGGGATGTTTTCCCTATCCAATGAAGAAAAAAGGAGGGAAACCACAATCACTACTGTGACACTGAGTATCAATATAAGTATCTGGTACTTTAAAACTTACCTGGGAAACAAGAAAGTTGTGCTTTTTTAAAAATTTCAATAGTGTAGTGGGTTGAGTGCTGGCCAAACACCAATGCACCCGCTAAAATTACTCATTTTCTGCTGTGAGGTAAGGGTTAGGAGAAGTCAAAAGCAGGCTCAAAACTTTAAAGGATATAAAGAAAGCTTTCTTAACAGAACTAAAAGAAGAAAAATTAGAATCAGAATAAACCTTCAGAACACTTCTCCTACCCCCACTTCCTCTTCTCTTTCCCGCTGACAATGTAAAGAGACAACACCTGGGACTTTCAGTCAGTTTACCACCTCTAAAATAGTCTTTCTTCAGTTCACTTATGGAGAGGAGTCTCTCTTGCTTTGCCACGGAAACTTCTCCACAAGAAACAGTTCTCTTGTAGCTTCAATGTCACAGCGAATCAGCCATCTGGGAGATGGAAATATACTCACAGTGTGAAAGTCCCTCCCCTCAACTTAACAGCTTTCTCCACTCTTAAGGACTCAGTCTTTGGCTAATGGGGTACACTTTTAAAGATGAGCTCCTCAAAAGCAAAGGTTCTCTTCATCTATCTCTAAGATCATCTTCATCTCTGGGAACAGAGGTCTTCCTCTTCTTCCCTGGGGGCAAAGATCTTCAGCACTCTTATCTCTCTATTCAAGCTTTTCATTGGATCACAGCTACTTCAACATCTGCTTGCTTCAGCATGGGTGCCTTTGCTCATGTCTGCAGTTTGAATGCTCCACACCCCCATGCTTTTCATGAATTACAGGTTTATTCTAGTCTATCATAGTCCATCACTATGACCTTACAAAAGAATTTCAGCTCTTAAATTTGAAGCATCTCCTCTTTCTCCTCCCTCTGGACTTCGGCTCTTCCTTCTTCACTGACTTTGGTGCCTTTGTATTGCTCTCTTCATGTGACTTCACTTTTTCCTTTCCCCTGACTCAGAAGATTGATATCTGTAAGTTTCATCTGTGCACTGAAAGAGTTAATATCTCGCCCAGGCCCGTGGATGGTCATGTGATCTCTGCTGGGCTGTGGCCACTCTGGTTGCATGACTGTTTCCTAGTGTCTGCCGTGGTCAATTCCAGCTGCATTCCAGAAGAAAGCTGGCTGCTTTCTGCATGGGACTGCAGGGCTGCCTCTGTTCTTAGTCGCATGACCTCCCGTCGTGCCAGCAGGATGGCTCAGCATCTCATGGCCAGAGTGAGGCCCGGCTCAGCTCCACCCAAACCCTGGCCCGCCAGCTATGGTTGGAACTCGGCAGTGGCAGAATTTCAGCCAAGTCCTGCTGCGCCTGTGGCTGACCTGGCTGGGCTGCGCAGCAGAGCGGGTACTGACCCTGCCGGCGCTGCAGCAGGGCAGTGCCCAGTCTGGCCACTCTGCTGGGCTGTACAGGCTCCTAGTCACCTGTCAAAAAGCCAGAAGCAAGAGAGTTTTTCCCAGGATTGTTTATCTTTAAATATGATTTCAAAGAGTTATGTTCACCTTTCTTAAGTGGTTTAACAGGGCATCAATATTCAAAACTAGCCAGCTGATTGGTTCTGTTGGATCTGGAGGAACACCAGTCCTCACAGAGAATGACTTGGATATCTGATTTCTCCTTAACTAAAAACCAAGATGTGTTAAACCATGGCAAATAGGTGTCTCAGTTTGAAAGACAGGTGTCTGCTGGGGAGAGGCAGGACCTCCCTTCAGAATGAAGAATTCAAATCCCCTCCCTCCAAATTAATATATTTTAGAAAATTAAAGGGGCTTTCAAGCAGAGGTATGGGAATGACAATAACTGCTCTTTAGTAGTATGTGTAACAAAGCAAACAAAAACAACAGCTACAACATTAATAACAAAACAGTACCAAGAACCTTGAGGGCTTTGCTTCACAAAACCCAGGGCAGTTTGGTCTCGGTGCCCCTACAGGACCCTCAGAGCACTAAGCTGGAACAGTGGAAAGTCCCAGGCTGGTGACTGGAACAGCAGGATGTCCCCGGCAGGCAAGGAGGCGGGGGTGCAGGGTCACACTGTATCAAATAGAGCAGGGCAGGCAGAGGAGCTCAGAATTCCGGGGCACGCGAGCAGGTGAGGGTAGATTTCCCGGGACTGGACTTTCTGGTGACAGTGGACTCCTCCCACAGCAAGCAGCAGCCTGGCCATGTCCTCTCCAATGCGATGCTGAGAGCAGGAGAGTGAAGCTACCTCCAGCTTTATCCTTTACCTGCCCCAAAACTCACATTATCTCCCCCTCTGAACTTTTGGCGACCTCTTTGTTTTAGTCAAGCACCCTTAAGCACCCAGGACTGAGTCGTCTAGTAACTTATGGGGGAAAAATTCTATAGAGTAAAAAAGGAACAAACCTAAACCCCAACAATTGGAAATACAAACAGGTGCAAAGATTCCACCTGTACCTCTATAAGCAAGAAAGGAACATTAAGAATAAAAACTAAGATGGAATTAGTGACTAAGAGCAAAGCACAAATTCTTGTCACCAGTACAATCCACTGGCCTGAGTCTGATGCCATTTCAAAAAGCAAGTCTAGAAACCAAAGAGAAAAAATCCTGCACTTATTTATTGTGAAACATCAGTGGTTTTAGAGTCCATCATTCAACAGAGAGCTCTGTTGCTGATGATACTGTGGGAAGATATTTTTTGAGGATGAATCTTTGGGCTAATACTCTGGAAACACAAGCTCCAAATGGACAAATCTCCTCTTTCTGTTGCCTATCAGTTTCCTGTGTGCAAAACAAATATAATAATACTCTGTCTTGCCAATAGTATCCTTTTAAATTGTAAGATCTCTGTCCTTGTACTCTAATCAATGGAATAATGGGCTCTTTCTTTCCTTTTTAATATCACTGTAACAGAAATTTTGAATTCCTCTGAAACAGCAAGTACTGGGGCAACTTGTTTCTTATCAGTTCTAATGTCTTTCATAAATTAAACCTTTCCCAAATGTTCAGATGCCTTTGCAACCAAATTTGAGTTTAGTGTGATGGCACTGACTTAGCTGTCCAGCTGCTAGCCCTCAGACCATGCAAACTGTTCCATCAAACCACAAAAGCAATGTTTCTTCAATGCAATATTTAATCACACTAAAGTTCCTGGGATGGTGAGAGGAGTAGGGAGAAAAGATAGAAACCAGGATGTGTTGAAGACATTCCGAGAGAAAAATTGATTAAGCCCTGCAAAAGCAGCTTTTAAGTGGCTTGGTATCAGAGGACATGGTGTTGAAAGGGAAGACTTATAAAATGCTGTATTATTCAGTGAATTTGGTAAGTTTCTTTTCTGACCATAAGAGTGTTGGTTCAAGGTGCAATTCAGCTGCCACAGAAGAAATGTCTTCACTTTGCTGAGACACTTGATCTGCATCACCTGAGGAAATCCCATCCATGAGGTGAACTGCATCTAAGAGAAGTGATTTTATGACTTTCCTAGTGCAAAACACAAAAAAGCAGGGTCTAGGTCTGCCATAGTCATGAACAACACCTCAGAGGCAGGGGCAAAATATGTTGCAAAGACACTACAACTGTTTGAGGTGGGAAAAGAAATGCTTTCCTGTTACAGAATCACAAAATAATAAGGCTGGAAGAGACCTTCAACACCACCTAGTGCAACCATCAGTGTAGAACCACCATAATGACCCCTAAAAAATACCCCCAAGAATACTTCCAGAGATGGTGACTGTGTCACCCCCATGGGCAGTTTATTTCAATGCCTAATCACTCCTTCAGTGGTTTTTTTTTCCCTAATGTCTAATAAGAATCTTCCCTAGTGCAATATAAGGCAATTTCTTCTCATCCTTTCACTTGAGCCATGGCAGAGGAGACTGACCCTTACCTCACTACAATTTTCTTTCAGGTAATTGTAGGGAGAAACAAAGTCTCCCCCAAGCTTCCTCTTCTTTAGGATAAACAATCCCATTTCCCTCAGCTGCTTCTCATAGGACATGTTTTCTAGACCCTTCACCAGCTTTGTTTCCTGTCTTGGAGTATTTTATGATGATAGTCTATTCCATGATCCTCTGCTTTATGCCCCAAAATGCTTCCTGTATCTTTAAGGACCAGGACTGGATGCATGCCAGACTGGGGAAGAGGGCCGCTTTGGGCTCTTTCGTGGGCATTTTCGAAGCTTCCCTGCCCCGGTGTTCTGTGCTGCTGGGTGACTAGGTTTTGCTTGCCTAGCCTGGTTTTCTTGGCCCAGGCAGAAAGTTTTTCCCTTCCGTGCCTTGGAGGATCTGCAGTAGAAATATTTCTGTTGCCTTGAGGTCAGCTGAACAGCTGCTGGTCTGAGAACAGAGAAACAGGACCTGCTGGAGTGGGCCATCCCATTACAACCCCAAGACTTGGGGAGACAAGCCAGGGAGACAAAGCACAGCAAAAGGCTCCAGGCCCAGCTGCTTCACCCACTATGGCTGCTGTGGAGAGGAGGTGGATGCCAGAGAACCAGCACGTGTTCGCCTACTACTGGACCTCACCCATGGAATTTCCACTTTCCCCAGAGTGAAAGTTGGCACCATCTTGCACCACATTTTAGGAAGGGGTATTTCTCATATATTTGCCCCATTTCCCAGGCATTTTTGGGTCTTTGTTTGTCGCCCTGCTTCTGCATGTTTTAAACTTGCCTTCTGATAATTTAACTAAGCCTTCTGATGTTTATAGAACTCAGAGAGAGTTCTCACAGTTTTCATGTAAACAAGAAGATGTTTTTGCATTCTTCTGCTCCAGGAGGAGCTTTTGAGTGTTGGTGATGTTCACCAACCCGATTGATGGGGTGATCATCTCTCTGGCCAATAATTGGTCACTTATGTACAGTGTATATATGAAGTCAGATTTTGAAATAAAGAGGACATTCCCTGCTGACTTCGGACCTGTCTCTGCCCCATCATTCGTGGCACCAGGAACTATGTCGTTCCACAACGACAAGTGGCGTGTGAGCAATGACATTTGTTCCTCTGTGTGTGTGAGGGGGTGTGTGTTCTGATAATTTGGTGTTTACTAGTTATTTACCTTTCTTCCTTGCCTTGTGAGCATTCTGTTGGTAATAAACTATTCATCTGGGGGGGGGGGTTGTTTCACTTTCTGCTATTAGTATTCATTTTCTGTTAGTGGAGGGGGATTGTTGAAACCCTTTAGAGGAGACTACTCATTGCAGAGTGTCATCTCTTAAATATGTCTCAAAAACTGAGACATTGTCCTTCCTTGAACGTGCTCTAACACCTCAATGTCCTCCATATTTGGGTATATTTTTGATAACTGGGCTGTTTTGGCATGACAACAGAATACTAAGTATGCTTTTGCAACCTAAAATGAATGGGAAAAAAATGCTTTTTTCAGATCCCATAGTCAGAATGAAAATTTTTTTATTATCAACTCTCTGAACAATAGAGTTAATACTTTGTATCATTTATGAATTAATTGTTGCTTTTACATAACACTTTAAAAGAAAATAGGAGGAAAATAGCAGATCTCCTTCATACTGCTACTGTGGAGTCACCTATGTGACATAGTTGTGTTCTGCATTCTGATTTAGCTACACTTCTTATGGCAGTTCTATCAGGGAAAAAGAGTGCAGCTCTGTCTACCAATTGGTGCTGCAGTAGACAAAAGGAAATATGCATCTAGCCAGGTGCCCTGAGGCACAAAATAGTCATATTTTCTGGTCTATATTATTCTTTCTTTTCAGTTGCCATGTATTAGGACAAATCATTGCTTACAAACTTACTGTTTTGTTTCTGTCTTAATCAGAAGCAAGAGGAGATTACAAAAATCTTTTCAGTCTTTAGCTTTAGGATCTGACTTGCAGAAGCTAAATGAAGCTGAGGTCCCCTTTCCCTGCCCATCAACATCCGAATTGTTAAGCACACTGAACTCACAGCTGCTATAAGATGATTGAATTTATTTTGTCTCTCCAGCATGCCTGCCATTTGCTTTGACAAGAAACAAAAGACACTCAGTTAATATTCAAAGCACCGCTGGAACACCCCTGTGAAAAATCCCAAGGATGAGTAACTCCAGGAACTGAAGCTTTTCTGAAAGCATAACAGGTGAATGTTGTAATAACACTTCCAGCTTTCTCATATGCTGGTAAATATAAATTTTGAGAGTGTTCTATTCGTGTGAAGCCTTTGGTAAAATTTCTGTCCAGAGGCCATAATATCAACTTGCTCTTTTCAAAGTAGAAGTCATAAAGCTGGTTGACAGAGGCAGTGTTGTTCACTCTAAATAACAAGATTGGAAGCTGATGGTATCTCCATGCTGCATTTTAATTACATGAGCTCACTCTGAGAACACTACAGATAAATAACAATAGCTAAAGGAGTTTCACAGAATCACAGAATGAGTGGGGTTGGAATGTACCACAGTGGGTCATCTGGCCCAACTGCACTGCTCAAGCAGACTCATCCTAGAGCACCTGGCACAGATTTGCACTGAGATGGTTTTTGAGTATCTCCAGTGAGGGAGAGTCCATACCCTCTTTGAGCGATCTGTTCTAGTGCTTGATCACCTACATAGTAAAGAAGATCTTCCTTGTATTCAAACAGCATGAGACTGTGTTGAAGAGGGAAAGAGTTGCATTTTACACCTTCCAGATACATAAGGGAAAGTGCATAAATTTAGTGAAGAGGTTGTCAAAAGTAGAAAACCAAAACAATATTGGAAAGAGTATCAACAGCAATAATTTTGCAATACATTCAGTTTGAGTCTATACCCATTGCTCAAAAATCAATCTGTCCAGGCAAAAGAGACTCTATGAAGCTATGAAAAAAAAAGCTCTTTAAATCTGGAATTAAGCTCTTTTAAATGGAATTGAAACCAGAAATGAAGAGAAGAAAGAAATATTTTTTTACATAATATCTTACAGATCAGAAAAAAAAGGTCTTTCTAAAATATTCTGCCATTACAAAGAAAATGATAACTCTAACCTGTATGGCTTGATCCAGTTATTGATATAGTGGAATAATAGGAGGCTGGTGCACCTCTGCCTCTGCTCCACCAGAGATCCAAGGTCTGAAAAACTGGAATACAAACACTGGCATTCTTCGTTTGGCTTTCCACCCCCATTGTTTATGGTTTTTTGAAGATACCAAGAATGTCAAAGGAAGACTTTTGCCAAGAAGTGGTGTGTGTAAGTTGGCAGTTTAACTTGGTAATTGTTTGCTTAGCCTATAGGCAAATGGAAAGCAGAAATCAGAACTAGTCTAGCTTTTAATATTGGGAATTATAGAAAAAGACATGACAAGAAAGAGAGGGTGGAGGAGTGAGTGCAGTAATAACTGACACAGGGGAAAAAGAATTGAAAAAAAAAAGCAGAAGATAGTTTGGTTGCTTCATTTTCCATGAAATATATTACTGTCCCTTTAAGTTTATATGCCTTCTTGGCACATATACCAGGGAAGGATTACACTTTACTAAGGAAGTAATGCAAACTTTCCTTCATTTGGTTACCATGGATATGGCACTACAGGAGATAAGGCCTACAATTTGCATTGCAAACAACCAGGAGTAGTGAAGGACACACAATATGATATTCTGGCAAAAGACTGTCCCAGGATCTTCCTTGTGACTGATCACAAGTAAAATCATCACCAGCTTTGAGTCTATATTTGTTACTAAGAGGAAAAAAAGTAAAGGATGTTGTATTTCAGATGGAGAAGGAAGAGGCAGAACCACTCACATCTGCAGAACAATTGGTATTTCTTGTACTACCCTGTGTGAAATACCTAACAGATAGGTATGGCAACAATTCAGCTTTCTGACCTTTTTCCTATGGGATACAAAATCTAAATGAGTATGCTGGTAACCTGGAATAAGTAATTTCCATAAGCACTGGAATGGCTTAAGAAGCAGCCAGATCTTAGGATTAGCTGAATGTCCTCTTTATTCTTCAGAAGTAGTGTACAATACCTTAACTTTGTTATAAAATGTCCAGTTAAATGAGCAGTTCTCTAACAGACCTAGTTGGAACCAGCACATTACAGTTAATAGGGCGGAGGGAAATTTTCTTGTTTCACAAAAAGAAATCAGGGATGATTGTTTGGCTGTTAGATGTTAGATTGTTAGTATTTTTTATTATTACTGCTTTAAGCTCTGCCACATATATAGTCATATACCATTTTTATTTCAATTGACATGAACTACAAATTATGTGGCCCTGCTTCTATGGAGAGACTTGGCCAAAATGCCATTGGTTTGTCAAAAAGAGAACTGGAAACCAAATATGGTATCAAGGGTTTTATTTCCAAAGGATCTTGGGCAGAATAGTAGATCAAAAATGAGCAAAAATATTTTACTCCCTTAGCACTGGACTAGGCACTTCTCTGATGGGGTTATGGCAGCTATATCATTCCAAGATACTCTTCTTGTCTCCCCATTTGGAACAGTAGCTCACAATTGGTGACATGGCACCAGCATCATCTAAGTAGGTATCCTTTGACAAGAAGGGTGCAATCAGACCTCTCTGTTCTCACACCATCATTCTCTGTGGGTATGAGGGACAAATTAGGACCACCCACGCTTCAGTTGCTCTCATAAGCGTCCATGAAGTAATTAATTTGCACCAGTATAATCCCACTTACATCAGTGGATTTGTTTCCTGTTGCTGTTTGCAAGTGAGAGAAGTATCTCTCCAAACATCTTTGCCATTTCCCTTTTTTCCAAATCAAGCAGCTGGCACCATGCCTATCCTTGAATGCATTTTCTATCACTGTTGTCACCAGGAGGTCAAGCCCACGGCCATTGTGCCCCTGGAAAATACTGGAAGCAAAGAAGAGGGAGCTTGAAAAATGGATTAAGTTACCTCTTTGCTCCTCTGTCCCACCTCAGCATGCTCCTCGAACCCTTAGCAGTCATATATATCCTTGAGGCCAGTTTTAGAAGTGGACAGCAACATCACCAGACCAAGATTTTCAGATACAATGAGGAATATTTCAGTCATTTCCAGTAGCTCTAATACTAACTACTGATGGGAGAGATTCTGTCAGGCCTTTCATCCATTGTGCTGCTAAGTGAAGGGAGCATGTATAAAACACAGGAATACTGCCCTAGCCTCATGTTGCCTATGTAAGCACAACTGGATACACGCTTCAGTCTTTCGCTTCCATTTCAGAGCACTTGCTAATTAAATAACTCTTTCCTCTTCCCTTTCTGCACTAGCCCATGAAGCAGGTCAAGAAGGAAGAGAGATGGAGGTGGGACATGAAACGAGAGCAAACAGCTGAACCGGCAGCAATCCTTGCATGCCTACAACAGATCCCCAGGGCTTCAAGTCCTCAGCCTATCCTTGCAGCAGTACAGAGTATGGCTGTGTTGCCCATGGGCCACTCATAATGCTCTTCCATATGCACTCTGCAGCATCAACAGGAAAGCATAGAAAATTCCAGTGCCCACCTGTCCTGTTAAGCCAAAGCAATTTACAAATCCTTACTATGTGTAAGTCTCCTTGAAAACTGAACTTGGCATTTTGTTCACTATTAGTCTCATTCTCCTTACTTGTGAGATCTTTTCCTTCCTCTGCTACAAAATTTGTTCAGAAACAGTTTTCTTGACATTTCTTTAAACAATAGTGCACCAACCAGTAGAGATGAGTGAGGTAGTCAGGATAGTAAGCTTCTTGAATGACAAAATGACTTTACCTATGAAAAGTACTGTCTTCTTTAATGTCTGAAAACATGTTTGGGCTCTGCCCTCCAATCAATAGGCTTATTCTCTCTATGTGTTTAGTCTTCTGTTTATTTTATTAAAAAGCATACTGTTACTTTAATTGCATAACCTCAAGGAGAATGGCAAAAGCAACATTCCCTGTTTCCTCGTATCAACACGATAGTGAAATCTATACAGAAATGCCAAATCTATAAAAGGCAGATATCCTGCTATTTCCATTTCCACTGCTTTCAAGAGAGTTACATACAGATATTCCAGAAAAGGCAAATGGCCTGGTTGATTTTTTTAGCATTGTCAGAGCCAGGAATAACTGCCCTCATTCTTATGGACAAAGCTAAATTCCCAGAACTGAAATTTAGAACATTTTCTTTTTTTCTTGATAAAATTAGTCTCTGTAAGTCATAAAGGTTACAGCAATAGTTAAGTATACCAGCTCTTGCAATGTAAAATTAGTTCTATAAGAACTCATTTCAAGGTATAGCATCACTGCAAACTATTTTTACATATTGCTATTTACAGGAATACAGTTCAGGTAGAATCTGGTTCTCACCAAATTTTTTATCCCTACTTCATCCTTACATATGAGTTCAAACTTCTTATTAGAAGATAATGGTTCAAAAAGCCATTATAGGATGAGTATGCATTTCACCAATATCTCAATAATGATTTAACACAGAGAAGAAAACACCGACTCAGCTTGCTTGCAGCTAGTACTACACAATTTTGTCATGTATTTGGAGCAGATTCAGATAACTTTCTGTTGGTTCACAGGCATCCTGGCTGACTTCAGTCAGAAGTCAGCATGCTTGGTGTGTCAGTTTATAAGGAAAGAAACGACATGAGGTTGATCTTCTATCTCAGATCAGAAATACTACAGGTTCATCAGAATTGACCTGAGAAGTGCTTAACAGTAAGCACCTTCTTTCTCTCTGCAGTACAAAGTTTCAACTGATTTTTTTTTTTAGTCCATAGGTTTTGTCCAAAATTACTCCTGATTTAACTGACAGTCACTTCAGGTCTAATTCTGAGGCTACAAAAGTAAATTGAAAGTTACCCACTGAAAATTTGGTTAAGGCTTCATTCACATCAGACTCTGCTAACTTTTACGAACATTAACTTCACCCATCTGTGAACTGGCATAGGAAACCCTGAGGGCAAACGTTTTACCTTTCTGTGTTGATAAGAGCATATTTGGCATATTGGAGTGGGCAGGAGGGACACTGTAAGCATATGTAATCTTTCGTGTTGTAGGCCAGATTTTTTGTCCCTTAGTCAACCAGATATTTAATTTAAGCAATTACTAATCCTATCTCTATGTCTAAGAAAACAAGAAGTATAGTAAAAAGTCAATAACTTAATCTGACTTTGTACAAACCAATAAAACTACACAGCTTAGATAGTGAATATTTAATTACTCGGTGACTTAAGTTTCAAGATTTAGCCACTGGTAATGGCATTGTATGAGAGACAATCCTGCTGTGTAAGACACACCTTTCCTCACTATTAAATGTATTTGAACACAGTGGGACAGAAGAAAAGGAGTTTTGTCCTCCAAAGATACTTCCCTTGGCATCACCCTTCTGCCAGCAGTGCTTCTGTAGAGTAAGCTTACAAAACACATGTATCTTCAATAAGGGAAAGAAAGCAAGTCTTACCAGTGCCAGCACAGCTACTGCAGGATATGCCCTAATGCTTCTTCAGAAGCCAGAGGAGGAACAAGTGAGAGTGCTGTAAAGCAGCTCTCCTATCTCAGTTTTACAGCTCCGAAAAGCTCTCACAGCTTTCCTGTTTCTAAAGGAGGGAGGACAAACATTTGCCTAACATGGACTGATATTTTCATAATCCTCACCCACTGATGCCCAACCTCCCCATTTTTCAAATACACTTTGTCTACTCTGTGTCACGTAAGTGTATTCAAGAACAGACATGTTCAGGAAGTTTTGTATTGTTGAGTTTTTTTCTTAAAGTGATGTGAGAAGTTGATGTGGCACAGATTTTAGGGCCTTTGACAAGTATTTTGAGTGCTGCCATCTTGCTGATGGCAGCCATCCTCACTGTACACAGACATACATGAATGCAAAACACTCTAGGCAATCCTGCGGGGTAAGGCAGAGACAGACTGGGAATAGGCCCTAATGACATCCAAAATTGGATTGCCTATGTCAGTTTATGCCATCTTCTACAGGTATGAAGAACCAGATGTCTGCGAGAAGCCAGCCTATCCTATTGTCAGTCAGGTGTCCAGGGATGGTGGCGATCACAGAGTTTATCAGAACAGAAAAAATACCTCATGCCTTCATGACTCATGGAAACAGCACAAAGTTCTCTCAAATATCAATCCCAATAACAAACAAGACTTTAAAAAAAATTAGGTGAGCTAACAAAAAACAAACTCAGCAGTGGAAAACTAATGAAAATTACACAACCAAAGTCTACAAAACTGCTCTGTTCAGACTTGGAAAAAACCTAACAGCCTGACAAACAAATAATCCAAGCTCATAAAGCTGCTCTCAGCAAGCTGGACTCAGCCCTTAAGGAACAGACTTTTTTTTGTCAAATTTTTTTGGATAATATTTTAAATTTTCCTTCCCAATCTCCTGTTAAAAAACCCTAAACCAACAACACAACCAACAAGCAAAAACTCCGTTTCTTCCTCAGAGGTTTAAACCCCCAAATGTCTTCCGTATAAATAAAAAGTTTGGTTGCTGACCTGTGACACCAAAGGGAAACTATTCCTCTTAGAGCTACTTCTAAAATACTATGCAACAAAAAGAGAACATTTTTCAACAGAACAGCCATTAATAAGGAGCTATTTTCATGTGTGCATGTGTCTGCTCTTCTATGGGTGCATATAGTCAGTGTACTAAATTAGAAGAAAGTGTTGAAAGTGTATTTTTCCATCATTCTCTGTGAACTTAGCCAGAAACATGATAAAAAATGAATCTGGATGGCAAAAAAGTAACACAAGTTCTCTTGCAATCCAGGGCACAATCTGCATCAATCTGCTTTTGCTATGTCTTTTCTGCTACCTTTTTTGTCACACACAACACTCCAAGTTGGAGTGCTAAAAGCAATTAGTGAAAACAGCATATAAATTACAGGAATTTCCCTGTCCTGTGGCAGCATTCTCCCTAGAGATATCTGGCTGGTTGGAAAGTTTCTGAAGAACTTTCTTTCCCCAGCAAAAAACAGGGTTATGTTGAAATTGAGAATCTTCTGAGACTGAAGCTTTCACAGACTGGGATTTTTTAAATGTGCTTTTTCTTTTTTTAATTGTCCTTAAACAAGCACATTTATAAATACTCTAGCATTTTCATGTTTCATTTTGCCACTCTGCTACTATGTTACAACTGGAAAACATTGCTCAGCAAGTACAGGAAGAGGGTAACACCTCCCTCCCCCGCCCCTTTTTTCTTTATTACTTTCAGATCTTCTACAATAACAAAAGTGTGCACATATTTGCATAGTAAATAGTGAGCTAGAAAATCGTACTGTAATTTTAGGAATTTAGGCAATTCCAAAATTTAGATAACACTTTCAAAACAGACATAATCTAGGAAATCTATAAGGCCATAATTTTATATTTCTCCATGCCTGCCTAAAAATTAATACTACGGTCTTCACAAAGTTTATTGGCTGTTACCACTCTCTAAGTACCATTCATAGGAGAATATAGAAAATTACAAATTTCATAAACACAATTCAGATAATAACCTTTTAGATCCTATAGAAAGATTAGAAATAATCTATTAGTTAGCACAGAATCACCATTGTCTTCCAAATCAAATCTATCTTCTGTGTGGATGATTCTAGTATCACTTACATAATTTAATTTTATCCTTACAAGAATCTGCTCATTATAAGGAGAGGATGAAGCCACAGGCAAAACGCTTTATGTAAGAACAAGTATTTTGGGGTAACTCTGTCTTTTCTTTAGTTTTTCAGCATTTGTGACATCCTTAGTAATATTTCTTGGTCATATATGTTTCTGGTACTGAAGACAGGTAATAATCTTCTAACATACAGCAACTCTGAAATATTTCAGTTCCTCTTAGAAGATTACTGTAAAAAATTACTGAGGAAATAGTGCAACAGCATTTGGACACAAATGTTTATGAAAAGACCTGAATAATGATTATTGGAATATATGTGAAAATTTCCACCAGCAGAGGTCATTTTCACTTTATAATGAGTTAAGGAGTTCATTAAAGGCTGTCTTTTTATCTAAGGGAATATCTTAAAAACAGTCCCAGTCTCTGCAGTATTCATCATCAAACATGATGGGATGGGATGGGTGGGATATCAAGAAAACATCTGTTTTCACATTTCCTGTATATATGGGATTGGTAAATTTAAGTGACCCTGCTGGCTTAAATATTTTTTCCCTAAACATTTATATTTGTTGGGAAAAACTTGCCTATGCATCACTAAAACTTTCTATAAGTAGCAGTAAAAATGCAGTGGGCAAATGGGAGTCACCTGTTTTCCCCTTTTCTCTTATGCCTGCCAGTATCAGCTGTGACTCCCCAGAAAGACAAATCCCACCCTCATATCACTTCCCTGGTGGCATGGCTGTCATTGAGGGGCATCTTTGACGAACAGACTGTGTTCACAAGGACATACATGCATATAATTTGCCTGAAGATCAAATTATGGACTGATACATACTGACATTTGAGTTTGAGGAAGGTAGCTTCTCTTAAGTTTTTAGCTTTAACAACAGTAAGATTTATTTAGAAAAGGATCTGAAATTTTTAAAAAAAAAAAAAAAAGTTAAAATTTAAGAAATATTTCTTAGGCACAACTATGGCATGAACATGAGAAAGCATTGAACTGTTTTACTGTAAAAAAATTAAAAATACAAATGAAGGGAAAGGGGTAACAATAATACAGGTAAGTGGACATGTATGAGAGGAGGGTTGATAGTAGCTATTCCTCATATAATCATACTGGGAAACACATGCATGCTGGTTATCAGACAGCTCTGATTTTGGGTGAAAAGACGCTTAGAGAAACATTTAACTTATGGGTGAAAAGATGCTTAGAGAAACATTTTCTTCTGCATTGTCAAACTGCCATTAAAATACAAGCACTCACTGCCCAAACTCTACTCCCTAGTTTTTCCCTTTACTGAAAATACAATTTTCCAGTATTGATATATGGTGCTATCTGCTGATGAAATGCAGTATAAAACCAGTACTGTTTAACTTTATTACAGTACTTATCATCTGTAACATTATATTGTTTTTTTCACACACCCCAGCAGAGGTGAGGATTCCACTGCACTAGACACTGTCTATAAGAATGCACTGTCTTTTAAGTGTGTAGAAATAATTTCTATATAAATTTAAATAATTCCTAGCAATGCAAGAAGCATCATTTTATACTTCATTTGTAGTTCTAGCACATTTTTCTAGCAAGATACATCTGAAACAGAGAGATCAATTGTCCGTCTTTCGCACTTAGCATTTTTGTGGACTTCCAACCCCAAAACGTACCACAAGACTAGAGCGTGTATACAAAACTACAGATACAGAATTGTAGATCATTTAGGTTGGAAAACACCTTTAAGATCATTGAGTCTAAATGCATTTATGTAGCTATGTAACATTTCACTTTATAGTAGTATAATGCAGTTAAAAACAACTTACAGGGAAAACATTACAGTATTTTTATTGTAGATCCAGTGTATACGTGGCTCTCCCACACTTGAAAGAGACCAGCTGGATATGCGACCTTGTCTGTCTGCTGTTTTGAAAAGACCAATATATGTTGGCCATGAAAGAAATTCAGTTGCAAACTGGACTGCGGACAGGTGGTGTCCTGCACAATAACACACTCAGCAAAAATAGGCTTGTGTTTGATCCAAAGCACATGAAAGACAATGGTAAAACTGGACCCAGCAACAAGGATAGCAAGGGAGAGATTTTGCTTATAAGTGCCATAAAGACTGTTACTGGGGACAACACAAAAGAGGGAGGAAAGGGTGTGAAATATCCCTTCCAAGTCTGAAAACAATACTCCTGTTTCCCCTTGGTTTACATCAAGGACTGAAAGGGGAGTTGAAGGAGATTGATTACTTTGCCTGTTAATCAACATGAAGATATATTTTTCTCCATTTCATAATTTTTATTTCATCTAGTTGGGGTTTGTAAAATTGCCAGAAGTTCCAGTTTCACTGGGACAATCCTTGTTTTGAAGGTATGTTCCATCTGCCCTTGAAAATACTTATGTTCATTGCTGTCTTGTTGATTGTATACTTTTAGAGCAGCCAGCCAGCACAGGACTGCAGAAGAGAGGTTAATAAATTATTATAAAATTATAAAAAGCTGTACATATTCCCCCAATACTGAAAATTAATTATTTAAGGACACTTTTTCACAAAATGTAAATGGTCACCATGACATACAAGAAATTACAATTTCCCACTGTTAGTGCCACTGCTGCTCAGAAATTGCCCCTTAATGTGCATATATTTCAAATTGGAAGCCATAGTTCTATGCTTTCCTGGGTACTTGAGCTCCAGTCACAGAGGAACCTCTGGACTTTCAGATGGTGCAGCCAAGAAAGGACATCCTCTAAAAGTGTGGAAGGAGGACATTGGAGGAAAACCTCAAACTAAGAGCCAGACTGGATGCAGGAGCAGTGCAGATGAGCAGCAATGAGACTGCTGCATCCTCCATCCTGGAAATACCACAAGGGAAGGAAGTTACAGGTTGATTAACCCAAAGTGTACCCAGAAAAAGTGAAAGCTCACTCCTAGAGTTTGAGTTCTAGATCTATTATTATGCATCTAGATCTCATTAATGTATTACTTTATAAAGTATATATCACAGTAGCTCCACCTACTGAAGTCAGGGGAATATTTAAGAATCAAAGCTGTTCATTTAATGAGTTTGCGAAAGACTTCACAACATCTACACAGGTTGTGCTGAAACTAAATGCATAAAAGTTCTTTAAGTTAAGCAGCATCTTTGCTCGATTTTTCTTCTCCAGCATGTGAGGAGCTAGAAGGAGAAAAAAAATCTGTGGTTTTCACTCATCCATCAATACAAACAA
The DNA here is from genome assembly GCA_013398615.1 of Brachypodius melanocephalos. Taxonomy (NCBI): domain Eukaryota; kingdom Metazoa; phylum Chordata; class Aves; order Passeriformes; family Pycnonotidae; genus Brachypodius; species Brachypodius melanocephalos. The sequence continues at coordinate 442,351 of VZSR01000690.1, forward strand.
ATATTTTAACACTTTCAGAATAAGAAGTATGATAAATACATTTCAGTTACTACATATAAAGTACTGTGTGTACATTTATAAAAAAATCAAACCTTCTTTTGCAAATAACAGCACAGAAGAGTACAAAGTTTCTCATGGGAGATAGGATTTACATAGTGATAAGAGTTCAAAACAAGGATGAATAGAATACTAAAAAGTTAAAGTTGCTTGTATAAAATCTAAATGGAAGATTATGTCCATGAAACTCAGATGCCTAGAATAGGACTCATTTGTCTGAATGACTGATATCAAAGGGAGCCAGGTTCACCAAACTCAACAGACAGCAGGAGTGAGATGGGATGCATTCCACTCCTTTTTTCAGAGTTTAGAAAGCCACCATATCTGCCCAATATTTACTGAAGGTAACAAAAGACAATATTAAGTACTAACAACATATTTACCTTAGAGCACAGCAGACTCATAAAGGACTAATTTTGTCCAGAAACAGCAATTTACTTAAAATAGTCATAGTAAAACAGTAATTTACTGTAGTGACTTCATGTTCACATCTGTTTCTGTTTGTCAAATTTAGTGTAGTGGTTTAATGTCGTTCTGCTGTGAGACAGGATTAGGAGGAGAAGGAAAAACAGGCCCAGCTTAAAAGTAAACAGATAGATTTTATTAACACATACACTAAAAGAAGAAAAGGAAAAAAAATCAAACCTTCAAAACATTCTTCCTTCTCCCCACAAGTGTTCAATTTCCCACAAACAACATAGAGAGACAAAACCTGTGATTTTCAATCAGCTTCACCATTTGAAAATAGTCTTTCATCAATTCTTTAGGAGAGGAGTCTCTCTTAGTGGCATGGATCCCACTGACAACCTAGAACTGTTCTCTTGTGGGTTTTTACTGTCACAAAAAACAGCCACCCAGGGAAAACTGCCTCCGTGACACCTCCCATTAGCAGTTTCCCAAGCTGCTTATGGGCCATGGACTCAAGCACACTGCATATTGGGGTGTCATTTTTTAAAGATTAACCACTTCAAAAGCAAAGGATTCTTCATCTCACGGAACAGAGATGTCTTCTCACTTTTTCACTGGCACAGAGTGCTTCTCATCTCTATGTATGTTCAAGCATCTCAGAAGTTCAATATCACTTAGTCCATCACAAACACCTTTGCTCAAAATCCACACATAAACAATCACCTCCCCAAATGCCTATCTTTCTATGGTTTAAAGGAATATTTTAGTCCAGCCTCCATGGCCTCAAGAGAAGTCTGGCAAAAGTAGGCCACTCCTCCTCCTTTGTCCCAACAGTCTTTTCATTCTCTATTCACTGACTGTCATGCTGTGTCTTCTCTATGCTCATGCTGTCACTTTCTTCTCTTTCTCAGGGAAAGGGTCAAGCTTTGAAAGCCTCATTTGCCAGGAAGGGGTTAAATCTGTCCAGACCTGTGGTGGTCGTGTGATCTCTGCTGGGCCACAGCTTCTCGGGGGAGAGATCTCATACTGACAGGATTACCCCCTCCCTCCCTTCCTCTCACCCAGGGAGGGGGAGACCCCTGCCCACCCCTCAGTGACAATTAGGGTGGGCTCAGTCCAACCAGGCCCATAGCTGTTACCAGAGGGCCCAGCTTGTCCAGCTCCCTCCTGCCTTGGCCGGCTCCAGGGTAGGCTTTAAAATTAGCTGACGCTAAGCTGCAGCCTCCCCTCCCCCGCCAGGAGCCAACAGAGCCTGGCCAGGCCTCGGGTCACTCCCCCACCTAACACGAGGAAGCAGAGGGGTGTTTTACAGCTGCTAAAAAGTCGATCTGGGCTGGGACAGGGGCATACATCATCCCCTCCCCCAGCCCAGGAGTCACCACGCCAGGCGGGCCTCCTGTGAAAAGCCTGGGCCCGGGCAGGCAGGACCGTCCCAGCCCCACTCCTGGCAAGGAGAGATTCTGGACTGCCTTACCTCCTCTGAGGCTGTAAGGAAAAGAGCAGTTCCCTGAGAACCTCCAATATTTAACTCCTGAAGATTCACTTAGACGTATCTCTTTCTAATTGGTTTGTCAAGTTATAACTTCCTGATAAATCACTTCCTGGCCAAACTACCATATTTACTTAAAATACTTATTTGGTACAGAAACCATTTGGAAGGGCTGGAGTGCAAAAATGAGGGTATGATTCTCTGGCTTTCTTCTGGATAAAAAAAATCTAGTACAAGAACAATATTATTTTTTCCCTTTGCATTTCTAACCTATGAGAGGAAACTCTAAAAAGGTTCATCCTGACTTTTCAGCTCTGTCTAAGCAGTCAGTTTTCTCACCAGTCAATATTTCTCCTTCCTCTTCCTCACAATAAATGTCTTGCCTCCAAACATAAGCTCACTGGAGCAGAAGAAATTGGGGGTTTTTGCGCTGCAAGATCCAGCTCACGTGCAAGTACTTTGACAGCCATCTCCCATTCTGCTGCAAGGCTCCTCTAAGCATAGCCTGTGACACCCTCACACCTCTTCCAACACTGCAGTAGCCTGACCTGGCCTTGTCTGAGCTTATTCACAGTTGGAGCAAGTATTGCAATAAGTCACCTAGCAATTCCGGAAGAAGCATTGTTGTCCCTAAAAGCAGTATTCATCACCCAGTGTGCAGTAAGCCAGTCTCATACACAGAGCTGAAGTATTTATTTTTTGTTCAATGATTGGTGCTAGGTGGTAAATCCACAAAGATAGCACATTGATTCTCAAAACTTTATGTATACAGTTTAGCAAATAAAGGAATTATGGTATAAATCATGAACCATAGTATGAATCATGTTATGAATCATGGTATGAACCAGCTGTGAGTTACCTAATTCCTTTGCTAATCAGTATTGGTTAAATGATTCTTTTGTTTCTCATACTTATTACTCTGCCTGAGCAGTCATTCCCTTGAGTCCATGGGTTCCTTGAGTCATTGGTCACAATATCACTTTGCTGGAATTACCATTTACCCAGCTGGGACTGATTTCAGCATAGTTACTAAGTTGGCTTTGTTACTTTTTTCTTATCTCTGCAAATGTCTTTGAGGTCAGTAGCTTTTTCTTTTCCTGTAAAGGAAACTGCTGTAAAACTGCTGTAAAGCCCTAGATCTAAACAAACTAAGCAACACAATCTTTCCCCTCACTTTGGGGCTATGAAGTCTAGTTTTTGATTCACTGGTAAGTCAAGACACTGTTTCACAACCCTGTTTTTGTTTGTAACTGTCTGTGTACATTATTAACCATCTCTGATTCTTATATCAGCAGTGTGATAAATAGGTATGATTCATGCTGACAAAATTGAAACAGTAATCAATATTGGAACAGTAATCAATATTTTAAAATAATAGAATAATAGTTAAAAGTGCAATGCTAAGGAGGAGAGGGAAAGGGGGGGTCCCCCCTTCTCCTGCAGATGTTCAGAACAACAGGATGAAGCTGAGATAAGAATAACTAAATTCATATGTGGGATAGGAGAGTTTGGGAGAACTCCAGGAAAATTGTTAATTAAAAGAGATTTATTGCCTTAATGCTGAAACATGGTATTCACTTATATAATACAAGCTTAACACGCATGTGTAACTAAAAGGTGACTGAAAGGACATGCGAAGAAGATGAGAAAGCCTTCCTCAGAGACCCTCAAAAGATGGTGCGACCCCCTAAAAAGGGTGGTGGACCATGCGTAGTAAAGGCGGTGATGAGGGCAGTGACGCAGATTTTACAAATGGAAAATAGGAGGAGATGGGTGGTGACACACAGCATAAAAGGGCTAATTTGGGTCATCTTGGTTGTACATGAGGCAGGGTTCCAACCTGCCCCCACAGTCTATTTGCTTATGTATTCTTATCTGTACCAAATTACTATTTACTACTAGCAAATTATTTTGTAAACAATTTATTTGAGTGTATTCAATTTTATATTTTAAGCTGCTCAATTAAAATTGTTGTTACATTTAATTTTGTTTGGATTGGATAATTAGGCAACACATACACATATAACAGCAGTGCCACCTTTTACACAAATTACAGACACTCTTTGTCTTCTGCAACCTGTGTTTTTACTAAGCATGTGTTAGTTTAGCATAGATGGTAAAAAACAATTAGTGACTGACTTTTGAGATTGATGGCTGGATTGGCAAATCAAATATAGGGATACACCTCTGGGTCACACAGGCTTAAAATCAGGAGATCCCAGGAAACTTCCCTTTTTCTTCTTGTCTTGGAACAGGTAACAAGGCCAATCCCAGTCCACCATGTGGCCTCCTGGGGCCTGGTGGCCCAGCCGGGCCTGCCACTCCCGCTGGTGGGGGGAGAGCTGGGCCTGGCCTTGCCTCTGTGCTCCCCCCACTCCCCCATCAGCTGCAGGGAGGGGAGGCTGCTGTTTATGTCTGCCAAGCCCCTGATTGCAGCTCTGGGCTCAGTGGAACTGGCTCTGCTCCTCCGTGGGCCCCTCCCGGGGCCTGCACGTGGCCCGACCAGGCTGCGCTTCTGCCACTGGCCGGGACAGGCCCATCGACCGAGGGGTGGAGGTGGGGAGGAAAACCCAGCCTGCTCAAGAGATCATGCAGCCAAGATCAAAGACGGCACTCCAGCCAGGCCCATGGCCCTGCAGTAGCCAGAACCCAAAAAGTTGGGCCCAGCCCAGTGAGGCCTGACCCTACCGTCTTCAGTCATCACTGGGAAGAACCATCATGCCCTCTGTAGACCTGGGCAAGATTTAATTTTTTCTTTATACAAATGGAGCTTCCAGAGCTCTAACCCTTCCCAGAGTAAACATAGAGAAGACATAACATGAGATGGAAAGTCAGCAAGAGAGACAGTTAAGTCCTAAATAGGACAAAGGAGTGAGGAGCGGCCTCATTTGGCTGGACTTCTCTGGTGAAACCATGGAGAATGGACTATTTCCTGTAACATATGAATGCTATGTTGGGGGGATGCATGGCTCTAGTTAAAAGTTGCAGACTGATATAATTGAGATTTAATGGAGAATTTTCAACAGAGGAAGAAAAAGTGACATGAAGCCCTTTGCTCCTAGGAGAAAAGGAGATCTCTAGTCCTTGAGATGATGATTTTGGAGAAGGAAGAAGAGAATCTTGGTTTTATACTAGAAGAGGCATCCTTAAATAGTACCCTAAATAAGCAGATAGGAAAGCTGCTAATGGGAGGGACTTCACAAAGGCAGGTTCCTGGGCAGCTGTCTTTGTGAGAGATGAGATCCACAAAAGAACTGTTCTATGTTGTCAGTGGAGAAATACCATGGAAGTTTTAAGAGAGACTCCTCTCCCAAAGAAATGATGAAAGATTATTTTTAAATGGTGAAACTGACTGAAAATCACAGGTTTTGTCTCTTTATGTTGTTTGTGGGAAAGTAAACACTGTGGGGGAGGAAGAGTGTTTTCAAAGTTTCATTTTGATTCTCATTTTCTTCTTTTAGTGTGTGTTAAGAAATCTATCTTTGTATCTTTAAGTTTGGTCTTGCTTTTGCTTCTCTTCTGATCCTGTCTCACAGTAGAATTTTGGTAGATACTCAAACTATCACATGATGCCAGCAGTTTTTCATTTGACATTTGTTTTATCTGTATTTAAAAGACTCTAAAGTTACAAAGATGCAATTCTAGGTATATGGTATGGAGCAGCACAAACAAAGTTTCTTTTAATTTTTCATGTCTCCACATGGTTATTTTGTTGCTTTCATCAAAGATATGAAAAGCACTTTCACTCAGTAAACAATTTTAAGTGTCATGCATAAGTAGTGCAGCTATCTGCAAATAAAAAACCTACACCTGGTGTTTATATAAAGCTATTCTGATTTTGGCATCCCTCAGACCTGTCTTTTCCTACAGGGTGAAATACACATTTTTGTCCTAATATGTGCCTGCTGAAGAGTAGTAGATAAGTATGGATAAATCTTATAGTCCAGATATACTGAATCTGCTGCTTCCAGGATATGTACCACATACACTCTTATGATTTTTACCACAAAGACTGTCTGCATACATGCAATGTATCTGAAGTCCTCCCAATACTGTCCACTTACTTCATAGCACATGTGCAAGTATTTCCGTCAAGAAAACATGGTAGACTTACCCTTCTTATAAAATGAAGTTCCCACAGTTTGATGCCTGTAAACTATGCCTCATTTGAGCTCAGCACTTCACTGCATGGTTAGACATGTAATTTAAATATCAAAGGAAATGAATCAGAACTTTTTATATTTTTAAATTTATGTTTTTGAATCAGAACTTTTGTCATTGCTTAGTCCAATCTGGATACAGAGAGATCAAGCAAAGTGTGAATATTCATTAATTCCAGAGACCAAAGAGTGTAAACTCTGTAGATCTCTAGACTACAGAAAACTGTTCAAAAAAAAAGTGCATCACTAGAGTATTTCTGTTCTACAAGTGGGTTAAAAAGCAAAAAGCAATCAAGATAGAGCCAAAGACAAATCTGCCTGCAGGATGAATTAATTCAGAAAAGGACTAACAATACTGTTAAATAAGAAACAACACAAATTTTTTTTTAAACATGAAACAAATCAGATCACATACCTTTGGGAAAGTAGAAAACAATCAAATATAATCTTTTACATTTCTTACCCTAATTTTCTCTAATTGTGATCAAGACAGGAAGTACCAGCATTGAAATGCAGAAGAAGAAAATATTATTAAAAGTGTTCTTGTGGTGACAGACATTGTGAAACTCCTTAATAAATATACAAAACTATTCTAAAGATGTGTTTAAGTGCTTTATGTGTTTGATATACAGTCTTTTATTTCTCTGATAAGATGAAACAGAATAAATAATGAGAGAATGAAGTGCTGTCTAAAGTCTTGTATTGCACATCTGGTACTACAGAAGCCTTACAGGCAAGTGTTTTGACAGACTCCAGTGCCAAGTCTGGATCCTAGTGGTCCAATGAGCAGCACAGCAGAGAAAGGGGAGATAACGTGACCATTATCCCAGCCTGGTGCTCCTGCTTGCAACACCCAAATTATTCAGTGGATCAGGATATGGGTAAAAACTCAAAGCAGACTCAATCTTCCTTGTTTTCTAAGAAATGCTAATGATGAACAGGTTCCTGGCCTCACAGACTTTTCACTTTCAGGGAAGCACAGGAATCCACTAAAAGGGTTCTATCAGGCTGCCTGCCTCAGGTCAGCCTTTCTGTTTGGCTTCTCTGTTCTGGCATAGTCTCACATGGCTTTGAGACTCTTCTACTTCTTGACCCCTGCTCTTTGCTACTGCTAGAGGGGAAAAAAAATCACTGTTCATTACTCATGACTTTTTCTTCTACTGCAAAACACACTCAGCAGGTACTATGAGCACAGGAGTGTGAGAAATGACTGCTCACTTTAAAATTTTAGAAGCTTTATTAAACCATAACATTTACAACAAAGGACTGAATAAGGAAAAAGGACAGTCAGCTGGCATTTGGTGACTTGGCAGCCATGAGCACGTCTACAAAATGGCCACTCCGCCTTTTATACCCCTGAGGTTGCGTCAGGCAACCCTGGCCCCTCCCAAAGCCTGCCAGTCAACTCTTCTTTGCCATTTATCGGTGGAGGCTACTTTCTTGCAACTTGATTGGAGGTCAGGTGTTTTCATGCCACACTCCCCTAGCAACAAGATTTCCCCATTACATACCTTCTATCCACGTGTCCTGGACAACCTAGGCTGTCTGGTTATAATGCAGAGCAGGGAGAGAAGGGGATTATGGGGAGAACAGAAGACATCTAAACAACAAACCACAATAACATAACTATACATCAGTAAAGCTTCTCTTAACATACACACAATATTCATCCCTTAATTGCAAGAGCCAATCATCCCATTATTCAGATACCTGAAGAAGATATACAGAAGATATCTGAAAACTGCCCCCAAACATTTCCTGGAAAGATGCTAACCTAAATCCACTTGGTCAGCTTCCTGCTTGGTTTTCCAGTGCCCATACTCAGCAAAGATGTCTTCATGCAAGGAAATTTTGTGTCTCAGCAGAATGGTGCACATTTGTCTTGGTTTGAAAGACAGGTATCTGCCAAGGAAGGTGGGAACCTCTCTTGGAATGGAGAATATGACCCCTTCCCTCTGAATTATTATAAATACGGGTATTTGAAAAGACGGGGCTGTCACGATCCGCTAATACAAGCAGGGATCATGATGGTTTGTTAACTGATCTCAGAGTGCAAAAACAACACAGAGGGGATTTCAGTATTAATCAAAAACCAGTGCATATTTATTGAGTGCCAACAGTAAATGCGATAGAAGGACTAGAAAGCAAACAGAGAGAGAGAGAGAGAGAGAAAAAGTGGGGGAGGTAATAGCTACCAACAGAGAGACAAAATCCTCGTGGTCCAGCCAAGAGATCCATCTTCTTCCGTGGGGAGATCTCAAGTTTTGGTTGACCTAGAGAGCATCTTTATAGTTCTTCTCAAAGCAACAGGCAGTTGGCCAGAAAGGTGGGGGGAGTAGGTGCATTGTCCATTGTGCAGAAGGCATCAGGTACAAGGGCAGAATGGGCTGGTCCAACAGAGCAGGCTGTGTTTGACTGCAAGCACAGTTAGCTCAGCCATGACTTCCATTATTCCTGCGCGGTTCCCATGGGAATGCATTGGTCCAGCGGACACACCTGCAGGCAATGCTTGGCAGACATCCCACCTCAGCCAGCCCAGAACTCCTGTGTTGGGGGGTTTTAGAGTCTCAGTCTCTGTCCTTCTTTGGCGACAGTCATGAGGCAGATGAGGGATCTTCGGACCATCTCTTACAGGGGCTTTCAAGCAAAGATATGGGAAAAGGAATAACAGTTCTATACTAATATGTGTATATATAACAAGGCAAGCAAACGACAACTGCAGCTACAACCAAGAAGAAGAGAAAAAGCAATCAAGTCTCTCCCTACCCTTTTCCATCCGTTGTAGTTATGGTCACAATCGGCAGGGGCGCTGGTGGCTCCCAGTGGGCAGAGCAGGTGTCGCAACAGGACACGAAATAAAGATGCTTGACTCCAGTCAGCAGGTACAAGAGAATCAGAAGGCTTTACTGTCTAATTCCTGACATGTTTTATAAGGTGTTCCAATACAGACTAACAGGATTGGTCAATAGAAATGACATCTCCCCAATTCCATTGATTAAACTAAAGAAATGGCAAAAAACCATCTGCCGAAGGTTGTTTTGAGAAGCTGCTTGTTGTTTTCCGAATTTGTTTTGAGAGAAGTTAGTTGTTATGGTTTTTTGCCTTGGGAAAAACCAGCAACTGCCCAGCAGGCAAAAATCTCTTAGAAAATCATGTCCAGAGGCAGGTGCAATGATTCCCCCACGGCTGCACAGGGGGCTGTGGCGCAGGCTGGGAGACAGTGTAGTTAATGATGGCTTGGCCTAGATGGGAAGTCATGGGCGGCAGCTTGCTGCAATTGCCAGGCTACCACACAGAGGTGGCTCATACAGGGACATGCCCCCCACCATAAAGTCTGGGAAAACAAAAAAATGTAATTAAGGAGACTTGCAGTGTAGGAAAATCACAGCAGGCTGGGATCTTGGAGTCCAACACACAGGTGTGGCCACAGCAACATGCTGCAGGCAGAGGGTCCAGAGGGAGCCAATCCAAATGTTTCAGTACCGCACATCTGGTTCTGAGCGCTGAGTGGTCAGGCGGCAAGGAAAAAAGACAAACCACTCCTTCCTGCCCCAAACCCAGAAGGCACACTGACAAAAAACCTAGTCCCAAACCTCCAGAGTCACCCCCACATATATCCTCTTGGTTATCCCTCGCAACTGCTCCGAGTCAGAGCCATTTCAGTGGCATATTATGACACCCAGCTACATCTTTTGTTTTCTTAAGTATCTGTAGTTATTGTTTCCTAGCAACATTTGGGACAAAATTCCATGAGAGAAAGAAACAAAAAGAAAAAAATCCTAACCCTCAACACCTATTTTATCTCACAGATAAGATTACATATTTTGTTTTTCAAATTTGTTTTTTAAAGTGATTGCACAGCAACTCCATGCCTGCTAAGTGCCTTACTACCAGACAGGATACTTCCTAGTCCTAAATGTAAAACAACTCTCCTGTGTTTTAATTTGAAAAGCCTAGAGAGACAGTGAAGTTTTAGAACCTGCATCCCTAGATAGACTCACCACCACCTATTTGCTAGAAAAATTGGAATAAAAATCTTTATTCAAAGTCAACCTATCTAACTGAAGGATATGGAGATTATGTATAAACCAGTTGGCCAGTTGTACTTTTTTCTACAATTGTTTTAATACACATCACCTCCATGATAACATTTCTGAGTCTCCACAACTTCAAAAACGTTTATCTTTAGGCACTATATTTTTCTTAGACAGATGGACAACGAAGTCTCAGAAGAGATAAATTACATGCCTCAGACTACCTGAAAAGTCTGGAGCAAGGCAAGACTTAACACATCATCCTTCTCAGGCCCCTCATTTGCCTGTTTTCAGAGAATCAGAAATAAAATGTATACAAAGAGCAAATTGCCTGGAGCAATACCACCCCAAATACAAATATTTACATTAATAGTTTTGCATAACATATTCCCATTCCGGCAGGATATTTCACCCTTTCGGCTCCTCTCTGCTTCAGGTTAAGAATACTTGGAATTGCCAAAACTTTGGGGCCTTTCTGTCTACAAAGTAGATTGTGCATGTGAATATCACCAGGTGCTGCTGACAGTACAGGATCTCCCTCTTTGCTGTGGCAGATGAGGCTGTGCATTCTTTGGTTTTACATATGCAAACCACTTGATTAGTACATAGCGGATGTATTTTCTCTGATGCAAATAAAACCATTTCAACTTCTGCCAATGACTTCGCAGATTTGGAAAATCAAAGTGACCCATTAAGGAAACTAAATGATCTTTTAGAAACTAATCTACTCAGCTCTGTTTTCCTGGAATTTAAGGAAGGGAGGTAAACAACAGAATTATCTTATCTAGCCATGACTTCAAATTATAAAAAAATGCGAGAAACTAAAGGAGTTGCCAACTCTCACAAGAAGAAATGCAAGAAGACTTAGTCACACAATTGATGTGTTGCTTCAGGGACAGAAGGATTATGATATGAAGGATGTATATAAATATGAAAATACAGGATTTTAGAGGCAGCTTTTGATGATTTTGTAAAAAAAACTTTACAAAACTTTACTTTGTGAAAAGTAAACAGCTTGTACTAAGAGCACATAAAAGATTAGCTATTAAGCTTAGTTGTAGGTAGTTACTAAGTAGAAGTCATATAAGTAAGATGTATAATGTTGAAACTCAGCAAAGCAGGACCTAGGTATTTGTCAAAAATTGATAAAGCAGAATTTTGTGGCTTGAATCCAGCAAAATCAAGCTCCTCATCTTTGTCAAGAGCAAAGTGACCTGAAAAATAGCCAAACCTCCACTGCGCCTGCTCAGAAGTGACGATCAACCTGAGGAAGGCGTCGGCCTTCCCCCAAGACCCCAACTCATGACCAGCGGGAGGTGTGACAGCTAATCAGAATATGAAGTGAGAGAAGGCAGGGACTGGGCGAATGGGGAGGTGTGGGTTTATGGGATCAATGTGTATTTAAACCTGAACCTTATCTTGACCAGGTATGCAGTTTGGAGGAGGTATCCCTCTGTGTGGCCCAGCTGGAAATAAAACATTCTTCCTTTACAATTTCTAATTGTAAAGTCCTTATTCTATGCTTCAA
>VZSR01000690.1:454126-545483 GCA_013398615.1 Brachypodius melanocephalos
CAGTTATCTCCCCCTCCCAGAGCAGCTCTTTCCTTTGGTCAAGTACCCTTAAGTACCCAGCACTTTGTCTCCCAGTAACCATGGGGAAAAACAAATTCCTTAAGCAAAAAACAAAAGGAAAAAAACCTTACCCCCAACAAATATTTAATAGCTCTCCTGCTTTCCTAAATTTTCCTAAGTATTATTTGATTTCAATAATAATAATAATAATAATAATAATAATAATAATATAATCTCAGTAAAATTATACCGTTTGGCAAAAATCAAGACAATTTTCATTTTACTTCCTTTATTTTTCTGTCTTGCTTTTAGAATTCAAAAAATTCCAGCCAAAACTACCATTTTTGCTCCAAACAAAAAACCCCTCTGCTTATAAAATGGCATTTTCAAGAAGAGGCCTCTGTCACCCTTTACACAGATATTAGACCACTGCACTGTACACAGCTCTGCCCCTTAAATTTTCAACTTGTAAAAATCTGCTGAAAACAGAGGTCAGAACCACTGATTAAGGGAGCAGCTTGTGTAACAATAATAGGATGTGCGACTAGCAAAGTGCTTACTATTTTTTGAGAGTGACAGTATACATTTTTAGTAGCCATTAATCTAACCTTTGCAGGCAAAGCACAATATACCGTCAACAATTACAATTCTATTAGCATAAAATACCATCATCTACCCCTTAGGTGCCATACATCACTCCTTGCCATGCCTATGCATGTTGACTATACCTCCCTTAATAAAATAACTGGCACTGACCAAGTTATTAATATTCACTGACATTGTCAGCCAGTTTTCTCTGTTGAGAGATAACTAGAAGCACTTGGGAAGGAACAGACAATGAGTATGCATTAGCTGTCCAACTGCAAGCAGCCTTCCCTCAAATAAGTGAACATGTAAATACATACTTCAGAGTTACTATCCTGTAAAGAAGGTGCTGCTGCCAATTCAAGCTGCTACACAGTTTTGAAGATAAAGGAAGATGTGGTCCCAAACAAGACCAATTGCCAGCTGAAGTAATCTGGCTGCAAACACCACACACTTGTTTTCTACCTTGATTCCTCTGAAAAAAACCAAGTCAGACTGCAGCCTGTGCTCAATGACCTTGCTAGCTAAGCCCCACACATGAACATGAATGCAGCATCAGCAGTCCAGGAAGTCCTTCAGGCTCAATTTAAATTTTATCACAGCCATGATTTAAAAACATCATTTGCTTTAATCAGTATAATTGTAAGAGTGCTAGTGCACAGCCAGGGGTGAGGAATGCTTATGTGAAACACGCAGTGTAGAAGATAGAAAATCTTCTAAATGTTCCAAAACACTTTGCTGACACTAGCCAATGCCTAGGTGCTGCATTTTTCTTTTTGCAACAAATTTTCTTCCTAGTCTTTGCAACAGCTTTTCATGGTTTTCCAGGAAAGAAGAGTGCCCAAGTCAATGATTTGACTCATGAAGCCCAGTTTCAGGACTTATATGAATGGATACCACTGATACTAACAGAATTCTTTCTGGTTTACCCAATTATGGATCTGTATAAACACAAAGAAATTTATATTCTGGAGCTGTTTTTCTTTCCTTTTTGCACAACGATTAATACATTTTTTTCTTTCATTCTGTTGTTGTTTTGTTTTATTTTGTTTTTGGGGAGGTTTTTTGTTTAGTTTTTTATTTCATAGCTGCCAAGTCTTGCACAGTTCCATGTGTGAATTTATGCAAATTTAAGAATGTGCTAATTCACATATTTGCAAATTGGCAAGTGATTGGCAAACATGTAAATGAGCTCATTTAGCCATTTTCCTCTTTTGTTAAAATGTAGTTTAGGATCAGTACACCCTTCCCCAAAGTTACGGCAATGAGGAGAATGTAATGTAACTGGGCAGGTCTTGTAGTGGTTTGGCTTAGTTATAACCATGAGGCTTGAGTATAGGAAGAATGCTAAAAAACAGCATAGGCTGCTAATGCACTAAGAAGATCTCCAGATGTGATAGGAAGGCATCAGGGAAGTACTTAGAAGAGCTGCAGATGTATCAGCAGTAAATGGGTGTAGATGTGATCATGTTTAGAGTGGTCAACAGCTGAGATGTCTGAGGGTGCAAGGCAATGCTGGCTGTGAGGGAAGCTAAAGAGCTGCTTTCATTGCAAGGGGGCAGCAGTTTGGAATATAGCTGATGACCCCAGATGAGGGAAAGATGGTCTTATAGGGGAAAGATATGCATCAGGAGGTATGGTGGTAACAGTCACTTCTTGATTCTTTGAGTAGAGTCTTAGATTTTGCTCCAAGATGGGCAAGCAAGAAATGGAGTGGGAGTGGATATGTCTTAAGTCCCAGGCTCCCACTTGGCTGGTGTTACTCTGAACTATGTAGCACCTTAGGCACCCATCTCTCAAGAGCTCCTGGCAGCAGCTCCTACAACCTGCAAATTGCAGGTCACAAGTGAGGGTATGACATAGCTGCTACATAGGGGCGAGCCACGCCAAATGTTTGGTGATAGGCAACCCCCTTAATTTTCCCTCATAGCAAGATAACTCACTGCTTTTACATGAAGGATAGTGGCTCATGGAGAAAATGCTACCCTCCAGTTTGTCCACTAGTCACAGCAGAGAAGAGTTGGGTGCAAAATATGTGCTGCTGAAATGTTAAGTTACACCAGCATTTCCAAGGTTTAGGGCAACTTCTGATCTTCTCCATTTGCCTGAGCCAGAAGACACTTGAAGCCCTTGAACGTTATCTGCTAAATCATGCTTTGTAAGTAAAGTTCTCAACGACTGCTAATTCCAGCCAGCACCAGTTGTGTTTGTAGAAAGCTGTACTGTAGTCATGTGTCTTTAGGCAGTGGTGCTGAAGCTTGAGCCCAAAAAGCCTCTCTTAGAGAAAAGCCCCTTCGGAATTCTCAGGCAGGGGGTCAGCTACCACATCACACACCCGACGTGGCCAGTGCAGCTAGGAGAAGAGAAGGCCCTGACCCCAGGTCAATTCCAGCAGCCAGGTTTATTTGCGGGAGCCAAAGGGGGTCCAGAGCCAAAGAGACAGAATTCGCCCAAGTATCCTCTTAAGTATAGGGTCTCACAGCCAGTGACCTTGAGGTCTGGGAGCGGATCAAAGGGCAGGTAAGGGCATTGTCCCATAACCAATGGAGACACACTGAGCAGGGGAGGAACCAAGGACCAAGGGCATTGAGGGCGGGGAAGGAACTGGGACAAACCATCTGTACAGAGCACATTGGAAGCATTCCCTCAGGCAGGACAGGTAACTAGGGTCTGTCTTGCCAAGGCCAGACCCTGGGTATTATATTGAGTGGCTGAAGGGATTCCACACTAAACCACATCTAAAAGTGAGATGCCTGGTAATTTTGGGTGACAAATTCAGCAGAAAGTAGAAGTAAAAGGTTAAACAAATCATGATCAAGAAACCAAACAGGAAAAAAAAATGCCAGAGAAAGCGTACAGTTTATCTTCAAATAATCTAGGTCAGCTTGTCATAGAATTACCTTAATTAGCTTCATTACCTTCTTTCATATGGAAATATTGTATGAACAATAATCTTTCTGTGGCAGTCATGTAGTTAAATCCACACAGTTTGCTTTTTGAAGCTTGTATTTTGCTGACTTTATTTCAAGCAATCAAAAGTATCTAATTTGCATTCACATTCACATTAGTGGTCCATATGTTAGCCCTGTTTAAAAGCTATATGCTGCATTCATTATGAAATACTTGGCTTCCTAGCTTTATCCTTTTGCTTTGAAATTATTATGATAATATTGCAACTCTTCTTTTTAGGCTATTTTCACATACAAGGGGTTTTGTGTGATTTGGTTCTTTTTCAAAGTCTTCCAAAGGAAGAGCTTTTAAAAATTTCTTTACAGTGTTATATGGGAACTTGCAAATTGGCAAAATATCTCTCTACCATCATTTAACCCAACCATGTATTATTCCTTCTAGCTAAAATTCCATTAAAATATCAGGAGGTCAGTTGAGCTCTGCATAAGATTTCAGACCACATGCAACATCATTATGTCCTTCACAGTTCATCATGCTACTCACTGGATCAAATCAGTCGTTCATAATGATAAAATTTAGGTTAATTTCATTATTGTTTTTAAGATTCTCTTTTGTTACAGGGCACAGAATAAGGCATTTGCTTTTTAAGGACTTCATAATCCAAATGCAATAGAAGTAAATTCACAGAACTGAAAACCTGAATCGTTATCAGATGAAATACCCTGCTGATGGTCACATAGAAACTGACAGACAGAAGAATTAAATCAAGGCCTTCCAGGATGTCCTGCTCTGCCTAGGATAGACAACCACTTACCATATACTGTTACCCGTCTCATGAGATCATTACTTTTCAGTACTTGCTATCATGCATGCATTAATACCATCACTAAAATTTTACTTCCAGAATAATATTTTTATTCACTGGCTTAAATATTTACCATCTAATGCTCATAGTTTGAGAAACAAATCCTATTTCTTCCCATACAAAATACTGATAGGTGATTTCCCCTTGGAGACTGATCCTCATACCCCTGGAAATTTGAAAGATAAGCTCCTTTCTGATCTACATGTTTACTGTGGCTTCTGACATTTGGGAAATCCTTTTCCCCTTCCTCCACAGAGCCTTTGGAAACTCTTTTGACATCTTAGAAAGTGAAAAATAATGAGTTTTCTGCTATGAAATGAGCATCACAAAAGGGTATCTGTTGAGTATAAGACAAATAATCTGAAGTAAACACCTCAAAAGAAAAACAAAACAACAACGAAACTCCATTAAAAATCTAGCAATCATTAAAAAATTATATCCTTCATTGGTCTTAAATCTTTATATGAATTCTGTTTAAGAAAGAGTTTACTGAATGGGTGAAAGGAAAGCAGAAGGTTGATTAACTAATTGTTTCTGTGGTGGGGAGTTTAAAATTATTAAGTTTCTCAAACTCTTGCTTGAGTCAGTCTCAACCTGGCACCATTAAAAAGTTTAAATAGTACTCCTGTTTATTGTAAATTTTTAAATTTTATTTAAGTTAGGGGAATGACTAAGGTAAAAAAAAAGTAACTTAGACATAGGTGTATTATGAGGAGGGAGAAAGATAAGCATATGGAAATGAGCATGTAAATTAATCTTCACTAACTTTGAAGTCATGTCCAGATCCAAACTTTCAGTGTTTCATTTGTTTGGCAACTGAGTTAGCTACAGAGGTAAAACCAGCTCTGGTCATAAAAACCTGAAAATACCTTCCAAAAACCCCCATATTTAGCTTTCCTTGAGCTTTGAAAAAATTAATAAAGTTATTTTAATTCTCTATGCCCCTGTTTGCACATACTGCTTTACTCCTTTGAAGTGTAAATACTAATGCTTCTCTTTTTTTCCCTCCTGGGATATTTCCAGTTATGAAGAAATCAAGAAAACAGATTATAGGCTAAAATAGTATTAGCATGAAAGTAAGGTGAATGTTTCACGTTTGGACTGTCTCAAACAAATTCCCATATTGCTGTTTTCTTGCCATTTTAATCCACTAAATTGTGATCACAGTTATTAGGACCCGACTGTATGTTGGTAAACTGCTTTGGATAGTCCAGAGTTTTCTATGATTGACTGAGTATCCACTTGACCTGTCTAGATCTTAAAAAGTCTGATTCTTTATTGTTCATTTTCTATATCACATATGCTGTCCTCTGCTGCCTTGTGATACATTTCATAAAAACAATTCAAACATCTACATCTGCCTTCGGAATAACGTAAAGGCCATACATAAAGAAGAACCTTCTCCACTCACAGCCCTTAAGCTAAGGTTTTGCTGCTTTTTTTCCATACTTCCCTCACCAAATTTCAGAAGATAACAGCACTATCAGCACTTACCCCTCATTCTGTTATGAATCCAGCTACATGATTCTCCACTGCTTAATGAACACATCAGATCAATCACTTTTCGATAGGTAATAAATATAGCATTTAAGATTGTTAATGATTAAAAAGGTCTCCAGTCCTGCTCCTGTTGCTAGCAATCTTTTTGCAATGAGGTAGAGCTAAAACTACCTGGGAAAAGATATATTGTGTGGCAGATCCTGTATTTTCTACTAGGAATTCCATGCAGTTTCGTATTTTCAGTTTCAGGTCTCAAATGTTCTCTCCATTTCTCTTCTACTCAGTGTGAAGCATGCTGTGATCTCATTGAAAGTACATAGCCATAAATACATAGACAAATCCGCCCCATAGGTTATAACATTGACAATATAAATTTTTCTCTTACTGTATCAGAACATTGTGTAGTTAAATCATCTCACTGGTAGTATGTACAGATGGTTTCATTTTCTGTAATACTTACTGAAGCTCAATTGATTTGGAGGGGACTACTAATTTGTTTAAATTTAAACTCCCAATGGATAATTTTTTACCTCTAAAAGGATTTGTCTCTTTAATAGACTACCATTGCTTAAATGTCTGGGGAGATAAAAAGAATTTGTCATTTAAAATTGCTAGTCAGTTTGAAAAAACCAAACAGCTTAATAAAAAATAACCTCAACCCTGAGGCCATTAAGAAATAAGGCTAACATATAACCTCTCTACCTCTTGATAATCTTTCACTGTGAAACATTTCTGTCAGACAGAACCCAGCACTGAGAGCAAAAGCAAAGCTGAGTCTTTTGTCTAATGCTGTTGTGTATTTCTATGCTTCCATATTACAATAGAAGAAGAAAAAAAAAAGGAAGGAAAAATAATATATAACTAACTGAAGTGAATTACAAAAAACAATATTGCATTAAAGTTTACAGCTTTTTCATCAAGTGAAATTTAACATATCCAGAAGCCGTGCACTGAGTCAATTTTCAATTTTTATTGGTTTGCAGCTTTAAAAAAATGCCAGTTAAGTCAAATTAAGACGTTGTGCAGTTGGCTTCTATAATTACAAACAATACTTTATGGTAAGTTCAAACAAATAGAGGGTGTTTGGGAGCTTGGCTTTTGTTTTGTCTCCTTTTTTTGTTTTTCTTTTTTTTTTCTTCCAAAGTAGTAGTTTATCCAAAGTAGTAGGAACAATTATTATGATAGTGCTTCCCACCAAAGAAAAACAGCCTGCAGCCATCCTATATTTTATTTTCAGTTTAGCAGTTTTAGAGAGGCTTTTTCTTTTCTAGCAAATGTACAGTAAATTGAAAACACTCCAAGGTGAAGTATCATAAAGCAGACAGAGGCAAACAAGACAAAATGAAGAGGAAACTCTCCTGGTCTGGGTGACTCATTCCTGTCATGTTCAGACTTGCAGAGGCAGTAATTTGTTCTATCACTCAGAGTCATGACTATAATATAACCCCAGCCACTGTAACAACATTATTGCCACACCTGAAATAATTGCAATGGAAGTCCATGAATGACAGGCTTGTCATAAAGAACAAACCAGGGATACATGGACAGCATTTTATATGTCCAGAATGTGCTGGTTGTTTGCAACTCTAGCACTCCCTCCTTTTATAATAGCACAGTGTAACTGAAAGGATAAAGGGAATTGTGGAAAGGATGGTCAAGAATACGATTCAGCTTTTGTATGACACTTTTTTTGTAAGAGAAATGACTAAATGTCTGGGACCGTTTCACCCTGTCATGGAATGATCATGTGGTTATCGAAACAAATCTATGAAATCATGAGTGCCACTGAGATAAAGTGAACTATCTCCTATCTTCTGGAGTAAGAAGCAAGGGATATGAAACAAACTAGCAACTGCCAGTTCAAATATAACTGAAAGAAGCCCTTCTTCACAGAGGATGTTGGTTATATTGCAGATTTCTGCATCAAAAGAGATGCTAAAAATCTGCATGAGCCAGAAACTGAGACTGAAAAAGTTCAAAGAACAAAGAAACCTGAACAAACAACCCAAAAAAACTAATCAACCAACCAACCAATCAACCAAAGTATCCACACCCCAAACAAAAAACCCCAGCCCAAACACAACCATATCAGGATCCATAATATATGCAATATTAATGGAGCTAAGACAAGGGAATGACTGCCCTATGCTTCTCTTTTACAGTCCTGGTATCTCCAGTCTCATGCCAGCTGATAAAGAAACTTTTCTGTCTGACCATACAGGAGCCATTCTGTCAATCACATTTCCACCACCTCAGACTGTCACTTATGGGACCAAATCCTCTTCGAAGCCAGCAGCTCCAGTGAGCCAGTGAGTGCACCACATGACTCCCTACATACACCATGTGCACACTAGACAAGATTTCCTTGTCAGCTCTGCCCCAGATGTGTTCTCAGACATCTGGATCCCTGTCTTAGTTTGAAAGACAAGTGTCTGCCAAGAAACTCATGAATCTCCCTTGGAATTGAAAATATGAACCTCTTCCCTTCAAATTATTATAACTTTGACATTATGGGGCTTTCAGGCAAAGATATGGGAAAAGAAATAACAGTTCTTTACATGTATATATATATGTTAAAAAAGGCAAATAAACAACAACCGCAACGGCAGCAACAACAAACAGAACCACAAACCCAGTGACAGCCTTCTCTCGGCTGCAGGCCCTTTCCCCTTTGGTGCAGTTACGGTCACAGCTGGCAGGGGCGCTGGTGGCTCCGGGCCAGGCAGGACAGGTGCGATGATTCCCCCCCATGGCTGCAGGGGGCGCTGTGGTGTGAGTTTCAGCCATCTCTCTCCACGTGGGTAATAGCAGGGCAGCCAGTGGGAGAGATAAAGGGGAGAAAGGGCCTTCGTTTGCAAACTCAGCTCGGGCGGCAGCTGGGGGAGCAGCTGGTTCCTGTGCCCCTCTGGGTGGTGAAATGGGCTGTAGTAGGAACCTTGGAGCAGGGGTTGTAACAGCAGAGGAGGACACACCCATGGTGGCAAACAAAATGTAGCAGAAACTCTGCATCTGTAGCAGCTGCACGCAGCTGCAGACATGTCCTCAGGGAAGGGGAAGGGGTTGGGGTCCTAGGTGTTTCCTCTGAGGCACCTGAGTAGATGATGAGGGTCCTTTCCAATGTGATTGGGTGTTAATAAGGTCCCTCTCTAACAAGCAAAGACTCACCCACTGTAAGGAAGAAGCAGCAAAGGGGCTAGACTCCCTGGTGGCAGTGAATTCTCCCTGTGGCAGCAGCAACTCAACTGTTCCCCTCTGATCCCGACAGCAAGAGAGAGTGGGCTGAGCCCTGTCCCTCACCCCTCAGCCAAAATTTCATAGTATCTTTGCCCTTTCCAAGAGAACCGCCCCCTGGCTAAGAGAGCAACCAGCTGCATCCTTCCCCCCACCTTGGCCACTTCTTTTTCTCTTAAGTACTGGTTGTTATCATCTCTTAGGCAGCAAATGGGACAAAATTCCCTGAGAGAAAGAAAAGAAAAAAAGGAAAAACCCTAACTTCCAACAATCCTTAAAGCAATTTTTAATCATGGCACAGTCTCACAGAAAGACCTTGAGATCAAGCTGGGTGCATGACCCTGAACCAAGCAATCTCTTGGCTTTTGTATCGTCACAGGCTAAGCACACAGTATTGTGTGGCTTTCCTGTTAAGCCATCAGCTCCCTCCTGCCATATCTCTGAGTGGCTGGTCACCTGACTGGTGCCAAGGCCTCCACATCCTTTGTTATACAAAGAAGCTCTGTCACTTTACAGCTCTGTTGCTGGGGATTCCACCATTTCCTCCCACTCAAAGCACAATCTGCCACTTGCACTGCACTACAGCAGCACACCGAACTACCCCCACACAGTATAATCTTGAACATGTCCCATGTGCCTTTTACTCCAGTATGGGACACCCTTGCCTAGTCTTCCATGTCAAGGTGAAATAATTTCTATATTAGGGAGAAAATTACAGGACTCAATATTGTTCAGCAGAGCAGAGAGTAATAGTATAAAACTACATATTTTATGTAAGGTGCAAGTCAAATGTAAACATTCTGGTAGCAAGGCACTGGTAACATATAACGCCTAGCTCAACACAAATTCATAGTGCTTTATAAACCTTCACAGTCACATAACACCTTCCCTACTGGCATTAAGGTAACATTACAAGGCCAGTGCCAGAGAAAATTCCAACATTCATGGGAAAAGAGATTAGCCCTCTTTTAGAAAACAAGAAAGCTGAATACACAGATGTTAAGTACCTAGCCCAAACTCACCTATCAGCATAGCCAAGACAGCAACCATCCCAGCTACCTCCTTGTCCTGTGCTTAAACCTCTTGACTAATCTATTCTTCTGCTGATTGTATTGATTTTTCATGGCCTGTTTTTTGGTAGCAGGGGGGTACAGGGGTGTCTCCTGTGAGAAGCTACTGGAAGTTTCTTCCATGTCTGGCAGTCAGTCCCTGGTGGTTCCAAAGACAGATGTGCTACTGGCCAGCACTGGGCCAATTAGAAATGGTGGTAACATCTCTGTGATAACAGATTTAAGAAGAAATCAGAACAAAAAGTTTTAATTCTGACCAGAGAAGAAGAGAGTGAGGACATGTGAGAAGGAGAACTCTGCAGACACCAAGGTCAGTGAAGGAGGAGGGGAAGGAGGCAGTCCAGGCACCAAGGCCCAGATTCCTCTGCAGTCTGTGGTGAAGACCATGGTAAAGCATCTGTGCCCCTGCAGTCCTTGGAGGTTCATTGGGATGTATAGATCCATTTGCAGCCTGTGGAGGAGCTGCACACCAGAGTAGGTGGATGCCTAGAGTAGGCAGTGAGCCCATAAGAGACCCATGGAGTGAGGGGCCCTGCTCCCATGCTGGAGAAACCTGTCCTTGAGAGACTGCACCTCATGGAAGAGTGACCCATGCTGCAGCAGTTTGAGGGGTACTGTTGCCCATGGGATTGGTTGCTCATGAGATGGATTGACATTGGAGAAGTTCAGGGAGAACTGTCTCCTGTGGGAGAGACCTTATGGTGCAGGAGGGGAAGGACTCCTTTCCCTGAGCAACTGGAGAAGCCTGGGGTGATGAAATGACTGCAACCCCCATTCCCTGGGATAGGAGGTAGAGCTGGGAGGATGGAAGGGTGGTGTGGGAACCCTAAAAATCCCCTCAGGGAAACTTCCAGGCTTTGCCCTGGAAAGATTTACCATAGTGTTCCCTGCCTAGGCTGAAAGAAAAGACTTCCCTCATGATGTCTTGCAGAACTACCCCCAATCTACCCTGGATTGCTTCCCTCATTGGTCACTTAACCCTGCCCACCCCAATTGTTCATCCCTCATCCCCTGCTGTAGGGGTGCTGCCCCTTGCCCTGCCTTTGTACTGCCCCTGTACCCTCAGATCATTGGTTCCTGACCCCTACTTAACCACCAGGGACCACATGGTCCTTTGTCTTCCATCCCTGATCCCTTCAGCATGCTGTTATAAACCGTACTGGAACATATCACAGAGGAAGCCCTACCTGTCTTTCCTCCGCTGAGGCACGTGTGTGTGCATGGACTTGAAATGGCTGTTCCTGTGGCCTGCTCTGAGTGGCTTCTGAAGGAATCGCTTCAAGAAGGTAGCAGCATTTCACCATCCTGCCATGCTGCTACAGGGTGGGAGGAAGATGTTTCTGAGGGTACTATTTTTAGTTCTTGTTATCCTGCTCTGATTTTGTTAGTAATAAATTCATTTCATATCTCTAAGTTGAGCCTGGTTTTCCCATGTTGGTATTTAATTGTCACAGTACACTAGTCTGTAGCTGGACAGGTATATTTGGCCATATCAGACCCCCAAACTCAACCAGCCTGGAAGTAAAACAAATCCTCAGATGAGGCAGGGATAGGTTGGAGGCAAACCCAAGCAGGTACCTCAGCCAATTATGTTCAATCCAGAAAGCAGACATATCACTGTTCAAGGAGCTGGGTAAGACTCGGTTGTCTAGATCCAGGAGTTTTGACCTCCCTATATAAGAAGGTTCTGAACAACACAACAGGCTGTTTGCCTTATGATCAAGAGGACTCAAGTCATGATTTCTGTCTCTGACCACATATAACATTTGATGAGTAATCTCTGCTGGTCCTTATCTCAACCCGTAAACCTGTGCAATAAATTTTCTCTTCTCTGTCCAGCTGCAGAGGGAAGGAGACTGACTTTTGTGCGTGCTTGGCATCCAGCCAGTGTCAACCCACAACACTGACTATGTGGATATCTGCATGACTTTCCAAGCAGTGCCTGGTAAGTTGCATATCTGCCACCAAGAAGGAGGTGTGGAAAGGGAGTGCATCATCAGAGTCAGGAAATGCTTCAGCTCTAGCTCTGAGCAGTCCATTTATTGTGCACTTTACAGGTTTTCCCCACTATAAAGAAAGAAAAATTTATTCAAGCACTGACTGCAAAAGCTGGTGCGAAACCAGTAAGTGACAACTCAGCAACTTTAGGTAGCCTAAGTCCTCCCCAAAGCATGCAGCACTGTGAGGACCTGTAGACTAACCATTCTCTGTTTCCCTAGGAGGTGAGCTAAGGAGGTGAGCTTCTACAACACAGTCCTACCACGGGCTGGGAGTATGTCATCTTGAACCTGTGTGCAATGTTTGCCACAATTTGACCTCTATGCATTGAGAGATTTACTAATGGATTATGAAAGTTATTTCCTTCCTTCTGGGATTTTTTTTCAATTCTCCTAAGCAATGTTTAACTCCAGATTAATTGCAAGGGGGAAGGGAGAGGAACAACAAGAAGTCCATTTTTATTCTCCTTGAATTAGAAACATGAATTTTCTTCCCCTCCTACTGATTCACCACTCAGCATTCAGCTAAGATGATCACTGAAAAAGGAAAAGCAAATGAACAGTGATGTTTCTTAGGGTATGAAATAGTTTACGATTAAATAAGGTACTGAAGAGTGTTGTACCAATCACCAGTGATTGGTAGCTTTCTGCTAAGTTGCAAATGAATTCAGCACAGGACAGCACTCCAAATTGCTCTTACAAGGTTTCCTTTATTATTTTTATTTGGTTATGCTCTGACTCTCATCCAGAATTGTACTTAATGCTCTCATTTGAAGTTGTTGAAATGGCACCCCATGGCATAGTGTGACAGTGGAAGGATATTGCCTTTGGAAGCTGCTAATGGTCCACGAAAAGAAAACAGCAGAAAACAGGAGAGCAGTAGTTCCAAAATCATAAGAACAAAAATCTTTACATTTAAGCTTATCACCTTCCCATTGTCAGAAAGAACATAGAATGAGGAGAACATGGTTTACAACTAATGAGGGCTTGCAGATCCACACGGGCTACAAGACAAAGATACAAGTACTGAAAAAATACTGCATTTTATGAATCAAAACTATTTAATATTTTCCATCTTTTACTTGCCTCTCAAACTTAATGTTTGCCATATAAAACCATCCTCAAGGTATCATTATTACCTAGGATAGGAGAGATGGACAAAAAAAGCGTACAAAATGAGTAGAAAGGGTTGTAAAAGTCAGGCCAATTAACAAAAGCCTCAGTCCTGGTTACTCTGGCTTAGACAGATACTTTAGTAACCTCCAAGGACAAGGTGATACAGAATTCAAAAGAAGCTCTCTACTTCAGTTTTTATAAGCTTAAGTATACAAAACAAAGCTGGGAAAGCCAAATTCCTCAGTGACTTTACCCTAGACGTACCTGCAAAATACTCCAGGAGGAGTACTGCAAAGACAAAGCAATAATCACTTGTCCAGTGCCAACAGGCAAGCTATGAGCATATAAGGTATAGGCTATGAGCATATCTGTGTTTTAAAAAACCTTTTTGTCCTAATTCCCCCAAAGTGGTAGGTTTCCCTCACTGTGGAACACACTTGTACAGATAAAAACAAAGAAAACCAGAAGTGACAATAATAGTGGGGCATTCATTTAATAACCCTCTCCCTACTCACAAGAGATTTTCCTTCATTTTTAGATTATTCCTGTAATTCCAGTAGTTGGAAATTATATAACTCTTTACATTTTGAGTAACTTTAGTCATGGGTTTGTTTGCCTTTGCCAGGGGTGGGAGGAAATGGAGATTTATCTTCAAAAGACTGTTTACTATGAGTTTGAGTTTCACTGAGTGAGGCCTGATAAGGCTCAGTCCTAGGAAGAAGATTACTAGACTCTGAGAGTTTAACATCTACGTGTTGGGAGTAGCCAGAAGGCACAGGGGAGATAACCAGACATTAACAGACATTAACCTATAGTGTGGTTGGAGACACCCGATCTGGGAAAATATTGATGAGAGAACCAAAGAATCAGGACCAAATTAGCACTGAATGCTAAGGAATCAATAACCAATAAGAGATCAAATACTAAAATGTGTAATGTAGAACCAATGCACGAGAATTTCTTTGTATTTTTTAACATATAAATATGTGGAAAGTCTGGTAAAAAAGCATGGGTGGATGGAATTATTTCCATGGCACATCCTGACCAGAGTAAAATAATGCCTGAGTCTCTAATACTTAAAAGAATAGTGTTGGAGGGCTTTTTCTTCCTCCTGAATTTCAGTGATATTATGGCCATAATAAGCTTTGACACCTGCATCCCACAGAGCACAATGATAATAAGTCACTAGCCAAACCCTTTCATGTTCCCTACCAGTCTAGTGATTTACTCTCTGTAGGAGAAATCAAGTAGATACTGACTTCTTGGTCACAGAATAGTAATATCCAATTTGTGCCAAAAATCATGTTGTGAAAAGTCGGTGTTCACAAAGGAGACAGAGGAGTCCTGCAACTTTATTTGGAGTCTATTAAGCCTGCGTATTTTTCTCTACGTTTCAGCAGTTCAGACTGTGCTCAGCTCTGCAACAAACTAGTGTGGTTTGATGTTCATAAAGACCCCCAAATCCATTCTTCCAGAACCCGATTGGTCCTTTCAGATCAAGTAATTTTTGAAGATATTAACACTCATTTGTCCTAACAAAGTGGAGTCTTTCTCTCCAAAGTTATTTTGACAGCTGTCTACCTTTCAGTGTATTTCACTACAAAGAAAACATTTAGAGTGTAGAAAAAAAATACATTTTTTCAATATAACCCTTACTTAAATTACTTACTACCGTAAAAGTTGCCATTTTTTCTTTCCCTCTCCAAACAGCAAAATGATAAAATAATAACAACAATAATTAGAAGGAAAAACGTTGCAACAGGAGACAGTTACATTTACTGATTTCCCAGAAGAAATTAATTCAAAACAAATTTACATTCTACACTTAAAGAAGATATAAATAATTCATGTTCTCATATCATGAGTACTCTGCATGTCATACACTGGGGTACCTGCAATTCTTCAGTTTATTGGTTTAAAATTTTAATTCAGGAAGTGATTATCATGTTATTTTGTGCTTCTGTTCCACTCTGGTGATGTAGTAGTCTTCAACTGATTATGTTCAATTAAAATGTATTCAGTTTTACTATTCCTAATTTTCTAGCTTTTAATTTAATTGCTGTAGGCTTCAATTTTACTTATGTACTATTAATTCACCTTGCTCACTGATTCTGCCCTCAGAAACAAGAAAAGACTACTGCATGAAGACTGCAAAACAGAGTTTCACTCTTCTTAAACCACTTCTGCATAAACATCACTCCATCCATTTCGGACCAGTGATTTCCATAACACCTGTGAGCAGAGTCAGGCCCAATTGCTTCATTTTCTAACAGCCATTCCTCTTTCATGTAAACACTGAACACCTCTGCGCAGTAGTGCACCCCATTTTCCTTTGACAGGCCCTTCCCACAACAGCCTATGGTCCCACACCTATCTGCTTGCTCGGTTCCTACTGTGCACTGCTACCATGCAAGTTCTTGCAAAACCTCCCAAATCACTGATGTGTTCAGAGCTGGGCTTTGCTGCAGAGAACAAGAAAATGCTTCACTTCTTGTAGGATCAGTGACATGACACAGAAAGGGACCTTATCCCAGTCACTGGAGGTTTGATGTCTCAAGACAGAAACACAAGAATAAGTTTGATGCCTCAAGAAAAACAACACAAGGGAATAAGTGACCCATGGAAAGGTAGAAGATGGTAATTCAGGCTTTCTTCTGGATTTTTACAACTTCGTATAACCACAAGTTTGGGAATGGTTTACCGGGAGGATCCACAACAATTTCTGAATCTCTGCTACCAAAAGCAGGTTTCCTGAACTGTAAAACATATAAGTACTGGTCTCTTACAAATGTAATACAAGTGTTGTCTGAAGAAAAAAAACAAACAAACCAACAAAAGAGAAGAAAAGAGAAAAATAGCTCTGCATATGACCATCTGACCCTATGTTACAGGAGACAATGTAGCACTGATGCATACAATGACCTTGTCAGGCACTGGTCTATAACAGGTTGACATAGTTTATAGTTCAACCTCTACAGGTACTAACATCTTGCCTATATTTTTAAGCTCTTACAGACTGACAAGTTCTGACTGACCTGTGTTCAGTGGTATTTTTCGTAAGTAGAAAAAATGTAGCTTGTAACCTCCAAAATGAATGGGTAATTTCAAATTCCCCCTTCATTATTCCATGTTAAATGACTTGCATTTATCAACCATAAGTGTCCTATGCCATTATGTTAGGTCCTTGTCTCTTTCTGGATTTTTTATGACGCTTGACTGGTGTAAGAGAGTTTATTTTCCTGTGTTTACATGTTGGCCAGTACCTCCCCGACTTTTTCTCCTATACTGAAAAAGCTAATTTTTTTCCTTATTTCTACTAAGAGCAACCCTTTTTATGGGTGTCTTACAGACAGCGAAATTTCCATCTATTAAACACTGTCTTTGATTTTTTTATGTGCAAAGACATTTCAAAGAGTGAATATAAATAAAATCAGGAGAAAAAATTGTTAGAAACAATTTCCAGTCATCTGAAACTACTAAATTTATGGTACATATCTTGGAAAAGCATGGTGCAAAAATTGTTTTATGTCAATCAGGCACACAACTCAGTTAAAAAAAAAAAAAAATAGGTACATATGTATTGTCCAAATTTGTAATCCTGCTGCACAAGTTCCCCTTGGTTCCAGGTGTTGAAGTAGTGCTAGACTCAGTCTTTATGTATCCTGAGATTGCAATCAACTTGGCTTTCCTTTTCCATGTATATGCATATGCTGTTATTAAAAGATCAAAGGTCTACCCAAATCTAACTCATCAATCAGATTATTATGACCAGCTTTCTGTAGTCAGTGACACAGGGACAGGCAACTTGCCCAGTAACACACTTGACTTGCTTCAGAAAGCATTTATACATAAATAACCATAGATGAAGGAATTGTTAAGACTCACTATTCACTGGGCATTGTAAAAGCAACAACAGCTCCTGCTTGGATCAGATCAAATGTCTCCAACAAGGGTCAGTGACATGAAAGGCTGTGTCATGGTCCCTCCACAAATGGTAAGAGTCTTCCATCTAGGATGACCAACACAAGCAAAAACCGCCAGCAAAAGAATAGTGTTTTCCTTTCTGTGCAGTGATACATCTATGTCCTTCTTGAACCCAAATACAGAAAGTTTGATACAGAGGGGTTTTTTTCTGTAGTCAGGAGTAATGATATTTCCATTAAAAATTAATGCCAGCAACACTTCATTTTTAATCTTTGAATGATGTTGAAGTCTTTAATCACTCTACAAAGAAACAATACAAGGAACCTCAAGGTATAGGGTCCCAAAGCAACTTGAACACAGGAAAGCAAAATTTTTTTGTTTTAAGTTTCAAGCCACACTGAACTTGAGCTGGGATTTTGTGTGCCAAGTTTCAGCATAAAGGGAGGGTGCTTTTGGCTACAGTATAATCCCTGGAGAATAGGAAGCATTCTAGAGGAAGCATCAAACAGCATTTTACTACTGTATGGCAGAGCATGTGGCTATGTTAAAACAAAATCACTCAATAGGATAATTTCTTGTGTTAGCATTTTAATTAAAATAAAGAACACTTGCCTCCATCTTACACTCTACAATTGTCCCTTCAAATTACACAGACATACACAATATACAAAGCAAAGAGAAAATAGGATCACAAATCCTAGCAGACTTGAATTCATGACTCAGAAGCTTTGTGAGAAATATTGCAAATAAAGCCAGAATTAATGATTCCATAAATATTTATTTGGTGGCAATATTAACAGGTCCATAAAGTATTTCTGGGCAGTAAAGAATAAATAACACCTATTATTAATGTAATGGTAAAAAAATGTGACTTACCACACATTTCCAATACCCTAGTTTAATACATTATTAAACAGCATTCTGGAATGGATAAACACTGAACAGAAACTCCAGATGTAGAGATGTTTTCCTGTGGTTTTAGCAGCAGCAATATGGTTCATGCTACCCTGACACTGATCTCAGCATAGACAGGGCCTTTGGTTTGCTCTGTTTGGTTTTTGGATGAATAATAACACTTACACAAGCTTCATGCTGGGTTTGGTGCTTCAATCAAAGCATTTTCCAGTGGGCACAAAATCTGCCTCTAATGTTTGCACCTTAGTTGTCATGTTAAAGTAAATCACTGAAATGAGACCCTGCCAATTTAGCCTTGCATACCACTTTCTCCAGCCAAATGGTTGTACAGATTGTCCCCTGCAGGGTCTTCCACCAAGACAAAAATAGATCTTCTCCCATCCATGCCGGCAAATCGTCCAGGAGCCTGCTCAGCACATCCTCACTGGTTCCCCCAAGCAGCATCTCTGTTCAGCCCAAATGCAACTGTGGGGGAATCGGTGGCTAGGGGCAGCACATGTTAGGAGCTACTAAGGTGTGCCAGCCCACTTCTGATAGTAGAAAAAGTCCCAAAAAGACACGGGGCTTTCTTCTCCACTCAGTCAAATTACTCTGGGTGAGAATTTCGGCCATACCCAGCAGGTTTCCTGTGGAAGATGAGCAACATAGCACAGACCAACACTGGCTGAAAATGAGGTAAAAGCCCTTTCTACTCACTTAAGTTGAAAGGGATCTTCTCACTGGAGCCCAGGTCAAATGGGTTTATGAAAAGGAATTGCTGATGCAATTCTGAAGGCTCAGGCAAATCCTTGAACGGTTCTTGCACTGTCTCCCATGGTCCCCAGATGATTACCAAATCAGAAGCCTTTCACTTGGGCAGTAGCACTCCAGCCTGGTTGATAGCTGCCTCCCCAATGTGAAAATTTCTGTTAGACGCGATCGTGTCTCCCTCTAGTGACTAAATGCATTTTTGAAAGTCATGCCCAAACATAATTTTTAAAGAGTCTGTTAAGCATATATCTACCTATGATGAGTAGATTCAACTCTCTTATATTTCGTTCCTAATTGTGCATCAAGGTATGAGTTATGATTTTGTTTAAAACTGTCCAAATTTAAATAGAGTTATGGTACTAAACAGGCATGGTCTCTGTTTAAACAAAGAAGACAGTATCTGACCAGTAGGAATGATAGATGTTGATTAAACATTCATGCTATTTATTTTGTACTGGCAGCTAATATTTGTCCAAATATTTAAATCCAGACAGTGATATTTAACAGCACCTCTACTAAACTTATCAGTTGCGCTTACTACAGATAGGAGGATCACACTATCTTATTTGGCAAGCTAGAAGACATCTACTCATCCTCACCATCAAAACAGTAGACCAAATTTGGTTTAAAAGGCATAGGGAAAAAAAAAGGAAAACCGTGTCCAAAGTTTCATCAGCTGAAGATAAGAGTAGAGATGAGATGAACAGAGAAGATACTGAGAGCTTGAAGCATCACAAAAGGACTGCAATTCTGGTTTCTTCTCAGCTTATCCCACAAGCAATAATACACTGTACACTGACAAGAAAAAGCAGCAACAAAAAAAAGTGACAGATAAGCAGGATGTTCTTTTAAAAAGTAAAATCTTTTTATCTTTAACCCTAGTATTATGAGGCGTATATGTATGTACACATCAACAAATGGAATTGGAGCATAGAGTTGAAGAGTGGTCAAAGGTTAGTGCCATGGCACATATGAAGGATAAGCACTAGGGAGCAAGGCAAGGCAACACAAAATCTCATGAATGGCATATTACATTCCTCTCACAGAGACAGAAGGAAACAGTAAAGAAAAATGACAACACACTGGAAGCATACTCCAAAAAACATTGGAAAACAAAATTTTAAACTCTGTTGGAAGCTGCTGACAACATAGGAAAAGTAAACTTAAGTCTCACATTTCCACTTAAAAGTTTTTTTAAAATATTATTGTAATAAATATAATTGAAAAATATAGTTGAAATTATTGAATTATTATTAATCTTTCTTTTTTATACTGAATTAATTTCCCACACATAAAATCAATTTAATTTTACAACAGGCATCAATTTTATTTTCATCTTAGTGGCACTGAGCTTGCTAAAGTCAACATGTAACCGTCCTTTGGGAACACTCAGAATTCAACAATTTCAGTATTTCTCCTGACTAGGAAAACAGGAGCTGGTAATGCACCTGACAACATTTGGCCACAAATCTTCTCCACGTCGTGGGACGTGGAAGCAAGAAACATCTCTGCCAAGTTTATCATGATCTGAGTTTCTTGTTATTCTGCTTGATCTGCTTTGTCTTTCACAGAAAAGAGGAAAAGGCAATGTGATTTAAAATCTACAGAAACTGGTAAAGTTTGTAAGTGGGAATAATGCCCAGGGCTAGAAGTTAAGACTATGAGGATCTTTGCTGATTTCCTTTCACGGATTTAGTTTTGCAGCTTCAAGTCACTGGCTAGAGACATAGTATGCCAATACTAGGAAAAAAACAGGGAAGGATAAAGAAATACCACTCGTTTATAAACTATGCAAATACTACAGTCAATCACCCTTGCTGCCAAAATCCAGCAAATGTTGCGGTGCTCCGTCAGTAAAGTACACCCCAGCTCTGCCTGTTACTGTTCTTCTACCTGCCCATAGGTGGCACCAGTCTTGTTCGTAACACCTGAATCTGTGTCTGCCAATATCCCTGCAGACCTCGACTGTAGTTTCCACCCTGGTTTCTTCCCTGCTGTCGGTTGGACGTGTTAATCATCAACATTAAACCGTTAAATACATGCAGAAGCAACTTCAGATAAGCTAAGCATGAAACATTCTTCTTCTATCTGCCACTTCACATGTCACTACCTGACCATACAGCTGTGTCCTCAAATGATAAGGCCAAATAGTAGCAAGTAACAGTCTGAAACATACTTCTCAGGAAAGGTGGCTTTAAAAATGTTAGGGTGTACTTAACATTGTTCTTCTGGCCCTGCATCTGCTGAAGAGAACCAACAAACTCAGGGTCCTGAGGAAACCCCTTTCAAAAAGTACACCCAAAATCTGACAAAGTGCAGCATTGACTATAATTTGTGCTGCAGACCTTTTTAAATGTTAAGCACTAAGCTAAGTCACAAATGTTTTTTCCTGTTCCACAAGTACCAGAATTTTGGTAAAAAGCCAAAAACCTGTAAAGAATGCTGTTCAAGAAGAAAAAGAAGTAGAAATCCCTAAGATTAAATTGTTAAAATATTTAATGTAAATAATATTATCTCTTTTATTGCTGTTGTTGTTAATTTTTCACACTTTAAAATATAAATTAACTAAAATAATGTGATAAAATAATTGTTTTGAATTATAAAATAATAAAATATTTTTCTCAAAACTAGGAAAAATCAAAAGGGAACATTTCAAGATCTTTTTTCCCCCAGAATTCTTTCAAGTTAGATCAGAATAATAAGAACTGATCTTCCTTAGAAGCAGATTTTGTTATTTTTTTCAATATACCTACATTTCCAGAAGAAAAAGCAAAGAATTAAAATTATAATATAGGACTTATTTTGTATCTGACTACCTTTTCTCATGATCTGCCTATTTTTGCCTTTCATTTTCTATTTTTTTTTCTTAATTTTACTTTAATTCTGAGAGCCAAAATGTTGGAGAACAGATGTGTAATTAGATACCTCCTTCCATTCGTCTCCTCTCCAAACACTGGTGTTTGCCTAGGCCTTACTACATCCAGAGGGAACTACAAGGAAGGCTTTACTCCAGAGATATGTAAAACTGATCCAAACAGCCAGGAACTGCCTCAACTTGCCCTGTCCACCTCTAAGTCCAGCACTTTAGAAAAAGCAGAGAAGAGATGGATCAGCTTTATTATCTGTCAAGGGAAGGACTTATTTACCTAACTTTAGACATCTAAAATTAATTTGGCAGTTGAAAGCACCCATATAGGGTGGCTCAATGCTCCGTGGAGACTGATGATCCATCTCAGTCTGAAGTAGTTTCTGCCTCCAGAAATGTGAGTACTTACTGAAGCACCTCACAGAACTAGCCGATACTCAGCATGTCACATTTATCTGAGAGTAAAGACCCTGCGCATGTACCCTGAATGAAAAATCTGCTTTTGGGATACAGTGCGCGCAAAGGTAGCTGTGCTTCTCCTTCACCTCTATCCTCACCAGCCAGTTGCTATCTGCATTGCTAGAGTTTTAAACCTTGGTCCATCTTCATGTCATTGTTTGGGTCGTTTGCTGCATCGTGTGATGCCCTGACCTTTACCCTTCTTAGCCACCAGGGCAAAGACAAATATGCACTGCAATTGCCAAACTTTTCTTTATAGGCCAAGAAATATTCTAAATATGTAACACTGTATATACTATACCCTAACACATTCACAAATTATGAGAATTATAATTCATAAACGCTAAAGAACTATAAATTATTCGTGTTGTAACATTACTTTAATTCACTTTTCAGTTGGTTTATTTTAATGATTAGTTATTGCTCAATTTATCTTTTTCACAAAAAAAAGTGTTTAAACACATTTTATTTCTGTTAAACTACCTTTTACACATAAATTAGTGCGAATTTTATTGCTGTATTTTCCCAGCTTATTAAAAGGGTGGTACTTCACCGATAAAACTGCAGGATGGATTTATTATTTACAGTTCTAATCCAAGCCTTCACATCTACTTAATATGAGTAAAGTGTTTAGGTTTCCAAAGTAGTCCAGCCACATGACTGGAATTAAACTTGTAATTGCCTCTTTGAGATTTAAAACTTTTAGAGTTGTGCTTTTATGTTCTCTTTTGTTTTGCTTGAATCATTTTCTCAGGTCTATGAAGTATGTATATTTCTTCCAGATATGTAAAACCCAATATTTTAATAACCTAAAATATTAATCCATGTAAATGGTCTTTTCCAGCTACTTATTCTTGGAATGAAAAGAATTTCAGTCTTGAGGTATATCGTTTGGTCTAGGACTTTCCACTGTTTTTTCAACAGTTTCTTGTAATTTGACATATTAAAATGAATGATATCCTGATGTAAAGTTTCAATTCCCAGGGCAGATTTTTTTTTCTCATACTGTGATACTTGAATAAAATTATCCTGGTAATACAGGAATTAGCATTAGAAAAAGCCTATACATGCAGTCTTTATTTCCTTACCAATTTAGTCTCCTTTCATGTATCATTGACATTGATGCTATTGTATCATATTGTCAAATCCTTTAGGCCTCAGAGTCATGCTTTGAGCATACATGAAATCATCAAATGTCTGCAAAGAAATTGAAAAATTAAATCATTCCATTTTGGCAACATGAACTGGTCTTCAAATTCTGGAGTACATTAACCTGATAGATAATTAATTTTTATTTCCTCAGATTGATTTAGTAGTCTTCTCCAGCTGAAGCCTGACTCTTCTGGAACTGGTGGTGGTTCTGAAGGTGTTCTTCAATATGAACCAAGAATTCAGACTCTGGCCTTCAGATTTATGACACTCTACCTTTAAAAACCAAAAGTAAAAGAAAGCAAAAAAAAAAGAGAACATGTCAGTACATACTTTATGATGAAAGGTTTTCTAAATAATGATGTATAAAAATATTGTCAGTATACCAATATAAAACTGTGGAGCCAGCTTAAACATGGTGATGTCAGATGTCATGTTTTTCAGGAATTTTCACAATATTTGGTATTTGTCTCTGAAAGTTCAGTTTCAGGGTTTAAATTGTTACATTAGCCTCAGAAGGAAGACCCCAAATAAAACGGGCAATAGTTGTGAATATATTTTGAAGCCACCATTAGCAATTCAGACCCTGGATTCTTATATTCTGTTCATGTTATATGTAGTACATCACATACCCCTGTATTGTTCCAGAACATGACTGACTTTGTGTTGGGAGTTAGATTTTTTTGTTTGTTCTTTCTTTTTCTTCTCACTTATAGAATTTTTCTCATACATTGCTAGGGAGCTACTTACTGGGTACTTATGGGTACTCAGGCAGAACAAAGGGGGCCAAAAGAGAACCTGGCTACACCTTTTGTCCCTCTGGGAGTGTCCCTCAAAAGGGGAGGCAACACGAGTACTTTGGGGCAGGTAAAAGAGCTGGAGGCAGCTTCGCCCTTCTTGCTCTCTGGGCACTCATCAGAGAGGACACACCCAGGCTGTTTTCTTGCTGCAGGAGCAGTTCCATTGTCATCAGAAAGGTTCAGTCCTGAGAAAATCTACCATCTCTGCTTGGGTGTCCAGGAATTCTGAGCTCGCCTCCTCCTGCCCTGCTGGAGCGGAGCCAGCCCTGTCCGCCACCGCGGTTTTTCTTCACCACTGCTCTTTTTTGCTACAGTGTGACTCTGCATTTTCCCCCATTTTCCCCCAGGACACCCGGCCCCTGCCCTGCCAGGAACATCCTGCCATTCCCACCTACCAGCCTGTGAAGTTGCACCATTTCCAGTTCCATGCTCTGAAGATCCTGCAGGGCTAATGAAACCAAACTGTCTTGGGTTCTGTGAAGCAAAGCCCTCAAGGTTCTTGGTACTGTTTTTTTATTAATGCTGTAGTTGGTTTTGTTTGCTTTGTTATACATAATAGTAAAGAACTGTTATTTCCTATCCCATAACTCTGCCTGGAAAAAAGCCCCTTTAATTTTTTTCTAAATTATAATAATTTGGAGGGAAGGGATTTGAATTATCCAGATACCTGTCTTTCAAACGCAGACACTTTGTCAGACATGTAAGCTGTCCATACACTAGAGCAGAAAACCTCTCACAGCTGCACTAATGTATTAAGGAATGAGCCCACCTTCATAGGAGTGGACTTCTTACATTGCCTACCCAGTAGGTTTGCTCCAACTTCATGAACAAGAGAGTTTGTTTGTGGAAGTGTGCATAAAGACGGTGTCTCTAGTAGCTATAAGATGGCTCTCCTACAAATTTTTAATATATGTATTATAAATAAGTTTATTGGAACAGAACTTGCATCAAAACAAATGTGGTTTGACTGAAAGCTACTGCTACAGTAGATTTACCTTTCTCAGTAGGGTGGAAGCTGTCATATTATCCAGAATCAGACAACAATCAAATTTCTTCTTTCGGTCTTAATTAACTTAATTACAACATTCTGAATTCTGGAGCTTATATACATATTTATAAATCCAAAGCTCACATCCTGCTAATGCCTTTACTTAGTTAATATCCACAGAAATGTCAAGCCTTACACATTGTACCTTTAGCAACACAATGAAGATGTGAGAAATGGTGCTTACTCTTAAAATTTCAAAGGTTTATTAAACCATAACAAAATACAACAAAAGACTGAATAAGGAGAAAGAGCAGTGCTAGGAGCATAGAACTAAATCGCCATGTGCTCGTCTACAAAATGGCTGCACTTCCTTTTATACTCCTGGTGTTGCATCAGCCAACCTTGGCCCTTCCCAAAGCCTGTCAGTCAACTTCTCTTTGCTGTCCATTGGTGGAGACTGCTTTCTTGCAAATTGATTGGGAGCGTCAGGTGTTGCCATGCTGCGCCTCCTAGCAACAAGCCAGCCCTCCCAAATGCCCCGACTACCAAGGCCATCTCATGACAACAATACAATGGGGAGGGGAAAGAGGACTATGAGAGGACATATCACAATAACATAACTATACATCTATAAAACTTCTCTTAACATACACATAATAGTCATCCCTTAATTGTGAGAGCCAACCATTGCATTGGTCATCTATAACAAAGATATTTTGCGTATTCAAACATGGTCGTATAAATAGTCAATACTCACTAGAATGATTTTGCATCTATCTTGTACAATGCCAGGTTTAGCAAGAACATTCACGCATGAAATATGCCCCATCTTTTTTCTAGAACAAAGAATATACAAAAGGTAAGAAAAATGATCATTCAAGGTAAGAAAAATGATCATTCAATGATCATTCAACATCGTTAACCAAAGCCACTAAACTAAGAGAAAGACCTCAGAATGTTCTGAGATATTCACTTTCAACGTACATGTTAAACAGATAATTTTTTATTTTCTAGTCTAACAGATATTTCTGACAATTCTTCCACACTATGTACTCCATGGAACTCTTCTTCCAGATTATTTCTTTAATTAAGGCTTTCAATATGTTTATATAACTCTGGAGAGCCTGACTCTACTGTCACTAGTAGTAATCTTCCTGAAATACCTCAGCAATTGAAGAAGTGACTCTGGCATTATTTCGCAGATCTCAAGGAGTTTTCCAAAAACAACTAATTTTTAAACTTTTACTCCAAAACATCATGCTCAAATGGCTTTAGGCATAATTTCTCCTGTTCTCAACTGGTTGCTCAGATCTGGCAAGTTCAAACAGTAAATTACACTGGATTACTTATCCCTTTCTAGTATGTAGACCATAACAGTCCTCAGCCATTTTTGGAAATACATGAGGGGTCTTCTTGCAAAATTTACTACCTAGAGAGAGAAAAAACTCACCATGTCTTTTTAGTAAAGCCTCTCCCTTCTTGAAAATCAATGGGCATTCAGCTCCTATATTCCTACCAGTCCTGAGAGTCTGACCACTGGAAGACACCTTAACAGTTACGTTCCTAATGCCAGACACTTTCACAGAAACACTTTCACGGAAACAACTTCACAGTAGTGAAGTGAGCCAATGGGTGCCTTGGTTTACACACCCCAATCATGCAGTCAGACCAGGTTTCCTTACCGGTTCAACCACAGGTTTCCTGTAGCAGAGTCTCAGATGTACACAAAGCAATTTATTCATGGCACAGTAATAGAAGAAACAGCTCGAGCTGGTGCCTTCAAGGAGAACCCCCAACAAAGGAATCCCCTCACAATCTACATGTGGACAAGTCTCAGCTCTTGTCAAGTCTTCCACTCCTACCCTGTCTCTCAGTGTCCATTCACCTGCCTGGACAGTAGCCTTTGCACCCTTTGTTATGCAAAGGATAGGCAGTTCACAGCCTCTTGTCTCTCTAGGCTTTCACCCAGAGCTCAATCTGCATCTTGAACTGCAGTTTACAAACTGAGCTACCTGCATCAGGTGTACTGCTCAACAGAAATCTGGACTTGAGATGTTGAAAGTGCAGATCGATTCCATTAATTCATCTCTATCAGATCTGCCTCAAAAGAGGTTTTTTGCACCCTCCCAATAATCACCCAATGCTTCCCTGTCAAAGGCTATAATACCTCCATTGTGATAATACTTGCGTGTTTATGTTCAAGACTACTTTTTAAAATTTCCTTTTAGAAAATTATTTCACATAAATTAAAGGATATTTCTACAACAGTGAAAAGCCGCAGCCAGGATAGAAAGGAAATTTCCTAAAACCATTTTTCCATCAAATGTTTTATAAAGCCTTGTATTGTTCAATAACCAGAAATGTGGGGTTCTGTCACCCTCAGCCCCCTTCAGCCCCCCAGGCTGAAGAGACCCCAAAAGAAAAAAAAAAGAGTAAAGGAGGTCAGATGCCATGATAATGAGAGAGAGGGAGGAATGTTCAACCAACCACTTGTATCTGTGAAGAGCATGGAAGAAGGGTGGAGGCAAGTAATGGTCCTGAAACTACAACAGATGATGCAAAAGAGGAAGTTGAGCCTTGAAGGTTAGAGAGAAAATACGCACTTAAAGCCAATAACCTGAAGTATAACTGACGCTGAGTATCTTGGTTCTCATGATACTACCATCACATACCAGCATGGAAGGATGGGAGCTAAAGAATGAAATGCTTTTTTCACTCTGACATATTTCATCCTCTCTATGAAAATATGTTTATCCTATCTAGTTCTTTCTATCAGCCTGGGACTTGATTTGTCAAGGTTTAGGTCGGTTCAAACATTTGCAAAATAGTTCCCTAGTTTTGACCATGAACAACTTCAGCAACAGAACTTCAAGCACAGCTGCAAGTTGGACAGTGTGTCTGTGAAGCTTCTAACACAACATTCATATAGGATAGTGGCACTACATTTCAGATTGTTCTACTTCAAAGTAAATTACTTTCCTTTCACATCACAATCATTGTTAACTGTGAATATTTGCAGGTACACAGAGAAGACAGACTTATGGAAGGATTGTTAATTTATTTTACCAGTGGCATATAATCGTTCTCTAGCACTTATTTTCTTCTCTCTTTGAAGAAAGAGGAATGAGAGAAAGAGGTACTTTATGTCTTTCTATCATTATTGAAATTAGATATTTGTATAAAGACCTACAGCAGCATTTTTAATGCTCCACTCTCTGAAACTGCTGCTTTAATCAAGTGTAATACAGGAAACAAGATGTACAAAGCTGGAAGGAAGATAACATGTCCAACCACACTTGGCCTAGTATGTCTTTACTCTCACAAGAAGGCCAGAGTTGCAGGTTCTGGAGGCTAAAAGTCGAATACTTAGCCATCACAAATGCTGTATGGTGGTTCATGCTCCATATACCTTTCCGCCTAAACTACTGCAAAGCTTTTCTCATTCTCAGCCATCATCAAAAAAGTAGATGACAGTTGAACCTGCACTCTAGTACTGATCTAAACATCTATGCTGAAGCAACCACCAGAGAAGATCTTTAACATCCATGGTAAACATAATTATCTTGGGTTTTGGCCAGATCTTCTACTAACTAGAAACTCAGCTCCCATAGGATGCCAAAAGACCACCAGAAAAACCTCTTGTCAACTCAAATTGTTGTATGATTTAGATGAAGTTGCAAAACGTGTTAGTGAGCCTCCTTCTGCCACTACCAGTATTTCTAGACCCCTCAAGTTTTTCAGCCCCTGCACATGGTACATATATATAAGAGATGTGACTGGTATGCTCAGCCATGGCAGGCATGTTCATGACCCAGAGAAAAAGCATATTTCAGCCTGAACTCCTTGAAATGACTACTCCTTCCCTCTATTTTTCATGGTCCTTCCTTCCCTCAGAAACTCTGTATACCATATCTCATCAGTAGATGATGGATGAGAAGGGGAACCAAAATGTTCTACTGCATATGCACTAGAACAAGACCTAATTAACAAAGAATGTCAGGGGAAAATTGGTTGTGCAAGACCTGCATGAAACACAAGAGCCTTGATTTCTCTCGTCTTCTCTGTGAGCTGTCTTTACATTCAAATAGCTTCCGGTGCTGTGGTTGAAGGAAAATTTCTTGGGGTTGGAAGAAAATTTTACCTTTGCTGAAACTCCCCTGGTTAAGTCTGCTGTTGCTGGGAAACTCCACAGCATTTCTTCAGGGCTGAACTCTGTAATCTTCATCTTTAATTAGCTTTCACTTGACCCCTCCATAAGGCTTGCCACTGGAAGCCTTCTCCACAGGTTGAGGAAGACATTTTCTTGTGTAAGTAAGACCTTTCAATAAATCTCTTTAGAAATGCTAAGGCTAAGAGAGCTGCCAGGACCTACAAAGCACTATGTCTTGGCTTCACAATAACAGGGTTTTCTGCAGAATACTCCAGAGCGGCTTCCAGTTAATGTAATTTCAATTTTGCTTCTTTTGTCTCTCTGACATTGCCTGGGTTCAGGCCATTCCCAGTCATGAAGATTTTACACACAACAGAAGAAAACAAAGCGCTGGTTTATAAAGTCTTTTCATGAAGTTTCTCTGCAACTCAGCTAAGCACACGTATGCAAGCAGACTGTCCCTCAGCTAAACAGGCATCATGTATTGGGCACAGACACAAAGTATTCCCTGTCCAAAAGTCAAGAAAGTTTTGTGGCTCTGTTACTTCAGATCAGTTTCAGCTGGAAACAGTTGTGTTTTTGCAAAAACTTATCACAATACCTGCCTCAAGGCATCTTCCTACAGACCACCCACCACAAAGCTGAACTCCCAGATCTCTCCATGGTCAGCAATGAGAAATATGCACTGTCAGAGAAAGGCATAGTCCAGGACCCTGCTGCTAGTGCCCGGAACTGCCCTCTAAAAAAGTTTCTCTCTCTCTTCATTGATTATAGGTGGTACCTTAGAAGGTGAAACTATTTTTTGGCAGTTGCAGAAAGCTGGGTGAAACCTTCACTGCAGCTTCAGTTTGATAACTGCTTTTCCTAAGAATGTTTTGCATTTCTCCTGGGTGACCACAACAATACCCAAACACTGTGCAGTAGGGTTTTCATCTATTAGAAAGGAGGCTTTCTTCCACCTTACTGCTTTTGGTCATAGGAAGATTATTCCTGCTTCCTTCAGCCAAGAAGTTGCATAATTTCCTGAACTTTCTAGCATTGGGCTGCAAAATAGGCAACACCTTCATAGCTGGAGTCAAAGGGAAAATCTCATCAGGCACATAGAAGTCACTCAATTGTGTGAAGAAATGACGTTTCTTCTCTTCAGTCACCTGGGGTTAGCTGCACCTGGGACACCATGGCCTGCAAACCATTAGTTATTGGTGCATCACTCATTCCCTAAAATTGCCAAGGGTCTTCAGACAAAATTTCTCTGCTTTCTGGGATTTTTTTTGGTGGTAATGTGGTATCTAACAGCCTTTCTTTTTTGAAGTTGCCTCAAAAAATTTCTGTTTTCATCACTCAACATCAGAGAGTTTTTCCTCTGTGTCAGAGAAAACCAGCTGCTGCCTTTTCTAGGTCCAACTCACATGCTCAAAGGTTTCCCACAGCAACAGCCCTGTCATGTGGAGCAAATGTAGGAATTTGTGTGTTATGATATGGCTCTCAGTGGAGAAATATTTAACTGGAAAGATATGCTGCCAAATTATATAGTACTATATGAAGGTGTATGCTGGGAGTACTTTTTCTGGCTCTGGCCACAGATTCTTTTGACTTAACCTGCTACAATTTGCACAATTCACTTCATTATCCCTCCGAAACAAAAGAAACTCACTCTTGTACAGATCCTCTTGACATTATTTCATCTTCCAAATGACTGATTACATCATCACTTTCTATTTATTTCCTGTTAAGCACTGCTACAACACTTTGAAAATTCTTCCTTCCCCTTTGCAACATGCTGCCCCACACAACTTCAGTAAAGAAAAAGCTCCTAAAGAAATGGTTCTTCCAGCCTTGTATTGTGCTTTTATAGAAGCACCTTCACAGTTTAAAAGTGAAGTAAAGAACTCTTGACCATGTGGATACTAGGGGTTTGTCATGAATGTACTCCGGGGGCCTGTGATCTGCTTCAGTGGTAATAGCACAGGCACATGTGGTGACTAAGCTCCTGACAACCAGGAAAAACAAAAATAATGATTTTTTTTTGTCCATCTGAATATAATTTTGCTGTGTTGATATATATACTTTGAGTCCTTTCACTGTGAGCTTCTTGCACTAGAGCTGTTTCAAGTGCTGCTTAACACTTCCTTGTGGTAGGACTTCCCTTGTCTTCATAAAGTATTTTGCTGCTTTCCCAACAGCATCCTTCATGTTTCTGACTGCTGCTTTATCCCAGTTGTTTGTGGACATCCTGTGACTTCTGCTGTTCTTGGTATTCCATACTAATTGGTAGGTAGTCAGCCAGCCCATGGCTTTCCATTTCTTAGGGGAAATTGTTTTACAGCATTCACTTCATTTGGGGTTCCTGAAGTCCTCAATTTGCTATGCAGTGATTTACATTCTGCTATAATCCAGCTTTAGTCTATTCTTCTTGAATTTTGACTGAGCATTTTTGTATTCCCTCTTGTCTTGGTCACATATGTCTGCACTGTCATGTATGTTTTCACTTTCTGTCAACAGTCATGCATCAAGCACCCTTTTCCCAGGAAATCTTGTGCGCGGATAACAAGCCAGCAGGTTT
The DNA here is from genome assembly GCA_013398615.1 of Brachypodius melanocephalos. Taxonomy (NCBI): domain Eukaryota; kingdom Metazoa; phylum Chordata; class Aves; order Passeriformes; family Pycnonotidae; genus Brachypodius; species Brachypodius melanocephalos. The sequence goes on from VZSR01000690.1 coordinate 485,965, forward strand.
TTCCCTACCAAATGTTGTGGCTGCTCATCTATTCTTCCAGTCCCAGCTACCTTGCCCAGGATGGGCAGTTTATATTCAGAATATGCTGCAAGGTCCTGGTAAATTATAGCCTATAGCACAGGGAGCCTATTTTTTTGCAGTGATCAGTAAGTATCCAGATTGTCTTTTTTTTCCTCTTTGTACCACTTTAGAGATTTGACTACTTTAAATCATACCCTTTTCTTGGACACTGAGGTTCTTTTGCATCTCATTCGTGGAAGTAGCTGCTGATATACATGAGTTTTCAGCACCAGAAACTTGGGAGGTGATTTATTTTTGCAGTTTCCAGTTTTGCCCATGCTTCTGGACACAAAAGTTCCTAGCTGTTAGAAAAATATCATTTTACTTGCCTCTGCCATGGAATGGATTACACATGTATAAAGATTTTTATGAAGTGACACCATTCTTCTGTGTTAGGACTAATTTGACAGCATGTCAAACACAGAGAGAGATTCCGACCTTTCTCTTTGCACCTACAGTCAGTCTGAGGTTCTTCAGCAACTGAGGTTGAAGAACTCTGTATTCCATTAGTGGAATCCAGTGGAAGCTGTCTTTTGCCCTTCTTCTGTTCTCATGAATACAGAATACTTTTTTCCCACCTGTTTATTCAAAACTGAGTATCAGAGGTTCTCCTTTGGCCTTATGCACCTAGTTAGACCTAGGAAGCTAACTGCATTGCTATCCTTCTCTTTGCCATATACTGTAGCCAAGAAGAGTGCTGTGTCACTGCTCCTGCTGGAGTCTCTTTGGGGGTGCTCTCCAACTGCAGGTAGCAACTGCACTGTACATCCTGTTCTTTTCTGTTTGCTTATGTGTCATGCTTTTTCAAAATGATTTTCTTTGTGGCTGGACTCAAGCAGCCTCATCAAAATGCAACTCTTTTGGTAAAGAGTTGCTATTTTGCTTTACTCTTTTAGTAAAGGTGCAATGAAGCATTTGGACCTCATGAAAACAAAATGTTTTGCTATTTTGCAAAACAAAGTTTAGGAAGATGGTAAACAACTTCTCAGCTGTTGAGTCAGCATTTGGAGGAAGGGGGAAGTAAGGGTGAAAAGAATTTCACCAAATGGCCAGAGTGTTATTTTCTTTTAGCACAGTTTTGATGGTCAGAATTGGAAAAAGTGTCAGAATGTAAAGCTGCAAATAAAGGCAAATGAGGCTTCAATCTGTATTCAAAGCAAATTCACAGCTGCCTGTAAATTGAAACTAAGACCAACTCAGTTGAGTCTGCACCTGCCTGCACTTCTGATGCTGATGGAGTACCAAGCAGTTCTTACCTGCCAGGAAGATAGCTGTGTGCTTATGGTGCCAAGTCTCTGTAACATGCCGTCCCAACAGGCGTGTCCTACATGATGGTGAACAACTACGTAACACAATGCTATGGTCCCAGAGCAGGGCTGCCTCATACACATATATGCCATGTCCAAAATGATTCACAGCTGGGCTAGATTTTTAAAGACTGCCAGAAGGTACAGATAGAGAACTTGATGGGAATGGGGCATGGAAAACAACTTGCCTCTATTGGTCCTGAATGTGTTTGAAAATCCGGTTATGTTAAAATATAATAATGAATTTGGTGGAAGTAAGTTTGATTATTTGATCCTACAAATTGATTTTTGCCTGAGGTGATATTCCTATGGGATAAATTTTATTTATGCTAATATTTTTTCCTAATTGTTTATGGTGGAATTGAGTATGATAGAATTTTTTAAAAATATTCTTATTAAAGAATGACCCTAAAACTTACATCTTCATCTGTAAAGGTAAAAAGATTCTTTTGAATAGCATTCTTTACTTTCTTTATTTCTTTACATTCTTTATTTCTTTATCAAATATTTCTTTACAAATTCCTTCTTACTAGTATTGGCTTTCATAATTGAAAATAATAACATTTTAGAAATAATATTTTAGAAAATAATATTTTCTCACTTTGTAATTGTTTTCAAACACTGGAATTTTTGTAGTAAACAGAGAATTAAAATTTAGTGATTGGTAGGGGGAAAGAATAATTTTGTTTGTAATCCCACACAGACATCATCATAACAAATTATCATACATTGGTGTGGGTATACAAAGAAAAAATAGGGGTTTCCTCATTTCATAGGGATGATTACATTTTGAATTATATTATATACATCTAATAGGACAATGGCATCTTGAGAGGTAATCAACACCTGCAAATCTCAAAAAAACCTCAAGTTTATAATATATTCCTGTTGACTTGGGCCCAGTTTGCACTCAGATTTTATGAACTAACGATAGTATATCAGAGAGGACAGAATTTGTATCTGTAAAGTGTACGTTAGCTTAAGGTTGTTCCTGGAACAGTATAGAATTACACTTTATTAACTGCAGTTGTACCATAGTTTTAACAGCTGTAGTTAAAATTTTAAGCTTAGTATGAAATAAAAAAAAAAAAAATAAGCAAAGTGACTTACTATGATACTGCAGAGGAGCTAGAGGGAAATTGAACTTCACTGCTGTAAATGAGTGCTGATGGCAAGTGATCAATGACAGTGTGCATTCCAATATTATCAACACTTGCACAAGCGTCAAAGTGGCACCAAGTGGCTGAAATCTGATCAAAGCTTTTGAACGAGGACCCGGTGTTTTAAGGCCAGCCATTTCCAGTCTCAGTAAACCTGAAGGAGAGACAATCAGTCTCAGTGGGGGAGGACTGAAGATTTCCTCCAACTGTAGTGGAGACAGAAAAGTAAAGTGCCCCAAAGAGGTGCCAGGACTCCTCCACTCACCCCTGTGAAAACTAGCTCTGCTCTGACACCCTGAGAAGAGCATTGATATTCAGCCTACAATGGTGATCTGGGTATCTTACCTGACAGACACATTTTCTTGAATGTCCTCTCAAACTTCACTAAAACCTGGGACAAAAGCTGTCCAGTCATATCAAGTTCAGGTACGTACAGCAGGACTGTTTAGATGTATACAAAGAGGCATACATACAAGCGTGTCCAAGGAGGAAAAGAAAACAGCACAGCAACCTAGAAAGCTAATCACTTATCCCAGGCTTTTCTGGGCACCACTGAGTTTGACTCCTCAGCATTAGGAACTGATTATATGATGTAACTAGTAAGGTGGGAAATAGCCCTGTCCCATCAATCACACAGGAAGAAGGCTTCTTAAAGGTTCCCTTCAGCACCAAAATCAGGAGATCTGCAGCAGCTGCCCTGCCTAAAAGATCCGACTGTACAGAACTATCAATGAGTTTCATGGTTGCAGTGACTCACTGCAGGAAGTAAATGAATGGGAAAACCATGCAGAAAAAGTGGTTAAGAATGAGAGGCAAGAAAAGAGTATTTAAACCCCCAAGCAGTCTTAGTATCTGAGACCACGTATATGCACTCCATTCTTCTAACAAAAAACATTTATGAGCTTGCACATGTGCACACACACTCTTGCTTATTCTATGCTTTTTTGCCTCATCTGGCAGCCACTTTCCGGTCCAGCAGACACTAACATCTAATGAGACAAACTTCCCATTTTCAGACTAATCAGTCGGCTGCACTAATTGCAAATGCAAATATGCAAATTTATATTAATTAATTACTCTGCTAATTAGTTCTGCAGTCTTTTTGGGGTAATAAATCATTGTGCAGTGGAAGAGAAACACGTCCTGTCCCATTTCATTCCACATAAAAATTTAATGTACTAATTGAAAAAAAGTATTAAAAACCCTGGTTCTAACTCTACTGATAGGTTCCCTACAGAAAGGTACGATTGTAAGAAGTCTTGCACATCCCCAGCAAATGCCATCACCAAGGTGCCTGTTAGCAATTTAATTATCACATTATGAGCTCCAGGAAAAGCCGGTTTGCTGTGCTGCAGGCTGTGACTCTGAGCTCCATAGCTGATACATTTTGCAGCAAATGTTGTTTATACATCCGTGAAAGATAATCTGGTGGAAAACACTCACTTTTCTCTACCTGAATGTTCTGTTAAGACTTGCACTTAAATCCCAGGAATCTGGGTCTGCTATATATACTCTTTAATTCTGCAGCCTCATTAGATCACGTTCAAATGGGTTGTTCAAGGAGAAGCGTAGCTGAAGAAGAAAGAGCTTACAGAGCCCTACTCTGGTCTCGAATTCTGCTTTGTCTCTGATCCATTTCAAAAGGAAACTTTCAATTCCCCGTCTGGCACCACCTCTCCCTTGCAATCCTTGCATTGCAATTACACCCTGGGAATGGGGAAGGTCACTCCACTGCCCCTCCACAGGTGTTTTGCCCAGCCTCAGGCGATCTCTAGTCCTTCTTTCCCACACCAAATATCTGGAAGGTGCAAGTTTCTCGTACGGATATAATGCCCCAGCAATGGCATGCAGGACACCGTGCTCATAGAACCTTAGGTACCAAAGCCTGCCAAGGTGTCAAGGTCATTGTGCAAGGTGGGGCTTATTCTATGTTTTGCTTTTCTTAGGACAGGGGAAAAAAATCCTCATAGCATAACAAACACAACAGCACCTAGTTGTGAAAAAAGAATCCCCTCATCAAATGAAGCTACGCCAACTACCAGCAATGCTGTAGTGTGCAGTTCATTACAGGCATTCTTGAAGCCAAAGACCCTCCTAAGAGGTTTAGAAAGGCATTAAGCAAAGTGAACTATCTTCTGTCACACTTGTTCAGACTATCTGGAAATCTTCCACGGCTCCCAGGTTTTTTCATCTTCCACTTGATTACTTTTTTTCCACCGTCATGTATGGTCATTTCCATTAATGTGAAACATTACAGAGCATTTTCTTGAGAGTTTGCATGTATTTTAAGTTAACCTGCCTTATAGATGTAGGTTGGAAACTAGTCAAAGGTGTTATAAAAGTCAATAGAGGAGTTCTATTATCAGAAATTCAGACAATTCACGTCACAGTCTTCCATTATTTTTAAAAAAATCAAAACCTTCATAAATATTTTGCTTTATGTTTTAAATTGAAAAAAATGAGATTTACAGGTAATTAAATTCCAAGGGCCTTTATCATTCTAGATTCAATGACCAGTGAGCTGTATACTTTTCTCATAGTTTGAAATCCTAGAATAGATCCTTTATTATTTATTTTACTTTCCTATCCAAACATTGGAATAAAATACTGTTGAACTGCTATCTTGAAGTCCTGTGATTTAGGCTCTAGGAAACAAAGGAAAATTTTAAAAAATCTTAAAATAGCTCAAATTGAAAGAGTAGTTTATGCAACAGCCAAAGATAAAATTTATTTTTCAAACAGTTGTAATTTTTGTTTGAAATACTAATATACACTAGTGGCTATGGTATTCAGCATCATGTAAATTAAAAGATTTATTTAAAAGCAAACCACCTTTGCTCTTTCTAGGTTTTCAGGATCCTGGAGTCACATGGGATCCAAATTATTTATTATAGAGTGAAGGCTTCCTCACCTGCTGAGAGTTTTACACCTGCGTTTTTTTTAAAGTCTACAAAGTTTCAGAGATTAATATGTAAAGATTTTAACAAAACTCAACAGGTGCCTCTTAAATAATGAATAGATACAATATGGTAATATTCTGATTGTCTGTAGTGTGCTTTAAAGAGTTAGGTTTAAATTGTAATTGTATTAGGACACGAGATGTAACTTAAGACATTTAATATAACCCATCCTTTGATGGGCTTACTTTTATTAGAAAGCTTCAGCAGGACATGCATATTTTGCAAATTGCAGTAGGTTTTTTGGGTTTTTTTTTTTTCTCTTTCTCTTTTCCTTTTTCTTTCTTTTTATCTTTTTCTGATTGTATTCAAAATACTCATATATAGTAAAAAGAGTTATGCTAATAAAATTTCATCATGATATGTTTATGCCCTTTCACTTACTTCTGGCTGATATTCTTTCTCTTGTCAGGACTGTGAAATCAAGCCTTTTCTTAACATATAGAACAGCAAGACCCATTTGGTATCCAAGATGAAACCCAGATGACTGTTAAGATTGACAGTGTTTTCACCCTTGTAATTAGCTATTCACACAAATGTGGGTTTAGTTTGCACTTATGCTTGGAACATGGCACCTCTTCATACAGAGAGCATCATTCACATGTTAACATTTTCACTTTTGTTTTTTGTTGGCAAGTAAAGCAGCATACTTACTACTGAGTTCTGTTAGCTGTATATTTTGCTATACACTTTTCACTATTTATTAGTATTCTATTCAAAAACAATTTAATGCGAGCAAAGCATGAACAAGGACTATGTGATGCTCCTCTTCTTTGCCCTGTTCTGAAGGAGGACCTCACCTGCCTAAAGTCACTCTGCTGCTTCCAAGTGAATAATTTCCATAAGCACACTGCTGGGGTACTGTTTTCCAATATCTTTTTCTTTAAATGTAGAGATCCCCCTCCCTCCCTCCCTCCCTCCCTTGCTGAGGGAAGGATGGGTGGCGTCAGTACAACAGAATATGTACCACGCCACTGAGCTTATTTGCAGTTTTTTATTGGTTGTGTACTGACTCAATAATGTCTGGAGGAAGGGCACAGAACTAGGCAGCCTTATGGCAATATAGCAACGGTTGCCAGAAATTCATCAAGGATTTTGATGTGTTTTGAACAAGTGTGTTCATTCTAAATTGAGGAATAAAAGACTCAGTGATAGAAGTGAAGGCCAAAGGATGGCTAAAGCATCTCTGTTTTGCTAAAGCTGAGATGTGATTGATTTGCTCACACACACTAGGAGCTTAAACAGAAAAAAGTCCCAAAATTAAACATCCTGAATGGACTGTGCTCCATAGGTACTTAGGTTAAACAACACACTACCACAAGAAGTGGATTTCCAAAATGTATGTTTGGAAAAAGGAATTGATATGCATATCAGAGTTACCATAATTAATTATAGTAATGCTTTGTGGGTCATGCTTCAGGGCTCTCAGAATTCAGCAACTGTTAGAGAACAGGTTGAGATTTAATAAGAGTAATCTCTTTTTAACCTTCATGTACAGACTTAAGGGGTCTCTCTTCATCAAAGGCTAATGCTAGAAAATATTTATGAGATAAGAATGACCATAGGCTTAAACAAGCACCAAAAATTTCTATGTTCTCAGTCGTGGATTATGTCTATGTGGTCCTTTGTCTTTTGGAAGTGAATGGCTCTTGGAAGTTTATTTAGTCTCTTTTCTAATTTCTTATAAGGCTAGAATGCAAAAGGAATGAAAGAAAGTTTAAGGAAAACTTGATCACTCCAGTGATCAAGCAATTGAGGTAGTGTAATACACATGGTCTTTTGTACCCAACAAATTAATTAATATTGTTTATCTCTTTCAAAACAATTGCATCCACAATGGACAACAGGACAACTATCAGGCTAAATTAACATAAAGACCACATATAAAATCACTGGGGGGGAAAAAAAAGGAGAACAGACTAATGGTGGAGAAAAAGCACAGAGAAGCCCTAAAGGCAAACAATAGAATTAATAAGTATGGTAAATGCAAACCACCTAAGCAAAAAATAAAAATAATGACTGGGAAAATAACAGTAAAATAGGAAAATATATTTTTTATAATGAAGCTCCATGTCCTCAGCTCTGCCCTCAGGGACTCCAAACACAAGGATACCATTTTACCCAAAATAGTAAGATATCCAGAGAAGCGAGTTGAAACTGCTGTTCATCTCTCTTACAGGGGTAGAGTGCTGCTTTCCTCTCTGCTCCCACACTGATGGAACACCATCACCACAGCTCAGAGAGGGCATCTGTATGAGGACCGACACTTGGGGCATATTAAGATATCTATGGCAATGGGGTAGCCCAGGGCTGGGACACTGTGGTTTACAGCTGCCCAAAGCAGCAAGAAGAAGCATCTCTAATACAAATCAAGATATGAAGCAATTCAGTCCTTCAGAGACATATATGTATGTCACTAGTGCAGGTCAGAAAAGTGAAACTAAACCACAGCATTCCTACTGAAGAGAAAAAGGTCTGGCTTCCTCTTTTCTATTTTGTTTCAAAGTTCTTTGTTCAACTTGTTGACAGATACCTCACTGTACCACAGTGAGGCAGAAACAAAAACCTGTGATGTAAGAAGTTAAAATGAAGTTGCCACTGCAAAGTACCTTGAAACAGTTAGAGAAAATGAAATTATCTTCCAGTGAGTTAGCACAAAAATTCCGTGTTTGTTTTCAATCCCAGCCATGATGAAATGTTGAAATATTTTGTTGGTATACTCCCTCACACTATTTTCAACAGAAAAACTGCGTTTAAATTTCAGAAGCTGACCCTTCCCTGCTTTGATGTACAAAGTAGAGAGAAACAGATACTTAAAAAACAGAAGTATCTATTACGTGAAAAGCTAAAAGAAAATAATATCTTTCAGTTAAAGATTTTTTTCATCAGTTAATTTCTCTTAAAGTGTCTTAATTATTTCTCTTTTTCAGCATTTTATTTATCCAGAATCAAATTTATCTTTGTGCAATAACACAATAGGAACTATGAAGGTTAAGTTTGTAGCTGATTCTTAAATAATTTTTCCTATATAAATCATGTAAACTCACACTTTTTCTTCTGTAAGAGCAAAGATACATTTTTCATATTTGACTCTAGCTTTACATAAACGAAGGTTAAATAAAACATTAGCACACAAGGTCTGATCAAGGCACAGGTTTTTTGAACTTATACCTACAATTTAAACATCTGAGTTGCATTAAAGGGAATTATTCAGTTTCTCTGAAATAGAAGAGGAAGTGCAGTTAGGTTGTGACTGATTTTATCAGGCTGTGAACTGGCTGTGGTGTAAATTGAGAAATACTTGAACTATATTGGGCTGGAGAGGAACAGAAAAATGTTTATGCTGTGCTGCTTTACCTCAACATGCTCCATGAACAGCAATGTTACTGACCTTTTATTTTTCTGCCCTGCCCTCTGTCTATCCTCTTCTAGCTCACACGACCATTGCCCCAGATAAATAATCAATGATACCATCATTCTTGCCTCAATCTACCACTGGTAAGACATTTGAGAGGCAATCAGCCCAGCTGGAGAAAACATAAAAGTAGAGAACATATTTGTGCTTAGAAAATGGAAACATTATGTTTATACTTGGGACTTGGACACGCCAGGCTCTCAAGTGCTTCTCTAGCTGCCTGAGAACCCTTTTTTCTAATTACTCATTGATATAACCATTTGCAGATATAAATTGTATTATGTGCATGTGGTAGCAGTGTGCAAGGAATTCACAGCAATATTCACAGCATTCACCTCTGGGAAGCAGTCCCTTATGGTTTCAGTCACAAACATATGTTTTAAGTACATAGTCTGAATAGAGATTTTTTTATTTTCCTTTGAGGTGAAAGAAGAAAATTGTTTTCTTCCATGATCATCTCAGAATTTAGAATTAGGTCGGTGGAAAGGGCACATGTGCAGAGAGTGAAAGCTGCTGAGCTCTCAGTGTATTTCTCACTGTACATCTGACTCAGCATAGGAACTTGAGCGATAACACCTCTGTCTATGAAACACTCCCTGAACCAGCAGGCACTGAAGCTGTAAGATCTCCATTTGCCATGTGCTGTAAGAAGTTCAAGGTAACTTTCACAAGTACAGAAAGTAAAGTAGATTTCTCTTGCACAACTCAAATGAAAATCCATGGTGCTTTGAGTACTTTTTCCAGCTGCAGATGAAATTTAGCCATTGTAGTAGTTTTTATTCCATAATGCCACTTTTGTGCATAAACAGTCATTAATATTTCATCAGTGTCTTCATGGATTAAACAGTCCCTAAGTACACATTGACAGCACGGATTATTAGGGAGCCTTGTCATTTAAAGTGGAAGAGAATGGAGGTTGTGTATGTGTGTATACGTCTCCTTTCTCTCTCTCTGTTTTCACAAACTGTAAGGTTTAATAGCAGTTAACACTAGACCACAGCAGTTCTTAATAACAGTTGCCCTGCCAATTCTAACCGGTATTCTAATTAGTCTGACAAATCTACTAATTAAAAACATTAAACTTTTAAATAAAGGCTATCTTTTTTTGTGTTGAGTTTGGCAAAATGGAATTGAGGGTGTAAGGAAGCCCGAACCTCTGCTTTCAAGAATTCCTGATGATTAAAGGAAAAAAATATTTGGGGAGCATGTAGAAACATTTAGATGTGGTAGTTAAATAAGAAGCATAGGCTATCTCAATTGTAGAATATTGTAAATGATAGAGAAATTAATTTAAAAAGTGAAAACTGCAAATCCACAATACTTGGCTGAAAGAGGTTTGCCTTTTGGAAACAATTATTTAAGCCAGGTGCCATAGGGATTTCAGTACATTAGGCAAACTGTGATATTCCTTTGTTTGAAGACAGATCCCTTTTTAAAATTGTCTTTCCTTCAGATATGAAACCAAAGCAAAGAAAAAAGTACATTCTCCAGTGAAAATTTTCCAGTGAATGTTTGTTTCAAATCAAAAATTTTTCAAAATATTGCTTTGGTTTTGATTTTATGTATTATATGCTATTGTTAAAAGAAGCATCCTTTCAAATGCCTTTGAAGTGATTTAAAGATCTTACTTTTCCTAAGTATCTTATTCTCAGAATGAAATTTCCTAACAGTACACTTAAAACACAAAGTTTTGCCAAAAAATAAATACGTTCTTCTGAAAGAAAATAAATTTTTTTGGCACTTTATGTTACAAGGTCAAACTGCAAATATTTTCATCATAATCAAAATTTCGGTTTCTATGGGAGTAAGAGCATTTCCACAGAGTCTCTGCAAAAAAATCTTATTGTTAATTTCTGCCACAAGAACCAAATGATTAACCGATCGAATGGAAAGCAATATTTACTTCAAACCCCACCAACCTGAGCATCACAGATTTCATTCTTCCAGCACCCAGCACCAAGACATAGTGCAGGGACCGTGAATCTCTCAGGATTTGGCCTCATGCCATAATGCCAAGTATATTTCCTATGTTGTCTCACCAAATCATTACTGCACTGCCTGTATTCACACCGTTTATGGATTTAGAGATACTGGGAGAGATGGCTATTCTAGTCACCATCTGCTAACATCAGCTGTCTTCAAAATTCATAGCAAAGTACCCTTTTGAGAGAAATCTTACCTACATCGCTTTGCATAGCTAGATGTCTTACAGGTCCAAATGCAGGATGCAGATTCCAGCATGCCTCTCTATGCAGAAAGTGCACTTCAACCCAAGTCACACATAAAATTCCTGAACACAAGAATGAAACCCCGAACATACCATAGTCCACTCTTCAGAATGCATGCCTTTGAACAATTTGTTAAGTGCATTTTTTTTCTCTCCTGGACACACTGCAGTAATAAGGCTTGAACTTCGATATGTATTTCTCAAAAAATAGCAACTGAATTAAAGATGATCAGAAAGAAACCAAAATAAAGCTGGATACATGAGATACATATAGTTTGACACTGGGAACAATACCATGGGAAGAAAAAAGGGATTTCTAACTTGCAAAAATATGTGCATCTTCAGTACTGTTTCTGCTGACCACTGACTGTTGCAGCATTTTGCAAGCTATGCCCCGTATGAACTTTTCCCAGCACTTCAAGAGCTTAAAGAGGCAGGCTCATAGTAAGGCCGCACGAGCTAGATGGAAAGCCAATATGGCAGCTAGCACAACAGGGGGGAAATACAAGCAGGATTCAGGCTCAGCAAGCCGGACTCCCTTCTTAGGAAAGGGATTTTGCAAAACTTCTAGGTGCCTTCTGGCTGTGGCTGTTTTAAACTATTTGGAGATTCAAACTAGTCCTCAGCCAGCCAAAGGACTGCAATGAAAATTTCAGGCTGCCAAAAGATGCCCAATTTCCTTTACACATCCTTTTAGGTGAGATTGCTTGACAGAGTAACCCCCAAAACCAACGCTGTGTACTCAAAGTGTGGCATAAAGCACTGATTTTTGTGATGGCAGGTGGACAAGGAAGCTGGCAAGCTGTAGGATTTATACAACTCCTTAGAGAGTGCTCAGACATAAGGGATGTTAATTACAGAAAGTACTATTTACTTCATTTTGCACTTAAGTGCATGATGACCCCACTTCTTTTTACAGCAGATCACAACGTCATGTTGATTTTGGAAAACTTGATTGACTGTTTAGACAATGCTGTTTCTGAGAAAGTGTCCATGTATTTTTGAAAAAACCTCTATGCAGCTGTAAGTAAAATCCTCTCTTGATTCTACTTCTTTAATTGTATATTTGAATATATGGAAATTGAATTTGAATATATGGGAATTGAATTTGTTAGGTTTAAGAATCTAAGAAATTTACATATTACAATATATCTGCTTGTCTTACAGTGTGTCTGCTTGTTCAACCTATCTGGTGGAAAACACAAAATGGATTTTTATAAAGATGAGAAACATGAGTTACTGTGAAAGTAGATCTACAGCTAGAAGTAATAGAATTGTTCATTCATTACTGAATAAAATCAGGATTTAACAAACATCAGGATTTCCAAAACAATTTGGGGGAAATATCATTATAGTCCTATCTGAATTAAGCACCATTTTACAGCTAAGATGAAATTAGCTGTGTCTTCCACTTTCTCAAAAGCTTGAGGATAGAATACAGAAAATGGTTTTATAAATTCCTGTTCTATTTGCAGTGAAATTCCACCTCCAAATCCCGAAGACACTCAGGAGAAAATTGGTCTAGTTGGTAAAAAAAGACCTGAAATGTTCCAGCTTGTCTCGAGGTAAAATGAGATGGTCAAGATCCTCCAAAGTATATAGTTGCCCATCTTCCACTGCTTTCAAATCAATGAAAGATGCATATAATTTTGTGTAACAAGAAAAAGCAGGAAGGCTAGATGATTCAGTAACTGTGCACTTCACCTAACTCTCTGAAAAAAAAAATTCTGGCATGTCTATCAAATAGATATTGGACCCTTCATTACTCCTAATGCTTGTATTGAGCATTTTAAATCAGTAGGAAAAGTTCAGGATAAATGCTGTAAGATCCTTATGCCTCCCTTTTCCTTCTAGAAAGTAACATTTCCTTGCTTCATTCCTATAAATATTTGATTCTGGCACTAGCTTAAGATTGTTTATTTTGCCTTTTGTTTTTTTAATGCAAAATCACCTTTATTTTCAATAAGGGATGTTCTCTAGTAAGGTTTTTAAGTACATGCATTATCACATGTTGCAATGCTCTTTGGCAATCATGGATGCTAGGACCAGTCAAAAGTGTAATATGAATTTGAGAAGCATAAGGGTTAATTAGCACAGTTAATTAGCAGCTTGGGATGCCTGATTCCACAGCTTTTTGAACAAAAATTTACTTATCTTAATCAGACCAGTATCTCAGGAAATGTCTTGTCCTAAAAGGGTTATAAATTCAGATAATAAAAGGCAAACCAAAAGAAGCATAAATTTCCATTACAGTAAGCCTGAATCATCCTGCTAAACACTTAATATTATTTCTTTTAAAAGCAAGCACCTCTGCTGAGCTGTTGTGAAACTACCTGCATATCTGTGTGTGGAGAGAATGGAGGTTTCGTAGGCAGTTGTAGCTCTGGCATTTACTTCTGTCTGCTGCTTGCCTTTTCTTTTACTTTTACTTATTTATTTTCCTAAGTTGTTAATGCTTATTAGAAAAAGGAAATTATGATTCCTATAGACGAGCTTACAGCCCACTTGGACATAGTGAAGTTTCATGGAGCTAAAGAAGTCACTTCACTAATCTGAGGACTTTCTTCCTGCTGAGTTTCAAGGGTCTGCTGCAAATAAAAAAAGTGCCAGACTTTGTTATAAAGTTGAATGAATATTGACAAAGTTGTCCTTGCAAAGCATCCTGGATATAATTTCCTGAAGGGAACTGTCCAACAGAACTGTCCAACAGAAACGAATGTCACACTTAAGTTTTATTTCACACTTCTGTCAAGTCATCATTAATTCAACTTCTTGGTTTCCTTGCATTTTAAGATCCAATTACTAGAGAGATGCCTCTACCCAAATTAAGGTACAAATGAGATCATATGTCAATGTCAATAGTATGGATTCTATTTAACAGTAAATGTGTGTGAGAGAGAAAGAAATAGGAAAGGGAGAGAAAGAGAGTGAGAGAGAAAGATAGCCACCATCTTGAGGATCCAGACCATGTCCCATTGCCCTTCTTCTGGTCTTTTCAGTGAAGGGGCTCCCATTAAAAAAAGTTCAGTGTGTTAATATACATTTAGGTACACGTGGGAACGGCCAAGCACCTCCCCTGTTGTGAAGGGGAGAGTTTCACACTCTCTTTTGTATCACTGAGGTTCTGTTGCACCATTGTGTATCACCTGCAGTCCCTTGGTGGAAGCCCTCAGAATCGTGTCTGTGGGCTATGACCTTGCCCCTGCTGGACACAGGCAGAGCTGATTTTCAGGACAGCAGCTGGGTTTGGCTTTCCTTGTGGATACATTCTTCTCTCACAGCCTTGTTTACTTCTCTTTAGACATGAGATAATTGGACAATAGTAACACCTTTAACTTACCTGAAATTCCCATCAAGTGACTTAGCTCACAGTCCAAATTCCAGGAACCCCTATTGGGGGTAGGTGGGAAAGGTAGAGGGGGACAAGTAGGGGGGACAGGTAGGAGGAGTGGGTTGGGGGTGGGCTTGGGTGGTTGTAGATGAGCAGTTGCCTCTTTATACTGTTTGCTATAATGGGCAAAGTCCTTTGGCAATCTTAACAGTGTTTAAGGCAATTGTGATCTTTAAGTCTCTTACACTGCATATTGCATTTAATTTCTAGAATGCATATAGATAAATAAATATATATATTATATACATATACATATACATATACATATACATATACATATACATGACTTCAGGTCCTAAACAAACTGCTCATCTTGTGTCGTGTGTTTTCTGTAAGGCCACTCTGCTCTTCTGCATCAGTGCTGTAGCCATGTGCTCAGATCTCCCAGCACTTCCTGGACAGGCTTTCTCCCAGCATGACCACACCATGTAAAGTGCAGCACATCATCACTCCATGTGGGATGGACAACCTTGTCACAGGGAGAAGACTGCAGAAAGGGAGAAAAATATTTTGGGAACATCTAAATAGGTGGTCTTGGGAGACTATCTCATCAGGCACCTCTTGCTGAGGGAGGTTTGTAGTGGGAAGAAGAAGAGCTAATCTCTCATTAGCTTTAGAGAGATTGCAAGCAAGTCTGTCAAGAAAAAGCATACATCATAGCTCTGGGGTCTCCTTGAGGAAGGGGAAGCAGTGCAGGTCTCTTCTGGGGTCACACACATCCACACTATTGATGCCTAAAGATTTTAGCTTTTCATACATTTTTCATATATCTGCAACTTTGCAGACTGTTAGTACACAGTTATAGAGTTCCTCGCATTTTTCCTACCCTTTGTTATAGATATTAGAATAATAAGCTAAGCCTTTTAATGCATAGCTGGAGTTCTGTTTAGTCATATTCTTAAGAAGAAGACTGACAAGGACATATTGTTTTCCACTGGAACTTAGAAGACAAAACAAGAAATAAGGCAAAGAAGCTCCTGGAACAACTCCAAAGAGGCAGAACCTAGAGGAAATTACCTAACCTATGGCTCTTCTAATTGAAAAGTATTTTTAAATTATGCTAATTTGTTAAACTTACAAAAATTATAGAAATCCAGTGCTGTATGTGCCCATGACAATGGGAGCACTTGGAAGCTTTCAATAAAGACCGGCTTTTTAGCTCACTGTTTTAACTCTGTTGCAAGTTTTGTTTTACTTGATTTTAGGCAACACTATGTCTACTAAAAGGGTCTAGCTGCAAGGTCCATGAAAAAAACATGCACTGATGGGAGCAGAGAGTCTCAAAATGGAAACAGAGGAAGCACACCTGTGAATCACTGTAGGCATCAGCAGAAGAAAAGGAGGAAAGTCACCATCACTGAGTTTGACAAGAGATTGCCATTAAAGAATAAATGGTGATGAGCAGTGTCAGTGTGTGTCCTTTAGCCAAGTGTCCCTGCAACAGCTTCTAAATATTTACAGACTTACTGATCTCAGACCATTCTCAAGTAGCAGAGAGTGTGACAACTCCAGTCACCAAGTATGAATGAAAAAACCCCATTTTGCAGATGTACAATAGGGCTGCTTCACACCACAAAGCAATAGCAATCATCTTAACACCGTGCAGTTTTAAGAAATGACGCAGCTACATGACTCGTCTGACTAGAATATTTTACCGCAGTGAGAGAAGTATCTTAAATCCCATATTCCTGCAAAGTATACATCACTTCTTGATCTGGTACTAAAACTTCCAGGCCATATTGTGCCTCTGCTTTTCTAGGTGATTTTAAAAAACAAAGGTATTTTCCATTTTAAAATTAAAACCATTTAAAAATAAAACCATTTGGTTCCACCACCTCTCAACTCTTTTATATTTGTGTGAACCAGGAGTAACTCAAAATTAATAACATTATCCCAAATGCATGTTGTATCTAGATAAGACCTATTCTAGTCATGTGTTTCAGAAATTTTAGAGTAATTTCTGCTCACAAACTAATTTATGGTTAATCATAAGCAATTATAGTTAGCAACCATTTTCAGATTCTACATTTTTGTTTTACTCAAATAACTCCCATTAAAATAGAGGAACTAACCCCTTTACAGCTCTTTCCTATTTGTGTCTAACAGCCTATTCAAAACATGAATGAAACTAAGGATGTCTGATTAGAGCAATAAGTACATCCTTATTAAAGGGGGCCTCAAGCAAAACTCAGTTATATTTTGCCACATTGGCAGATAGGTTAAAAATTGTATTTTCAGACTGAACAAAATCCTTTTGAGATATTTTAGTTTATTTCTCTGAAGCCAGGGGTATTTATTGGTGTCTTCTAATCTGTCCTGGGAGAAGGACATACATTGTCCTAGCACTGGCAGAAGAGTGCTTAGTCAACTTGGTAGGAACGATAAGATCCCCGCATAAAACAGTCCACAGTCTACAGCAGCATACTGGGGACAGGGAGAGGCAGGGGAGAGACAGATCTTCACAGACAGAGAGACACATTACTTTGGTCCTGTGGTGCGCTAGCTGCACACAGGATAGGCAGCTGTCATGCAACATACATGTGGCACATTGTTCTGGCTCTTTCCACAGAAGCTCATTTTGTAGAGACACAGTCCAGCCTTTACCAGAAAGCCCCAAATCTAACGAGTCTGAAACTCAGTTTCTGACCAGTCTGAAATGCACCAAGGCTGGCAGACCAGGGTCGCTGCCCAAGATACTATCCTCTTTCAAATATTTTTGTAAAATAATATAATTTAAATTTAACAAAAATATGCCACAAACCCCAAAACAAACAGACCCCAAAACAACCAACCAACCAACCAGCCAACCAACCAACCAACCAACCAACGAAAACCCCAAAAGCACACACAAAATTCCTTCTGAACAGGTGTTTCCACCTCCTCCTTAGCATTAAACCCAGCAGGAGACCAGAGCCACTGTTTTCTACTCTCTTACCCATGTATTTGTCCCTTGTGGTCTGACTTTGCAATTTAGAATGCACTAGACATGCATTTTCCTCCAGTCTCACTCCCAAAGCAGCAATTGCTCTGGTGTTAGGCTGTGCATGGGTGTGCTATGGCAGGAAGGCAAACTCATGTCAGGTCATGAGTGTGGAAGAGAGAGTTTGGCAACACATGATTGTCACTGTGTCTGTGTTGAAGTGATGTCTAGTGTGTACATTAGAAAGATGAGGAAAGAAATAAAAGAAAAATATTTAGCTATCTTCCCCTCCTGAACAGTTTCCTGCTGCCCACAAGGTCCCATTGCTCCCAGTGAATGACCAAGGCTACCACACTTCAAACTGTTCCTGAGTTCCTTAATTTGATGTGGTTTCTCTGTTTCAGTAAAATGGGGAGGTATGGGCCAGTTAGGAGAGGGTTGGAGAGGATGATAAAAATTTAAAAAAAAAAAAAAAGGGGGAGAAAAAAAAGGAGTAAGACATTCCCCAAGGTTCTGATGATAGCATATTGAACTTACTTGAAGGACTCACATTGAATGCAGTGCAGTTTGGGTCATTCCCCATCATGTACCATGGAGGTTCTGTAGTCATTGGAACTCAGTATTATTTCAGTAAATTTATTAATGACTCAGTATGATTTAAATTAATCAATAAATGTTTAGTTGTGTTAATATTTATACATATTAATATTAATGTATTATTATAATACTGCATTTTAAATAAACTCACTTTTAATTCAAGACTAAACAGTCCAGGTACAGTAAAAAAATTTCTGATATGTGCTCAGTAACATATTTGGTGCTGTGCAACCATTCTATAGAGTGCTTTTAACTGTATTTTCTGTATTATTCTTAACATGCATTCACAGTAGACAGCAAAGCAGCAGTTATCGGGTATGCTGTGAATGCATATTAACAGCAGCACCTATTTGCATATCACGGATCCATAATACAAAATGCGTAGTAAAATCCTTATGAAAAGTAATTATGCATGCACAGTAGAGGCTTTTTAAACCTTGATATCTCAGCTATTTTCTTTCTTCACAATTTATTTGAAAATATTAAAAAGGTCAAATGATGGATTAGGAATGTGTGAAACTGTAATATTACTCCTATAGAGGGAATCATTCAACACAAACTAATTCATTTTTGGTTTTAGTAGCAGTGTAATGGTCATTTAAAAATGCATTTGAGTTGTTTTTAAAAATAGTCATCTACTTCAATAATAAAAAAGGATGGAGAAAATATTTTCATGTGTTTTGGGTGCTGTGTGATATAACTGAAAATTTTCATGATCCTTCCCTAAACACAGAACTATTACAATGTCAGCCTTTCCTTCAGTTTCTCCTGGTAATTTTAGTGTGTATTGAAACAGTGTTGGTTACTCTACAACTTTTCATTTTTAGATCATCATGCATTTTTTTAACACTTTGAAAATGCAAAATCCTTTAAAAGGTTGACAATCCTTGAACCTTTAACAGTAGAAATTTTAATACATAAATTCTTATTGAGGATAATGGGATTCTACCCTCTCTTTTGTTACACAGATTGTAATATTTGCAGTAAAAATGAAGCAAATGCTATGAATAGTACAGCACTTGCTCTTTTTGAACAGTTTACCCTTAAGTTTTAACATCTTTGTCACTTCAGATAAATTTTCCTTAAAAAATAAAAACTAAAAAGTAAAGCCTGCATTTTATAAAGAATGAGTGACCTAAATGTCTTATTTCTATAAAATAAACCAAAAACAAAAAAACCTCTCAAGGTTTGGGGTTAGGTTTTTTTTGTTTTTTTGTTTTTTTTTTTAATGAGAGGCTGTAAAATCATTGAACACATACATATAGATGTATAAAACATGATCTTCCCACACACATGTTGTTCTGTACTGCAGTCTTATTTTTTCTTCCCGTCTCTATTCAAAAAAAGCCACAACATATTTAAATGAAACTTTGTGAAAGAAAAAATAATTGGATGAGGGCTGAGAACATTAGTGCAAAGGTTTGGACCAATGTGAATTAAAGCAGATGAATTATAAACCCTTCAAAACCAGGATTTATAATGGAAATGCTGACATGGACCTGTAACGACAGCAGCTCTGCCAGGGATTATTCTAATACTAAAAGCATACTCAGTTACTCATTATTTTAATATAGAGATTATTTAGTTACAAAAAAGCAGTGATACGCAGTAATAATGAAACCAAATTTTTAGAAAAATGTTTCTAAGGTGACATGTCATTCCGCCTGTAAACTCTCTTGATATCACTTATATGTGACATGCCACTCCTTAAATTAAAAAAAAAAAGAAAAGAAAAAACAAAACAAAATAAACAACCAAACAAAAAAAACCCTAACACATGAAGGTAGAGTTTGTCATAAGCTCCATGGCAAGGCTGAGCTAAGAGTCTCTGTCAGCTTCATTTAATAGTCTTTTGCCAGCAGAAAGAGACAAAAGGGTTAAAGGAGGAAGAGCAGGGAGCACAGGAGGCAGCTGATAGAAGAAACAAGGACATGAAGAAAGGAGAAGCTAGGTATGAAAACAGAAGAACAGAGGGAGATTTTTAGGAAGTTTCCAAAGGGAATAACTTAGGTTTTAAAGAGATATTGGGGAAAAATTCACAAAAACGCCAGGCAGGCTGAGAAAATATGGCAGGGGCCAAACCCTTTGATAATCCTAAATTACACTTTTGAGCAGGTGCATCCCAGTCACATTGCAACGTGCCAGAGTGGGTCAGGGACCAGTGAGCCTTGCCACATTCTTCAGAAAAAAAGGCATGATTTGTTAAACCTTCATGCTGTATGTCCAGTTTCTATAAATGCCTCTTTTATTTTGTGATGTCAAAACCCACCAAGGGATGTGAAGGAAGGATTTCTTACAGATGGCATGAGGTTTGCTCCTATTATTCTGTGCTCTGGGGCAACAAGCTGCACTCAAAAAAACCTCACACCCCAAAAATCACACCCAGCAGCATTACACAAAAACTACTTTTTGTGACCGTGCTATGTGTTATAGCATCAGCATTACTTCTCTATTGCTGCTTTCCTTTCCTTGCCTTTTTTTTTCGTCCCTGGGTACCAGGTGCACTGGAGGGACTCAGATCAATGCAGGACAGCATTTCTCATATAAACAATGCCATATTAACAACCAGAGGGCAGCTGTACCTGTAGGCAGGGATAGCACCAAATTCTGGCATGTCTATCCATGCAGTTAGACTGCTAAAAAGAAGCAACTACAGTGGAAATGCACCTACTGTATGTGAAATGCTGGTGCAGAATTTTTTTTCTTCTTTTTTTTTTATCAGTCTAACCTTCTGTGTTGATACATGAATGCTGGTACCCACTTAGAGGGATGCCAGATGATCAGTGCAGAATGAAGGTCCCAGGAGAAAGGCTCACGTGGTTTTCTCTGGCCCGTGACGTCACTAGCAGATGGCATGGGTACCAGCTCTGGCAGTTGGCATCAATGTCACTTTTTAGAGATCAATGAGATAGTGCAGATATACACAGATCTAGACTCCAGCAGACGATGCGACATTCAGACTGAAAAGATTTGGAAGGCAAAAAATGAAAACTGATTGTTGAATGAAATAAAAAGCTAAGGTAATACAAATAAAGATATATTTCAATTGGTGTTGGGTGTGCATGCAAGTGTTTAAAGATACAGTATCATTGTCTTGTATATTGTGTATGCTATTTGCTGACTAATAACTCCTAACATTTTATTCCTCTGATGCAATTACAAACTTTCATTGCTTTTATGTAATACTGCAAGTGTGTAGACAATACTGATAGAGTTAGTCTTTGACTGGGTTTTTTGTTTCATTTTATTCTGTTAAAAAGTCCCTGCATTTACTTTGCTTGTCTCTTTGAAGTCCATGGGATACAAGCTTTTGCTGCTCCCAAACTGCAAACAAAAGCAAAGAAATTGGGAAAAGGAAATTATTTTTCCTTTCTAGGCTGGATTCTGAGTACACGTGCAGGATTAAAGTCAGAATCTACAGACCGCTCCTGTCAGCTAAGAGCTGGAGGAAGACATCTGAGCCTCGCAGAACATAAACACTGCTATAGCGTGCAGGAAATTTTTCACCTCCCCCCCACCCCCCCCCAATTGATGGGAAAGAAAAAAAAAAGAAGAAAAGAACAAGAAAAAAGAAATTAGGTTGATTCTAACTAAACAGATAATATCAAATAGAATTTTTGCTAGAAAAAGGGGGAAAAAAGGGTAGGGGAAATTTATTTCCTAACTCTAACCTGAATAGATTTAGGGTTAAATAATTCTGAATTTTGTCTTAATATGACATAAGTATTATGTTATTTTAATACAAATAACTAGGAAAAATGTTGTTTTGAATTATATTACTAGCTGAGTGATTAGGGGTGTATATTCCATTTTTTTTTCTTCTCAGCCACTGTAACTTACTGAAGTTTAATGCCTTGAGATACATAGAGGAAGAAATGTGGAGGGGAAAACCCCACAATTTTGAAGTATAAGTCAAACAGTGATTTAAAAATATTTACCATCAGGTAATAGAGATATGGCACTTTTTCAGTTTTAAAACTGTTTTCCCTCTCCTCATTTTTCCACCCAGGGGAATTTGAGCTAATGAAATTTCTGTATTGCTTTGTCATGTTTTGAATTTCTTTGAATTCCATGATGGTAAGAGTTTGAAGGGTTTGTTTAAAAATAAAATAAATGAGCAGGGAGCTAATTGTACATTTAAAATATCAATTTACTCCATATTTATCTGTGAGAAATGTGGCTTTTCAGTTTCAGGGTCAAATGTTTCAAGTTATTTTAGAATTCTCAACAGCTATTAATTTTTAAAAGGTGGGCATTTGCAACTGCCATTTCATTCAAAAAATATAGATTGAGCATTTATACACTCTCTTTCTCTCTCTCTCTCTCTCTCTCTCTCTCTCTCTCTCTCCTATACAGAGAGCTTACACACAGACAAAAATAAGGTGCATGAGGCTGTCTGTGTGAGTCGGGAAACTTTAAAAATGAAAATATTTAAATATTGTGCTGGCATTCTTTCAGGTAACTTAAGATTATAGAACCATGTTAACACTACCATTTGATGAGTCTGTTGTAATGCCAGAATCCCAGATGTGTAGAAAGTTTCCCAGAGAAAGCGATGACCAAAAGCAAATGAAGAACGCAGAAAGCTTTTCAAAGCAGATCATCCTCCGAGGAAAGAATATTAAAAGATCTCCTGGAGAAGACACAGAAAAAGAAGAGGAGGAGGAAGAGAGAGAAGAGGAGGATGAGAATGGCTTGCCAAGGCGAAGAGGTCTTAGGAAAAAAAAGACGAGCAAGATAAGGATGGAAAGGATTAAATTCAGGCGTCAAGAAGCCAATGCTAGAGAGAGGAACCGTATGCACGGCCTTAACGACGCTTTGGACAATTTAAGGAAAGTGGTCCCTTGCTATTCTAAAACACAAAAACTGTCCAAAATAGAAACTTTAAGACTAGCCAAGAACTATATTTGGGCTCTTTCTGAAATACTGCGAATTGGCAAGAGACCTGACCTGCTCACCTTTGTCCAAAACTTGTGCAAGGGTCTGTCCCAGCCAACTACAAACTTGGTGGCAGGTTGCCTGCAGCTGAATGCCAGAAGTTTCCTAATGGGCCAGGCAGGTGAAGGTGCTCATCATACCCGCACACCCTACTCCACCTTCTATCCTCCCTACCATAGCCCGGAGCTTGGCACCCCCACAGGGCATGGGACGCTTGACAACTCTAAGTCGATGAAACCATATAATTACTGCAGTGCTTACGAGTCCTTCTATGAAAGCACTTCCCCTGAGTGTGCAAGCCCACAGTTTGAAGGTCCCTTAAGTCCTCCCCCAATTAACTATAATGGGATATTTTCCCTGAAGCAAGAGGAAAGCTTGGACTATGGCAAAAATTACAATTATGGCATGCATTACTGTGCAGTGCCACCCAGGGGTCCCCTTGGGCAGAGCTCGATGTTCAGGTTGCCTACAGAGAGCCACTTCCCTTACGACTTACATCTGCGCAACCAGTCTCTCACCATACAAGATGAATTGAATGCAGTTTTTCATAATTAATGAGGAAAATTAAAATAAACAGTGGTCATTCACCTCCCCATCTAATTAAGAGCAAGCAGATGCTTAGGCACTGCATAATTGGGCACTGCACAATTCTATTTAAAATGCTTACTAGTTCCTAAAGTGTGTTTCAACTATTGTGAGGATTTTCTATGTATTAACAGGCCCTTTTTATTATAAGTATTTTTTTGTCTGTAATCACTGTGAGAATATGTTTCCTCCCAGAGGTTTTCTCCTTCATTTTTAACTTTTTATTTTCCTATTTGTTTTATTTGTTGAGCAGTGTGTCTGAATAATGTTACTGAAATAAAAGCATACACACTGTGTAAAGTCAATGTCTATTTTGATTGTATAGTAATTATACAAATGCATGTTACTGAAATCAGATTTTTAAAAAGTATGTATTTATAATTGGTAGAAAATATATATTATGTATTCAAGGAGAACTGGATTTAAGGTGTTAAGAACTTTGAAGTAATTATCCAGAACTGAGATGGGCTTGCAATATGCAGAGGTGAGAGGGCAGCAATATTGAAAGCTATGCAAAAAATAAAAGGCAAACAAACAAAAAAACAAAATAATTTTTGGGTTGTTGGTTTTTGGTAAACTAAGGAAAAACAGTGATTGTCATTGACATTATTCACCCTGACTTTAGAGTATTGCTGACAGGGGTCACACGATCATATTTAGAAGATGTTGTCAAAAATTTTCCTCAGTTATTTTGACCAGCATTTTTTATTTGTATTACTATGACTTCAGATGTAAAGGTTTGTTATAAAAATGTATAACTGTGGTTTCTCACTGCGTACTTAAAATGCAATTAAAGATAGATGTTTCCACTTTTAAAATACATCTATTAGCTGTGATACTGTATTGTGTCTGGTACTTATTATTTCATAGTGTATAGCTGCTTTTGGTCTTGCCTACACACACCTTTCTTCCCAGGACACTCATAATGCTCAAGTCTAGAGTTGGAAGTCAAGAATTATCAGGGTGAACCTCATGCTATTTTTAGAATGATGTATTAGTGATGCAGTAGATTCAAAATACCACATGAATAGCTGTGTGCTAAATGAAATGCAAGTTATGGGAAGACAGTAACTTTAAATCTCAATGAAATGGTGAACTTCATATGAGGAAGGGCCCTGAGATAACACACAGAACACTAGCTTGCTCCTGCAGCTCTGGCTTGTGGGCTGGAGCATGAGAATCATAAGAACTTCTGAGAAAAGGAATTCCTGGAGACTGCTAAACTTAATGTGGAGTGAAAAAACAGCACCAGTACACTACAGATATGTATACAAATCCATGTCAGTTCAGCAGCTACAGAGGTCTGCAGAGTCCTGCACACCTTAAAAGAGCTGAGCTTAGCTGAGCCTCAGCTGTTTTCTAACCAGCTATAGCTATTTATCTGTAAGCTCATGTGTGACAAAATGAAAGAACCATTGCTCTAAAAGCCAAGAACCTTTAAACCTCTGAATAACCAAGACCTCTTTATTATGATGGATAAACAGGAGTCATCTGACATGCAGAAGTATTCTGCTCTGAACGAGGAGGGAATACTTTTTTAAAAGCTGTATAAAAAATACAAATTTCACATGCAAGTTGGAAGCTCCTGGCTGAATCACAGTCTGGATTGTTAAGGACACATCAGTCTCAGAGCCTCACTTGAGTACACAGCTGGACAAAGGGGATGGGCCAATTTCTCCTGATAATTTGCCTAATGTCACAAGCAAGACTTGTTGCAAACATTCTGCCCTGCCAAGAATTGAAGCTCCCTCAGGACAACCACAGCCTGAAGTTCATTTCTTCTAAGTAAGACTAGACTGCCCCTAAAGGAAAGGGGTAACATGTCCCTAAATTTGTATCAGGGTCTAAATGCTTTCAGGCTTGCAGGGGTAGGGGAACAAGCTTGGGATTTTATTCAACCAATATCCTCTCTAGGAACAGATATGACACCAAAATGGCATCTTTTGGAGCAGAGTCTTGGGCCAAATTTCAGGGATTTGGCTCAGGATCATCTCCCATTTTCTCAGGGTCAGGCATGGAAGGCACATGATGAAAGGTGATGGTGATGACTGTCAACTCAAAAGCATGCCCAGGTGTTCTGCACTGAATATAGGAGGGATTTGGGAAAAAAGGAGACTCTAAAATAGATTGCATTTGCTGTTCCTCAGAATTACCTGATATTTGGCAAGGCATGGAAAGGTGGTGGAAGAGAGAAGGGGGGAAAGCCAGTCGATGAGGTGAAAGCATATAACCTTGGGCACAGATTCATGCACACTGAGAAATAATAATACATAACAAGGAGCTGTAGGCAAGAGGGCCCAGAAACAGGAGATCATTTTGGGGAGGGGGGAGCGGCAAATACCTCCACTGAGCATTTTCAGCAAACTTATCTAATCAATTTTACTAAGAGAAGCCTCTTCTAGGAGGCTGAAACTTCACCAAGTACTTCAGTACTGCCTCGCTGCACAGGGGGAGAGTCTTTGCTTAAGTTGAGGGTGGTGAGAGGAGGCAGCTGTAAAGTCCTGCACTACCTACAGAAATGCCTACCGCAACAGATCCAGCAGGAACCCAAGGGGTGTTCAGTCTTCAGGCTCTGTGATCTGGGGGTCTCCAACCCTGTGGCCTTGTATTAACTCAATAACTCACGGGCCGGTTCCTGTTTCCCCTTCTGGCAGCAGAGACAAAGGAAAAGGAGAATAAAATCCCTGACAGTTTGGATCTTTCTCGCTCATTCCCACAACAGATGGGGAGGCAGTTTGCAGCCAAATTCCCCCTCTGGTAGCTCAAGGCAAGAACCACGCTTGCTCAGGGCATTGCAAGTTGGAAAGTCACTCTACAATAAATAATGAAACAAGTAATAGGAAAATATTGAGATGGCATAAAAACCCTCCAACATTCTCTTTCTAGGAGAGTATGGATTATTTAGAGATATGGAGGTAGGAAACTCCCTCGAGAGCAGGCTCTCTTGCATACCCTCTTATGCACACAACAAACATTTCTGTGCTCCTTCGCTGGCCAGTCACAGAATAAAAAGGTGCTCCAAGCTCTGACGTGATTTATAAAAGTCTTTGAAGATGCTCTATTTTATGGAAAAAATCTGAGTGCTAATAAAGGTCTGGTCTTTTAAAATCACAGGAATAAAAGCCAATGGGTTTCTTACTCATTATCTCCGCTTTCTGAGGTTTGTCTCCTTTCAATCCCTTTCGTACAGCAAAAAAACTTGCTCAGTTCTGTGTGTCTTGTTCTCCTCCTCACTGCCTTCAATTTCTTGAGGATAGAATTATGTAAAAGAGTAACTGCTTCAGAAAACTTAGGTGAGAAATTTCTATTGTTCCGTGCTCTTTAGCACAAAATACTGAAACCTTCTGTCATTTTAGAGATGGGAACCCCAAAGCTGGCAGAAGAAGAGCTATTTAATTTGTGGCTTTGTTACACAGTGGAACTCTTTGCCATTTATTATTTCCCAGAATAACATATTAGTGTGATTTTTTTAAAAAGCATTGTGTTTTTATATGGTATTGGAAATATGCTAATCATTTAAAAATGACTGTACTGGTTCAGATTAATTATCCATCTGACCTAATACCCATTTTTAATATGAGAGCATAAAAAAGTTGTCCAAATGTGTCAAAGAGGGCAGGGAAAATGTTCTTCTTCTTC
Organism: Brachypodius melanocephalos; assembly: GCA_013398615.1. NCBI lineage: Eukaryota > Metazoa > Chordata > Aves > Passeriformes > Pycnonotidae > Brachypodius > Brachypodius melanocephalos. Next base: position 513,161 of record VZSR01000690.1, read on the forward strand.
TTTTTTCTTTTTTTTTTTAACTAATAAAACTACTGTAAAATAAACTAGGCATAATGTTCCCGTCTTGTTGAAGACAGAGATGTGCCTGAATTGGAAAAAGGGTCAGGAGGCATAATAGTGTACTGTAGTGTTAGCACCCTTTCCTCTGCAACACTGGACTCATCAGTAATCACTGAGTAGGATACACTGGGTAGTACTAGGTGATACCACTTAACACCATGCCAAGAAAAATCTCATCCAGAGTACAATTTAGAGCCAGTGGCCCAAGCCCCAGTCCTACAAATCGCAGTGAGACCCAATGAGACTACCAAGAGAGAGGTAGGGGCAGCCACTGCTTTTCCAGACCTCAGTGGAGATCTCAAAGGTTTTCTGAATTACAGTAGAGAGATCCTTGTTTTAGGACACATCCTGACTATAGTCCTTTTGGGACTGTCTGCATTTTTTCATTCTATAGCTATTTCTACATAGATTTTTAAAATGTATGGAGATTACACAAGGACAAAGATGATGGATTTTTTTTTTCTATACTAGCAATTCCCTCTCCCATTTTTTATCCCTACTTTATTCCTTCTCTGCCTTGCCTATAGGGCTCTCAAATGGCAGCAATTAAGTGAAATGCCATCAATAAAGATGAATGAAATCCCAGTGTAATACATGGCAGAATCTTTCCTTGCAAAAGCAAAACTGAAAATCTTTGCATGGTTTTGTTTATCAGATTGTGAATCTAGCTTAGCTGTGGTTATATTTTATGGTCAAAAGGTCAAAGCAGGTTTAATCCTAGTACAAAAATCCTTCAGCCTTTGCTGTATTAGTAGTGGATACAGTGTTGCTTTAGACTGAATTGTCAGGAAAGCAGCTTCCTTTACAAAATTTCAGCAATTTTCGAATTAAGAAGAAACAAACAAACAACTCTCAGTAATCTGGCTGTGGGTCTCCCAGAGCTGAACCATGGCAGCAGGTTTTGATTTTGCTCTGGAGAGGCACAGATCAGCATGGTGAACAGCTGGCACCGTGCCACTTCAGAATTTCGAGGGCAGACCTGTCATATCTCACTGATACAATTCTAAGTACAGCATGCAGGGCTGCCATGCAGAATCACACTCCCAAGCCTTCTCCATCACACAGAGCAAATAATCTTACAAAATTCTTCTATGCTATGCCAAAAGGATAGCATGTTTTCCTATAGAGCTTTCTCCGTCATCTCAGAGGATCTGCAAGAATGAGCTAGGAAAAGGGAAAGGCAAATTTGCAAGCAAAGGAGCTCTGGGGGGAATTTTTTTTTTCTTCTTTTTTTTGGTAATGTCTACAGTGTGGACTCCCTATGACTGGGTTTGACTTGGCAACAGCTGCAAAGGTTGTTACAGAACGGTAAAGAGATTTCCTCCCCCTACTTCCTGAAAACACCATTTCTTTTGACTGTTTCCTTGTCACTTGCTCCTTACGCTAACACATTTACCCCTGTAACTGCATTACTTGCATTATTTAATTCTATTCTTGCATGACTTAATTCTACACCATGTTTGGAGGACATATCTGGTTGTAGCTGAAAATCTACACTACTTCAGGAGGCTAAAAAAATATTTGCTAGAAAAAAGTGATGCTTATGATTGGTTGTTTTTATAGGATATTCAGTATATTCTCATCCTCACACCAGTCTTGTGAGCATTTTACTTTCTGATACTCTGGGGATTTTTTGCACTTATGTAGAACATTGCTAAACAGGTCCGAGGGTTCCCCCCCACCCCGCCCTTAGCAATTTTTTAAAACTGCAGTTGATTAGTACATGAAATCATATTTTTGAAACTGATGACATTTCCTGATATATAAGAATGCCCACATGTAAAATGTCATTATTTCTGAAGTGTTTGGACATTCTGTTTGCAAATGCAAAATCTAATAATCAGCTGAATTGGAGGTCTTTGTATGGTTAGAGAATACAGGTTAAACCACAGAATATATCATAAATTTTGTACTCCTGAAAGCAGGAACATTAGGACTTGGGTCCACTCTTGTTCTGTTGGAATTCAGCAGATACCAGGTTAGAGTCTAAATCACATGGGAAGATAGGCATAGCCTTATCCACGATGTTATTTATTTACAGACACATGAGCAGATGCATAATGCTCAGATGCAACTAAAATGACATTTCAGTTGGGCAGATCGCTTGCAAACAAAGAGACTCTGACAGGATCCTCCTCAGAATCCAGGCAGAGGCCAACATGAATGGTAGTCTATATTTGCCCCAGACAGGGAGAAGTGCCTGTAGCAACAAAATGCATTGTCTAGACATGGAGAACACCAGAAGCAGGACTCCTGCTAATTTCAATAATTAAGCAACTGAGATTACATTCCCAAGTTCTAAAGGAGAATTCATGTCAGCCATGATGAAAAGTCCTTTCCTTCTCGATTTACAAGGAGAGCTGTTCTTGGGCTTAGCATCTTTGTCTTGGTAACAGGCATTACTTTAGAAAAGTAAATATTTTCCCCACAATAGATATAATAACCATTTTAGTTCACAGCCATCAGTTTACATATAGAGGCACACCTACACCCATTGGTACAGATTTTGCAGGTTTCCACCAGAAAGTGGGGAAAATAATTTGAATGCATGTAGTTATAATTATTTTGATGCCAAAATTCCATAAAATTTATTAATGCTGTAAGACGGTGAGTGAATAGCCATTCAATATGTAGGGGTACAAGTTGTCAGGTGTTCAGATACACAAATTTTCAGTCAATGGATTCAAATTAGTCGTAACCATCATGTTCCCACTAGTCCTAAATTTCATATATTCTTATTCTTACTACACTCTCAGTTTTTCCCTTATTCAATTAAATAATAGAAGCCTAGCTAAAAGGGTAAACCTGTCCCTGTGCCTCATCTCACACTCTCACTATAGGAGACTCTTAAGGTAACTAAGGCCAGAAATCAGAATTACAAACATTGCAGCCACAGAAACACAGGCCTAACATAAAAAGTGATGCAGGATGTGAACAGACATCACCAGAGGTATGACAACATCTCTCCTAATAGATAGAGTAATAATTCAATGCAAGATGCACTGCAGCACCCAGCAGAAACACAGGTGAGAAAACTTCTGTGAGGAAAAAGCAAGTTTGTGGTCATAACAAAGTCAGCTAATTACTTCCTCAGAGACAGTCACATTATATGTGAGCTGGAGTTCCAGTCTGCTTTGCCTGGACAATATGTCCCAAATACAACTCTGTCCATTCCCATTATGAATGAGTTGGTTGCTTCACACAGCAGGTCATCTACCCCATAACAGCTACTTCAGCCTTCGTGCTGGATTTACAGCTGAGCGTGCAAAAGATGCCATAGAGGAGATTATGCTGCTGTACCATACATCCACATCTTACTCAGTCACAGGTTCCCTGTAGCCTCAGGTACTCACACAGATGTCAGCATGTTTTGTAAAATGGTGACTCTGCCATGAGTAATGGTCTCTACCACAGGCACAGCCTTATGGAAAAGCTCTTCATTTAATATATGCCTAGTGGCCTCCATGAGTGATTAACAGTACATACTGCTTGAGTGCAGTATCTCATTGATGCTGTGGTCATATTCCCTTAACTCTTTTTGCTATCCATGTGTTGGGATGTTTCTTCCCTTCAAATTTAGCATTCTTCTGGGCAAAAATAACACTACAGAATTAGTTTTAATGTATTAATTATATTTTTAATGAATTAGGCATAAGAGAACATATTTTATATTGGGATCATGCACATTTCTGGCAGTCCTAGACTACAAGCCAATCTCCTCTGTCTTTTTAAAGTCATCAATAAGTTGCCTGCGAAGAAACTTCTCCTCCAAAAAGGATAAGTTATTGGCAAGGAAGGACTGCACACAAGGAGCTCAGATATCCTAGATCAATGTTATACCTGCCCCTTCTCTTCTGCAGGCCAGTATGTGTGAAGGTAGTGGTAGACGAAACAGTCTTTGCTTGGTTTTTCCATTTCATCTCTGATTTACCCCAGTTCCTGCATCATGTACAGGTAATCTGGTCATCAGTTCACTCTATTGCTCTGTGACAATTTACTTTTAAATATCTAGAGAATTACCAAATAAAGTCAGTCTCAAATTAGAATCTAGCATTTATTTTTTTAAGAAAAAATCTTCAGACTTTTTCCTAAATGTATTTAAATTTTACCAGTGAACAAGATGCTGGTTATTAAAAAGTAATTCTGGATAAATTAGCTTGCAGCTACAAAATTAATGTAATTCATTTATTACTTGCAGCCACAAATCAAAACGTTGTTAGCACTGCTGCATGCAATTTAATATGCACAGTAAGTTTCCATATGGTTTCAATTTTAGGTTCCCTGGTCACTACAGAAACTCATTTGCAGAATGGTATGTAGGCATATGAAATCGGCTGGTGCTTACTGGAAGAAAAGCTGGTCAGGATGGTTCCTACAGGCACAACAGTCCAAAAATGTCCCAAACCACTAACACCACTTGAGATTATCATATCTGCCTAAGACTGAGGAGTATCTACACTCATTCACAGAACTACAGATTTAACCAGTGCCTATTTTAAAAAGAACTGCTATTACCATAGTCAGAACTGCTATTTACCAGTTCATCCTCCTAACCATGAAAGCATATTTTTTAAAAGCACTGAGCACTCAATATCTCTTTTAGAAGCAACAGGATCAAAATATAATAAGATGTTACAACTTCAGCTTTACCAAGCTTAAAAAAAGGTCTACAAAATTTACAAACAACTGAAAAGGCTAAATTTTGATAAGGATATATGCACTGTGATTAGCTTGAACACATCAACTAGATAAAGGCAATATGCTGCACATACATTTCATTATCAGTCATCTTGTCGCAGAACATTTTCATGATTGAATGAGAAACAGTGATTGTTTTCAAAGTCATCTCTCTTACCTTCTTCAACTATGCCAAATTCCAGCAAGACCAACCTCATTTTTCACTTAAAAAACCTGCTGGAGAGTGATTACAGTGGATTTATGCCCCCAGATTCAAGTCTGATTGATGGATTACCCGACTAAGAGCAAGAGCAATAAACCAAGTTCTTTGCAAATAAGAGCAGGCCATGAACACCAGCATCCCATGCCGCAGCTCTATGCACTAAATTGCAAGCTTGCACAGGTCACAATATCACTTATTCCTTCCCTCTTTCTCCTTCTTGAAAAAATCCATTCAACGAAGCATATCTTATAACCAAAGCAAGATATTTCAAAGCATTTTTGCTTTGTTGGAAATTTTCTGGTAGATTAAATTGTCAGATTCCCAGCATGCTGTCTCTTTTTTTTCAAACTGGCACCAGCTGTGGCATGGTGATCAACACCAACGGTAAATAAGGCCAAAATCGTCAGCACAGAATTTTTTTCATTAACAGTGCTTGGAACTGACACGTGTTTGATAAATCAGCATCACTTTTGGTTTACCATTGTTTGTCTATGCCTGGATTTCACTTATAGCTGGGAAACCACATCCAGCACAACACCAGTTTTATCAAAACTCAGAATAAAAAGGCATGGAGCTGGGGCAGAAAAAGAGGCTTTCACATCCTGAGACCGTAGTACCTCAAGTAACAGCCTGGAAATACCTATCAAAAGCATGAGCGCAATCTGAATTAGGAGGACAGGCTTATCAAATGTCCATGGAGCTACTCAAGAAGAATAAGAGGTTCTTGATAACTCTCTCAGAGATATCTGAGACATCATTAGCTGTTGGTGGTTCAGAGTGGTTGCTGTAAGCACAGCATACTTAAGTATAGATTTCATCTCCTGGAAAATCTCTTTGCCAGACCTCTCCTGGGCAGCAAAGGCATCAGCATACCTTTGCAGCCAGGCTAGACACAGATGAGGAAAAAGCATCAGAGATCAAAGCACTAACAATGCTGAAGCCCTGATTGTGAAGGTATTCAATAAAACAAGCCTCTGATCTAGGCTATTCTAGGATTTCAGGTTATTTTGACTAATTTCAAATCTACACTTTTGGGACAATCCCAGACTAAATTACTGTGATAGAAGTGAGACAGATGGAGGGAAGAAAATAGAAGCAGGCAGCCCATTATAACTTAATTCTTACTCTTTCCAGTGCTCCTGACATCAATAAGCCCTGTCCACCAGAAGGACATCACAGAAGAGAGGGGTCATGAATATATTTCAGTGCACTTGCACAATGATTTCCTGAAATGCAAGGGAGCAGGGGAGCTGCCTTCTTTATTTTAGTACTGTCAACTGTTAGTACAGAGAGTCCCTCCCTGGTGTTATGTTCTCGTGAGCTGGCAGATCTGTTGGGAATATAATGACGTCTGTTCATGCACCTCCATTTCTAACAACTTACTCCTCACATGTTCTCCTCATTTTCTTGAGGCATAAGGACCAGTTGACTATGCAAATTAAATAAGAGAATGTAGAAAATGAGTTTGACACAAAAGGAGTTGCTAGCAAATGCCACCGCTTCCTCCAGGCATAATGGTAAGAGACAGCTGCTTCTGCCAGCACACAAGCAGTAGCTGAGGGGGCTAGCACAGCTCTTTTGAAAATCTTTAGTCTGATGAATAACTAGGCAAAGGCTGCATATATTTACAAGGTGGGACCCCCAAATCCAGGGCTTCAGATCTTGCTTTGCTGTTCCATGTTATCATCCACTGTAAATGCACACAGGAGTGATGTCAGATGACTTTTGTTCAGGTTTGTGAGTATATTGTCTTTAAGCCATTTGTAACAGGAGGAGCAAGACAAGAAATAGACTGTGAGAATGTGAAAAGCATTGTCCTTTGCAATTTCCAAAAGTGCTATTTTAAGAATACAGTTATCATTTTTGCAGCAAGATGTTACTTTTTGGATCACACATTCTGATATATGGACAACCCCAATGATTTTAGAATAAATAATCACAAAAATATTTAATCACTCTACACAATACTATGGTTTTATTTTACATTTTCATTACAGTTATTCCCTTGAGTAATTATCATGGCAATCATAACTCTGATGATACATGTATTTTGTCAATCTAATAGAGTAGCAGAGTACTGTAACTGATATGCATATATAAATATTTTAGGATTTAGTGATTCTTAAATTGTTTTATGATAATTATAGTAACCAGTAAAAACTGATACTTTTCTTTTACCTCTAAAAGCATCTGTCATTGCAGAACTGGCACAATGCTTAGAGTACCACTTTGTGAGAAAAAATAACAAAAATGTTTATTGGTAGTATTAAAGGAGCAGCTTGATGTTTTTCAGCTCTGAGCAGAATAGCTGTCTGGAGTGCCACAAGTTATGATCAGCACACAAACACAAAATAAAATCCTTCCACAGGGGAGACCTTCATTTCAAACACAGGAGAAAACAAAATTCTCAATATTAAATTATTAAAAGCATATCATATTGGGAGAAATAAAAACAGACATTTGTGTTCTCACCTTTCCTGAGAGGATAGGGACACATGATACTTTTCAAAGTCCCAAAGTTAGCAAGTGGTAAATAAAATTTACATTTCCTGATTTTCTGTCCTTTCCTCAACACTTCCCAGGAAATTTGATAAATCTCGCAGATGAGGTTTATGTGCGGTCACCAATAGAAGGCTAGATCATTTTGGCAACATTCTGCCCTCATTCCTGCCAGAAAAATTCCTTTAAACACATTGGATTTACTCAAATATCAATGGGGATAAGAATAAAAACTTGCGTTTAATTCTGCCAAAGTTCAACATCCTCTACATTTCTACCCAATAAAATCCAAACACCCTGCTCATGTAACATTCACTTCTTTTTTTATTTCTCTCAGAACACTTCGTATTTGTGAGCTGGCACCATTACTACAGTTTAAACGCATGAGAAAACCCAAGATTAAATGGCTGTCCCAAGAAGTCACTAACTAAGCAGAAACCTAGTGATCCACTTCCTGAACCAAGCTGAACCCAGATTCCTTAAATCAGATTTCAGACACGTGACTGAGCTACTTTGGCTTAACGGCTGCCATGCATCAGCTGAGCCCCAGTGAAAATAGTTTAAATTAGCATGTGCTACCCTAGATTTGCAATAGCTCAGCTGCTACATAGGAACTCATTAAGCTATGGTAACTTGCTCAAGAGTCTGAAACCTCAATCTGATGCTCTACCCAGTGGCCCACGTAACTGCCCAAATCATGCTCTCTGCCTCCATGCCAACAAACCTCCTGAGCCCATCTTTCACAAAGTAAGGATGCGCCCAAGAAAATAAGCTCCGTACACTTTTCCAGTGAGATGCTTCAGAAGAAGATTTATTCAGATAAGCAGCTAGATCTGGATCTCTCTGCAAAAATAAACTTCATGGATGGGACTCGGATTTCTTCATGTCTTGTCTTTGTCTTCTGTTTTCTATACCATGTTTTCTTCTTCAGCCCACCAACAAGTATTACACTATAGGTTCCTCTTTCCTTAACTATTGTAGTTTCTTGACTCCTCTTCATTTAGAAATACAGTTTCAAGCTGTCTCTACCATTCTCTCTTCCTCTCTAAACCATCTATTCATATATTGTCTATTAGAAATGTAGTGCAGCAAACTTTACTTCAGCTGGCACCATGTGAAATGCACGTCCTGATCCTTGAGTCTCTTATAGGTAAGAGGGCCCATATTCATTCTTGCTTTCTCCCTTAATCTCTCTTTTAGAGTATTTTTAAGTGCATTGTTTCTTGAATATAGGATACAGAGCACATTAAAGTGTTATGCAAAATTAATGTATATTTTGTTTCATTTTATTTTGAAACCTGTAATATCTACCAAGAGTAATATCTGTGAAGATAATTGAATCATATTAAATGCAGAGCAAAAAGTGGATATCCCAGTATATGTGATTCAGTACAGCTCAGCATCTCACCTTTTGAAAGGCACTAGTTTAATCCTTGGGGGAAGTGTTATCTCAGCAATTATGTCTACAGGTTATAAAAAATTGGATTAAGCTGAGAAATTTTCCACATATATAAAATTACCAGGATAAGATTTGTAATTTTCAAGTCAACTAATACAACGGCAAAACTGTATTTTGCAGTGGGTAAATGCAGGAAGATCAGTTGCTGTTTGATGCCTCAAATGTATGCAGCTCAAGAAAAAGCAGGCTGGTCTTGTTCCACCTAGCAGTACTATCATAGCAATTTCAATAGGTAAATATCATTTCAGCTTTGTGCTGTGGCACAAAAGCATTTATTATCTGTGAGTTACCCCTTAATATACTATGATATTTTTCCTAAATTTGTGCCTCATGAGCTCACAAGAAACCAAAGACCTGCTTAGCTCTAGGAGTACCTCCCAGGGCTGATGGCTGAGCTGTGCTAGTACAAGTTCTGCTAAGAATCACAGTTTCCTTACTGACGGAAGAAATAGGAAAGAGAGGATTGTAGCCTTTTCGTCTGATTGAACTGAGACCTTGCTTCTTCCTCAGCCCAGTCCTACCAGCTGTGAAATAACGTCACTCTAAAGGAGCCATGGCCATTACCATTCTTCACTTGTTCTCTCAGCTCTCTGAGGGAGATGCCTCTTACTCCTTCTATCTGTGAAGCAATGCCATGGGTTTAGGGGTCAGCCTGTCTGTCAAGACATCCTGCAATCTCTCCATTGTCCTGCAGAGGAGACAGGAAGCAGCTGTCAAAATCTCTAACCGGGCAACAATGGCCAGGGAAGGGGTTGACCCCAGGTTTGCTTGAGATAGACACCAAATAGTCTTTCCTGGTGGCAATTTGATCCTATCATTGGCAGGTTTTGAAACTGTACTCATAGCAAAACCTCTGGGAAAAGACAATAAAAATGTTGTCCCTTGGCATCTCCATGAGAGTATCCATACTTTAGTTCAATCAGTAGCTACTGGAGTGATGGAGAAAATGAGATGCGAACCCCTTTCAACAAAGGAGAAAGGGTATCTGTCCCTCAGTGCTTATGTTTAGATTCTATGCCAGGAGCAGAGAAGTGTACAAATGAAAATGAACACGTTCTATAATAAAAATGGCAAATAGGGAATATTCCCCAAACAAAAACAGGAATAGAATAAAATAACTCCCCACACTAAAAATATTGCTGGAGACAAAATCAAATGCATCTTATTGCATTTTGCAATAAGAGCTAGGAAGAGAGTACCTAGCTTATAAATTCCTTCAGGAGCTTGGGGATTTTTGATATAATGAGTTCTACAATTTCAGAGGAGACTGCTTTGCTAATAATTATGTAACAGTAATTAAATCTGAAAAAGGTTGTACTCTAACTATGTTGATTTATTGCAGCTCCAACAAAATACTTCTAGAGAGTGCTTTGGAGCGTGCACCTCCTCCCTCCAGTTTTCTTTAAATTCTCACAGAGCACTGGGTCACAGATGGTCTGAGATGCGATATTTTCCCTATTAAATTCCTAATAATCTTTTTCTGAGGCTGAGTCATGGAAGCCTGGGGATTTCTCATTTTAATTAGAAGGTTTAAGGAGCTAACTCTGTTTGAAATTTCCTCTTAGGAGATATGGGTGCAGGTGATCCCATTCAGAAGAATGACACAATATCAAGGCCAACATCTCATTTCCATATTAGATTGCATCTAGTTTGGCATAACTCCTGATCTGGATGCTTATGATGTGCCGCCTGAGTTGAAGGCACATTTCACCATTTGAAAACAGAATCATTTTAGGATTATGTCTGAAGACATTTTAGGCTCTAAATTGATGTTTCCTACCCTAACACATGCTCCATCATCCTGTGTAGAAACTCTTCATAAGTGTAAATTATTTATTAGTTTGATTGAAACAATTCGTCTATATCATTTGGAAACAACACTGTTAAGGATGCTCATACAAAGAGACATACTACATTGTCCAAAGTGTTGATCCTCTCAGTATTTAAGAAATTCATGTTTCAGGTTAATTTCATCTGCAAATATTATAAACTATGAAAATAGAACAGTCACCCAGCAAAATGTTTTATGTACAACTTTAGCATTCACAGTATGTGAAGAACAATGTCCCACCTCTGCCATCCAAAGGAAGTTATTCTTAGGCCCTCATAGTTGAGTTTAATCATTTCATAGAATACCTGTTGTTTAAGAGTTAGTCTGGTGTACTACTCACATGTCCCTTGATAGTCTATTGTGAAAAAAAAATGCTACTTCTTATAAAACAGCTGTTGAAGTTTCATCAGCTTACATCCACAACCAATTCCTGTGCTTTAGGAAAATGAAGAGCATCTCTTATTCTTCCAGCATGGTATGCAGTTGTCAAGAAGTCTAATGAGACTTTATTTGCCTTTTATAACACTAGGTATCTTTTCAGTTTTCGACAGACAGAAGTGGCTGTGATTTGGGAAAGTAAAAAAAAAACCAAAAACCACTCTCAACTGCACCACTTACACATGCTAAAAATAAAATTTTATTGGAAGTAGTACTGCGGCATATAGACTTGGCTGTGAATAAAAGAAATAACATTTTCTACATTAAGTCCTGCCAGTTGTGCCATCTCCACGAATGGGTTTTTATAAGCCCGAAGTTTTAATTTTGTATGCATTTTAAAAATACTCTGCATGTAATTGTTCGAAAGCTTAAGTTGACATAAATTGTTTAAAATGTTTAATTTCTATATATAATCCATTCATCTGTATATACAATTTTCATGCCCTAGTTGCTGAAATGTTCTAAAGATTTGGGATTTAATATAATGGCAAGTGCTTCTCTTATGTGTCACAGAATCTATAAACAAAGACACAAAACAGTGCTTTATACTGTTTTCCAAATACCAAATCCATCCTTACTGCCTGCAAATCACAGCCTTCAAATGCCTCACAAGTAAGGTTACTCTCAGTAAAGTGCTACACCACTTGTGAAGGAGGAAGAAGCCACACTAGTTTATGAGCAAGAAAAGCCAACTCTTGCCTGGAATATGGTGAGAATGAAGAATTTGTCCCTACCCTAGATTGCACATAATATTTTGTGTGTGAAACATAAATGCATGAACTGCAAAACCAGCCATTCTTCTGAATGCTCACAAACCCAACTGATGCTGTAAGAATTGGCTGGATTTGTCCACTTGCTTCAAAACACCATTTGCTAAGCCCAGGAAGGAGGCAGCTGGTGGTAGCTGCCTTCCCAAGGCACTCCCATGGAAGCAGCTTGGCCTTGTGGTCTAATACAGTTTCTCGTCATCGGAAGGAATGTACAACCCTTGCTGTAATTGGGTGGAAAATTCCATTGTGTTAATTTCTTCCAACATCAATGTAGGGAAAAAGAAGTGCTGCTTTTTAGGCCCCATTCACATAACAGTTGAGATGCAAAATTAATTTCTCAGCAGAGGGCCAGCAGAAAACACAAGCAAAACTAGGTTTTTTCCAAAGCAATTGGACTTCCAATAATTTTCTCCTCCTTGAAGGTCCAAACTATGAAAGAAACAAGAAAAGCAGATTTAAAACACCCAGTAAAGCAAAGAGTTAAAGTGGCAGATGAAATCAGGTTCTGCAATGAGTTATAGGGAAAATTTTTTTGAGTTCTGATTAATGGCTGGGGACACCTCGAGCTGCTTTGGCTGTCTCAGCAGTACATGACTGGTGCATCAGGGTAATGTCTAATAACTAATCTTTGACACCGGAATTAAGTCATTTTGCAAGAAAGCAGGTCATTAGAAGCTAAATTGAAATATAAGTAATACGATCTCTGTGGAGGATTGTAAATTAATTGGTTTTTAACAATAACACTTCTGTATTTTATTAAAGCAGTGTAAGAATTCAGAGAAGAAAAGAATGTAGCAGATAAACAGGGCAGGTGTTGATGATGCAAATGAAATAGATGACAGATGGTTAGTAGCATGATCACTCACTGTGTGTGTATAATGGATAGAGGTAATCAAATTCCTTTGTGAATTGGTGACTTTCTTTACATCAAGAACTATAACTGTGCTATGCTTATACAGCTTCTCCTTAAAAATTACCTCCACTCCTTGTAATTATCCTGCAGTGCAGGACACTCATATTTGCATACTGTCATAGTCATCCACACACACACAAAAACACAAAAAAGAATTTTAAAAAAACTTAAAAAGGCACCAAGCATGCAAATAAAACCTCACCTGGGCTTTATCAGCTACCTTTACAAATTAGTAATAGGATACTAAAGAAGTGTCTGCCATCAAAGAGCAGCTCACACACAGGGCAGCCCAGGTGACCCCTGGTGTAAGGCTTTTCTGCAGCCCTGTGGATGAACTGCTGGGCTGAAAATTACACCATGATATGGTTCCTGCCCCTCAAGTGCTGGGTCACGGTACCCTTCCTTTGGAGGGAAGGACAAAGTTACTGCTTTAACAGGATGACATGACTTCTTGCTTGCTAATGGGTGCTATACTCAGCTCATTACACAAGAGATATTAATTTTTGAGGGAGATTTATTTCATGGCCCTCCCAGAGCTGTGCTTGGTGATTTGACATAGACTATAAGAAAATCACCAGGCTCTAAATGTAGATATCATCATTATATATCTATCACACACATATGTATACAAACACCCAGAGAAAAAGCAGAGAAGGTTTGCGCCAGCACTTACTTTACAGAAAGCTCCCTCTGTTCTGAGCCAAGCAAATTAGCAAAAATAATTGATCAAGGGCTTCAGACATCATATCAGAAGCCAATCTTTTAGTAGAGCAGCTTCCAGGATGGGTACAAAATGGACTCCTGATGCACTAAATGGGAAATGGTATCTAAAAACATCGCTTTCTTAGCACTCTGCATTTCATCAAAACAAAGACATGCGTTTTTCATGGAAGTACTCTGCTGACATCAATGTTGGAATAATGTCTGCAAGATAATTCTAGGATTGCAGGTTGACATTACTTCCATCCTTGCTCTTTACAATCACAAGCATAACTTCACTGCAGCACAGGAGTGGTGTTGTCAAGGTGTATTTAGGGCAACATAAAAGGCTGATGGCTTTCATGGTCTAGCACAGTATTTCTGTAACAATATGTTTTGCTGAAGCACCTGCTTGCACACCCCTTCCTTACCCTCAAGAAACAGAAGTCATGCCTGCAGGGGGAGGAAGGGTGGCAGGATCCTCTGCAGCATCCCTCTGTCATAGCTAATTCTACTAAATTGCCAAAACCTCTCCTAAACTCTATAACTGTTCAGCAGAAGGCTTTGTTTGCTCTAAGGCTAGAGCAATTTTAGGGTCACAGTGTCAGCTGCTTGTACCCTTCTCTGTCACCAGAAGCTGGAGCTTGGATAAATGTAGATCACTCACTGTGCTTATGGAGATAAGCATGGTGCAGAGTAAATATTGTGCTTGAAGCTAAATGTCAAGAATTCTAGCAAGCTTCTGTGGGAGACAACAGATATACACGGATGCTAAAGAAAGGTTACTACATTTTATATTATGGAATCAAAAACTTCTCTCTGTCGGATGACCGAGCATGTTATTTAATACTTTTTGTCATATAAGAACAGAGTTCTTGACACTGTTTTGGAGCAAAATGCTTTTTCTCCAAAAAGTTACATCTACTCCCTATCGAAAAGAAATTGTAGCAGGTTGCTGCATCATTAGAACAGGGGAGATAATGCACAATCCAGAGATTACCATATGAAATGAAAGACTGGAACTATGTTCAAGACCCTTTGATGTTTCAGTTTATTCATGCTGATGTTTCAGTTTATTTATTTCTGTGTTATGGTTCTTTATTATTACACAATTATTATTTTGGCTTATTCATGTCTATACTTATGACAGATACCTGCAAACAATTTAACAAAGTTACTAGAGAATATTATTATTTTTCCAATGGCAAAACTGCATATTATTTATTTTGGGGACAAAAATGGACAAAACACAGAATCTTTAAGTTGTTCAGAAGCTATGCATAAATGCTAAAATATAATAAGTATCTGAAACAAAGACGATGAATCTCACTGAATAATAATAAAAAAGCCATTTAAAAATATTTTGTCACCACCTTTAAATAATATCTGCTTAGGCATCAAATCTTTGTTGTTGCTATTGTTGCTTCGGTTCTTTGTCTGCCCTGCAGAGACAAAACAGCAAAGAATGAGCTTGATTGTTTCCTTTTAGAAGCAGTGTTGACAATGAACTGCAAAATACATGGGCCACTGTGCTAACCCTAACTACGTGTTACATCTAACCTTGAATGAAAGGTTATGGCAGGGGAAAATATGAACTGTTGCATTTTCACCACTAGTGGTGATTAACAACTAAAGAAGAAGGTATTTGGACTCCTGAATGGTAGGCTTAGTTTATAAGAGAATTTCTTATTAGGAAGATTTTTAGCATAATGTAGACAATACAGAAACTAGCAAGGAGCAAAACTGAATGTGGGAAACATGCACACAGTATTTTTACAATCACATTTCTGAGCCAAAAGATATTTTCAAATGAATGAGATCCCATGTAGAGGTATTTAACTGTCAATTGTCCACAGGAAATACGAAGAAAGGTACCAGAACAGGTAGAAGGTGTGTGTGACCATGGCTTTCTAAATGACTGTTAAAAAACAGTTTTAAAATCAGAGCCCTGTGACAAGACTGGGTCCTGAGTATGCTCCAAGCTACGACCATAGCTCAAGCATATCAAGCATTTGACTACTGGCTGTGTTAAAATAGCATTTTGTCAACACTGTTTCGACAAAATGCGTGGTCATTTTATACAGATAAGAGATCTTAGAATCAGTTCCCACTAGGGTAATAGTCCTTTCCTCTGGGGACTGGAACTATTACATCTCCATATGGTCAGAAGCTCCTTTAGGAGGGCACACAGTTAGCTCTGTGTCATCTGGGGTTCACATTTCTGCACTGATACCTAAACTCACTGAAATTTGTGAATAATTACCCACTTAAAATGAGTGAGCATTTGAATATTCATTGATTTTAGCTGTTCCCTGCCACCTTGGGTCATTTTGACAGAGCTACAAATTTCCCAAAGCTGGCGACATACTGCTGGAGAACTCAATCCTACACTCCATATATATATTAGCAACTATACTACAATCTCTCAGCTATATTCCCATACTTCTTTCAGATCATTACAGAAACCTTTATTTAAGGTTTATATAACTAACGTGATATATCTCACTCACCACAAGTCAGGTGTGTTACTGAAGGGAAGAACTAGATTAAATTAAGATAGACTTAGGTGAGTAACTGCTTTCTAGCCCTGCATGTGTTGTGATAAGTGGGTCTTTGGAAAAATAGCAGAAATGCCAGATTAAATTTTGCTTTCTGGAATGCACATCTCTTCTGGAATTACTGATGTTGGAAAGCTGAAATAGAGAAGAAGGTTAACAAGGGAAAGGTACACCAATTTGTTTCTTAGCTTTTCAAAATTCCTGCTGTCAAAGAGGATCTAGAGAAATAGTCTGGTCATCACTTCCTTTATTCATCAAAAACCTTATTGTGTGGAGAGCTTGGAAAAGTATCAAACACAGAAGATACAATAAAAAAGATATCTCAATTTTGCTGATTTGGGGAGTCCAAATATCAAAAGACTCCCCATAAATTACATGGGTCTTTTCTTTGAGCTACTTTTGAAGGCGCAAGAGCTCACTAAGGTAAAAATAATGGTTTGCATTCAAAGACTTGAATGTGTCCCTATTCCAGTAAAAAAAATAACTTCTATGTACACTAAGCAGGAGCTGCAAGGATGAGTAGCTCTGCATCACTCCTCTGGTCTGTGCTCTCTTAAATGACAAGCAAGCATCAATTTTTCACCTTCACCCCTGCCATACCCAAGTGATTCCTGCACTGAAGCATTCATTACTATCAACTTGGTCTCACAGGTGGTAGGCAGAAACTAGGGTTTTGGTAAGGTTTCTTCTGGGGTTTTTCATGGGTGTTTGTTTGGTTTGGTTTGGGTGTTTTGGTTGTGTTCTTCGTGGGTTTTTTGTTGTTTTTCTTGTTTTTTCTTGTTTGTTGGTTGGTTTTTTGAGATGGGAAGAGCAAAAAAAACCCATTTGCCTCAAAGACTTCAGAGGATTTTTGGCTGCTGTGAGCTGGGAGAGTGATAGAGCAAGGGCTGAACATCAGGAGACAACATGAGATACAATGAGCAGCTGATAACATGAGCAGTTACTCTGCAACCTGACACAGGCAAATGGAGAAAACTGGACAGAAAGAGCCTTTAAGGAAGGCTCTTGGAATCTCCTAAAATGCTCTATCATTTTTTTGAAAGAATTTTAAAGTTTCTAAGTAGGATTTAGTTTTTAAAGCTGTTAATGAGAAGTAAAGGCTTTTTCTTTTAAGTGTCTTTAACTCAGAAAGCAGATAAATTCTGCTACATTAACAGTTTTGTGGCTGATATGTTACACACGTTTGACAATGAACTTTCCGCATTTGTCTTGAACTGGAATTTTGAAATAGGCATCTAAAATTGAAAAGCTATTTGGTAAGGATTGAGCATTGGCTATTCTGTTGGAGTCTAAAGACACTTAAAATTGCTGAGGGACTTCAAACAGAAAGTGACATTTACTGCAGGTCACACAGGATTTCACTGCATGAGGACAGAAAGCTGTGTCTTTCACAGCTTTAGGGGAAAGCAAATAACCAAGAAAGGGAAGTATCACAGTAAAGACTCCTTCCTTCCTTCCTGTGGAAAGGCAAAAAACCGCCCCAACCTCGGTCATGTGAGAGGCTTTAACAAAAGTTAAAGATATGGAAAAATGGACACAAAATATTTGTTATGAGCTGGATGTAAACCCTTTCCAGAAAAAAAAGTAGCCAGCTGAAAGACTCTATCTGCTTCCCACCAACCATGTCACACCAAAGGTGAATTTAGAGCTACACAAGGCATAGAAATTCATTTGTTTCTGAGAAAATCTATAACCTAAAATTAGCAGTAGACAGCACAATCCAGTGATATGACATGCATATGTGATCCATGACATCCACACTGCTGTCATTCAAATATGATATGGAAGGATTTTGAGTTGCTTTCACTAGAACTTGACTGCTGCAGAGAGGGCAGCTGAAAGGCATTTTTGGTGTAGCTACTGAAATAGGGAACTGCACAGGAGATGAGATGGAGATGCTGTGGGAAACACCCTGACAGCAGCTGGGCAAGAGACATACAAAAAGCCCAAGCAGAAAAGCAAACATCTGTACCAAAGTAGAGCGATAAGCATTTCAGCCTCTGTGCTTATTAATAATGAATAAGGGGAAGTTGCACTACACTTGCACTGTTCAGAAATTTCTTAAAGCTAAGAAGCTCCTTACAGGCTGTATCAGAATGGCAGCCAGCCAGCACAAGGAAATGTGAGCCTCTATGTTGATGCCAAGATGATTTTTTGCCTTTTATTTTATATGCTTTTATACGATTTTTATGTATTTTCAGTATTCTTAGCATGCATACTTGTAATTTCTTAAGTCTGATAACTTAGTATTTTGTTAGACCAGGAGACCAAACATCCTAAAAGCCTCACAGTAGGAGGCCAGGAAATGCTTTGCTATCTTGAGAATCAAGGCTCTCTCTAGAACATACTCTGTAAATTAGAGATTTGGCCCACCGGGGGGGGAATTCCTTGGATAGGGGGATATCACACCATTCATCCAGGCCTCTCATCGCGACATCTTTGTTAGGTATGCTAATTTGTAGGGTCTATAAATTGCATACATGATTTATCATGTGTGTACGTTGCAGAGCATTCCACCTTGGCAAAACAGTGGACCATAAGGATCCTTACTAAAAGATCAAATACTCTTATCCCTTAACTGCATCTGGCTCTCAATTTTTTTAAGACCAGGAAAAGGCATTAGTGCAACACAGGCACTACACCCAATACTGTCATGGCAGAGACTCATAAGTCACAGTTCCCTACAACCATCTTCTCGTCAAACTTAAAAATAACCCTCCCTTGAAAATATGGACACAATGCATATCAGCAGTTGTTTATAAATAACCTGTTGACTCCAACAGAAAAAATCAGTTGCAGCAGCACTGGACCTTCACATCCACATGTGACTTCCAGGTGGTAGCAACAAGAGGTACTTAATCTTGCTCCCTGCCCAGAGGATCAGCTCTCACAGGCTTCTCTGCTTAAGTTTAGTTTTAGAGTCTCAGTATAATAAATTTATATGGTGCCCTCATTGCTCTGGCATTTTGATGAAATTCCATGTCTTTCCACAGGAGACCCACAGTTGCTGAGATTGGAAGCTTCATGTAACGGAAGAGCTGCCTCATCTGCCTGTAATGTGCAGCTACAGCCTCCTGGTGCAGACACACACAACATCACTCATTAGAGAACTGACAATACCTAGGTGGTCAAATCTTACCAAGTACCCTGTTTTCTGATCTTTACCCTTTCTGACACCAACATCAATGTCCAGCTGTGTAGACATTGTGCTCTGCAGCCATCAGTTGAAGAAAATGTCGGCAGGTGATGATTCATGCTTCATTGGTGCTGTTCTATAATTTAACAGCAGTATATACAAATTAGATCTGCCTCCACTGTCTTTTTCTTGAGAGAGCTGATATTATTTTAATGCTGTTTTCCAGTAGCGTCCTTGCTCATGATTAAGGGAGGGCAGCAGTTACAAGCAGAAATCTTATCTTAAAATGAAAAAAAAGGCTACACTTGTGACAGTTCATTTGTGGAAGCTACCATACCAGCTATAAAATGTGTAAGGAATTCATTCATTCAATAGGAACCAATATCTGGCTGTGAAATCTTCTAGTAAAAAGAAAAGCAATGAAAGAACGTCAAATGAGGAGAAACACACTGTTGTCCTCTTCTAATTTAGAGAAAGCTATGACTGTTTTATTCCATGCAGAGGTACACCTATTTTGCTTTTTTTCATCACTAGATTCAGTAAATTTTCTTGAAAGAAACTCTTTTTATGGCCTCATCAACAACTTCTAACATTTAAATTTTTTTTAGATTATTACCTTAGAAAAAAGAACTCTGTTCTCTGTTATATAATTTACATCTTTCAATTTTAAGTGACCTTCATTGTACTATTTCAGAAAGGTAAGAGTCCACTCCACAGCACCTTTAAAGAAAAGCTCCTTTTTCTATTAGAAAATTTTTGAAAATAGGAATAGGAACAGGGAACATGCTATCATGCCCAGTATGTTGTAATAGTGTTATCAGGTCTGCTGGGTCTCCTCCTAGTGCTGGTCAACTGCAACCCACCTGGCAACCAGGACCAGAATTTTACAAGAAAGTTCTTAAGTAGTTTCTCTTGGGACTCTGCATCAACACGGTTTTTTCAGCTACTGAATATGATAGCTCCACAGCCACTATATATCTCCCGGTTTTGAATCTCATTCACAGTTGTAGCTAAGGGGGAAAAATGTCTTGCACTATTACAGGAAAATAGGAAAAAAAGGGGAGGAAGATGACAAATGGGAGGTTGTTTCAGTCAGTTTCAGTAAAAGCTGATCCCTCATAAATAAGATTAAATTTTTTGCACCTTGTTACCTCTTGAGATCAACATTCATTGACACTAACTCCAGTTTTCACATTCACCCAGCAAGACCTAAACCTCTTCTGCTTCAGCATTCTGGTTAGCCCATCTTTCCAGCCCTGACAACAAGCTAAAAATCTTCCTTTCATTGTTGTAGGGGAACAGTAACTATAGTTACTATAGTCTGAGAAGTGACAGTGAGCAATTCAGTCTCTGGAAATACTTTAATATTAAGCAAAAACTTATTTTGTGAACTGCTTCAGCAACTGAAACCCTTGATTTACAACTACTCACTGAACCTGATTTAAATACCTTATTCAAGGTTGTTGGATCAGGTGGCTAAAGAGGACTTTATATTCCTCCATGACACAGTGTGTATATTAAATCCCCATATTTGTCATTATTTATATAACAGTTCACTGTTAACTACTCTCCAGACAGAAGACAGCATTTTCTAATTAAAAACAAAACAAAACAAAACAAATAAACAAAACAAACAAAAAATCACCAAACAAACAGAAAGAAAAGAAAACAAAAGAAAAAACCCATCAAAGCTAAAATAACTTATTCCTAAGAACTAAGAAAACCAGTGTCTTTGGAAATGCCGTTCTGCCTCTCTTCCAGCTTATTACCAAAGCAGAGCAGATTTTGAATTATTATCCCAAATGAGTGAATTGCCTGCTGGGGCATATAACACTAAAACACATTTCATTTATAAATGAAATGGTTTTTTTCAGCTTGCTGTCTTAAAGCAGTGCCCATGCTCTGCTGTCTTATGAAATACCAAGCCTTAACATATTGGTGATGCTTAATACATACTGACATTCCTGGTTTTTAAATACAGATATTGTCAAGTGTGTTATCCCT
The DNA here is from genome assembly GCA_013398615.1 of Brachypodius melanocephalos. Lineage (NCBI taxonomy): Eukaryota > Metazoa > Chordata > Aves > Passeriformes > Pycnonotidae > Brachypodius > Brachypodius melanocephalos. The sequence continues at coordinate 534,428 of VZSR01000690.1, forward strand.
GACCACAGCATAATCTCTATTTACACCAATTTAATTGGTACTGCTGCTCAGCACCAGCAGTACTAATAAAAACAACTAAAGCACTGAGAATACAACAAATGTTTTCTCAGCTGAAGGTCACAATCTCCATTGACCTCCTCCCCCCTTTCTGTCTCTGAATTTAGGGCAGCATGAGTGGAAAAGTACAAGACACGACTCAATTTACAGCTAATTTGGTACTAGGCCATTTCTCAAAATCCTGCCCTACTTTAATCACAGGAAGCACTATGCACAAAGGATTTATGTGTAACTCTGTTGCAAGCGAGGATCTACTCCGGTTAAAGCTAAATATCATTGCAGTCGGACCAGGTCCACCCCAAAAGTGTGTGCCAAGCCATTAATCTCCATAGCACATGCATAATTATTAACCAACAACAGTATCAGCTAAAGCTTTTTGAGTAGAAGACCTCTAGGATTTCATAGGTAATAAAAGCTCTTTTATAGAAAAAAGCTTAAATCAGAGAAATAAGTTTCCCCACTATACTTTGTGAGATATTTAAAGAAAACTACAAAAACAGTGCAATTCTTTATTAAATATTAAGAGGTTCTGAAAGAGCAGTTTCTAGGGGGCCAATTTAATTTCTAAATTGTCCCACTGGGTTTCATCTCTTCTGAATTCCATGGGGAAAAAGAGATGAATTTGCCTTTAACAATAATAAAAATCTGATAACAGGAGGGGAAAACATCTTGCAAGCACTGCAATCACACCCCACCACCCCACTCCCCAAAAAAGTAAGAAGTATTATTTAAACAAAAATTAAGGACAACTCATATTTGAACATTATATCTTAAGATACAAAGTCACATGCAGATGCATCTAGCCATGCTTTGGACCAAAGCCAAATTCTCTCCATCCCAGTTGTTCAATTTTATAGTGAGAGAACAAAAGGGGATGTTGATATAATATAATTTGGTAACCAATGCTTGGGGCTTGTTAAGGTACAAGTGAGGACATTTATGTGAAAGTAGAGCATAAAATTTAAAGTGTTCTTCAAACTAAAGGATGACGTGTGTCATGTAGCATTGTATTTTTTGATTATTTCCGATAGCAGCAGGGCAGCTCAGCATAACGATTTACAATCAAAGACATTGTGTCAATCCTGTGGGTTTCATTTCACAACCATTTTGAGGAAAATCAAATCTAGAAGCGATATGCAGTGACAATCCCAAATTTACTATGGCAATTGTGTTTCTATCTGCAGGCAAACAAACATCTACAACAAGGTTTTAATTCTTCACTCATAGCATTGATAAAATAAATTTAGCAAATCCCAGTGTCTGGGCATATTGACATGCTAATGTTAGGGTTTTGCTCCAAATTGCAATGCATTCACTCGACCCTTCATACCAGACACAGGGGAAGCTGACACCACTGGATTGGGACAGAGCAGAACAAGTGATTATCAGCAATGCCAGAGACCCATGCTCCCCTCACCCCCACCCCCCACTTTCCCCCTCAGTCACACTAAGGTATTTCATGGTGTGGAGGATCACTGAGTGAGGAAGTAACAGCTGCAGAGGCAGCACCAGCCTCCACAGGTCTATGGCATATTAGCAGGTACACTGAGGCTGATCCTCTTGTTATTAATTTCCTTGCTGTCCTCTGCACAATGTAAAACTCTCCCTGGAAGATTTTGGGCAGCAGAGTAGAAGCTCTAATGGGTACCCAAAGTGACTGGGGCCAACTGAGGTGACAAAGTTGCCTCTGTGCCCCCACCCTGGAGGCCATCACAGTGACAGTTAGGGCTGGCTACTCTTCCTATGGCAGAAAAGGCACCTTTCTTCTCAATGTCTACTATAAAACCAGCAAAAAATACAGTTAAGTAAGTAATGATAATCCTAGAGATTTGTAAGTGCAGGAAGTTAGACTGGCTGGTTGGAGGGAGAGTAAAGAGATTTTTTCATATACGGGATATTTACAGTGGCCAAAGAAACCATCTCTAAGTGGAAATACAGAATCCCAACTTCCAAGCTCCAACTGGAGAAGCAATGTGATAGCCAGAAGGTAAGGACTGGCACTGGAGTGTGTGTGGAGCCACTACCCAGCACTGGCTCTGACTCCAAATTAGCACTTCTAAACAGAAAGGGAAGGGTGAGGCCAGACCATCCATCACTGCCATGGCTGTCTGTGATGGCCCAGGAACACCTGTGACACGTCCTCCCACACAGGCAGAGAGAGCAATAGGTCTTAGAGGACCATTTTGAGTGCTCTCTGGGTTGTTCTTCAGCCACTTCTCTAAGCCTAAATTCAGCTTGAGTACAGGCGGCTGCCTCAGAGTTGAAGTCAATGAAGTTGCACCCACCTACACCAGATCTGAATTGACTCTATGAATAGCTATGTACAGGGTAGGATATTCAGATTCTGTGGTTGCCAAAACCAGACATCTGTGTCAAAGCATTTGACAAGTGCACTGATACATGTCAGCAAATTGCCTGAGGTACTTTCTTAAAATCTGCAGTAACTTTTTCTTCCTGAAATACTTAATCTGCACAATGATTAGAAAATGGCTACAAAGGCAAAATGGTAATAAATATCTGCCTGAGAATTTAACTGTATGCTTGTATTCAAGAAGTGAGACTGCAACTTAAATTTTGTTGCATTCAAAAGAAAAAACCAAACAAGCCCCACAATTTTCAAATACTATTCCTCCAAAAGCATTGCTACCTGACAAGGTGCTAATGGGATGGTACGAAATATTTCTGTGATTACTAACTCAGCCTGTAACCATGGCAGGAAATTCAAGATGATCATGATCATCAGTTCCAGAGAGCAATCTCTGTGTGATGTAACATTAATGGGTCAAGTGCCCTGTACTGTTTCCTAGCTTAATAATAGAGTTGCGCACCAGATTGCTTGAGGAATCCATATGCCGACATTCTGACTCGGTTGCCTCAGCCCAGGCTGCACTGCTCATTACTGGTGTATCTGGATACCACATTCAAGCAAGAAAAAACAGTCAGATTGAAAAAGAAAAAAAAATCTGTTCTGTCTCCTTTTATCATCAAAGGAACTCAGAGCTTCTTAGGTGTGGAAAGAATGATGAGAAAATTCTATGGAAAGGAATACGAAACGCTGAAAGACATCACTCTTTTTCAGGGAAGGAGTGTAATTTGGATTCACAAGAGACACAATATATATGTTCTGTTTTGAATTGAAGGTGGCATCATAAGTAACATCAATAAAGAATACCAAAGCAGCCTGTCCAGGTCTTTGATCATTAGGATTTGTATTATAAAGATATATATTTATTTTTCCTCTCACATAAACAACCACAACCTCAGAATTTCTGCAAAACCACAGTTCTGGGTTCTTATGGATTCAGTGATTCAATATTCAGGAAAAACAAAAAGAAAACACAAACAAAAGCAACGACCAACAACATAAAAAAAAGAAATAATCTTTTTTAATCAGATATTTTGAACCCAGCCTGCATAATTAAACAAATTATGTAAAAAATAAAAAGATAGTCACAGGGAATAAATAAGTACAGGAGCATATTTTATAAAATAACTGAGATAAGGTAGTCCTCCAAAACCAAGCACAAAAGGCAATTTTCCTAAGAATATGAACCGATCTGAAAACAGTTAGTAAATCTTTAACAGCCTTCAGAAGCAGAGAAAATTACTCTGGTGCACTGCAGTTGTGACATGGCTGTATCTATTCTACATAACAGGTAGTAGTATCTCTTCACAGCACAACAGTATTTGACATAAGTTTATGTGAAGCTGCAATGCACTGATTAGCTATATTTGAGAATTTACTGCAGCTTAAGCTATGTTACTCTGGTGACTGCAAAATTTAGTTCAGTAATTTTATACAATTGGCAAACAGGCAGAAACAGTATAATTTAACATTTATGAATTGTCAATTTCCTCATATAAATACTGTAAAGAATTCTGCAATTATCCAATTACCTAAAGATAGTAAATTGCAGTTTGGAATGCTGCTTGTTTATTAAAGTGATTTACAAATGAACATAAGCACATTGACTTAAAGAGTCTAATCCAGTGACTCAACAAAATCTTACTCTGCCTAGCCCAGGTGGTTTCGTAATTCTGATATGTTAGGGAATTTCACAGTCTTTAATGGATCTATAACTCATCCTTTCTCTTGAAAATAAACTATTGAGTCCTTTGATGGAGAAGTGCCCTGACTTTCTGGAGTCAGAGGTAAAATGTGAAAAAGTTTAGTACAAATGAATTCAGCACCCTAATATTTGTGATTTGACCTATCAAAACTATTCTTATCAAATATGTTATGCTCACTACAAGGTATTTAATTACTTTCCTTTCTCTTGCCTCAGGAAAGAGCAATTTCTCTTTCCCCATCCCATTGCTCAGAAAGCACTTGCTCAAGCACCAAGGAGCAGAGGCACAGGCAAAGTTCACCTGAATTCACTTGCAGGAAGAAAAGTTTCCAAGTATGAAAGTAATGGTGTAAAGAGAAACCACTTGTTCCCTGAAATTTGACATTTATATCTTAAATATGGGATCAAGCCCACAGCTTGGAATGAATCAACAAGCAGAAAAGTTCCAAAATTCTTTGAGCCCCAGACACACAGAAATATATGTACTAAAGAAATGTATATAGAACGCATACAATGAGGTGGAATGTGTTTACTGTAATAAAAATGTATTTAAAAATACACTTAAAAATTGCTTTTCATATGTTAACAGTAATATTTCAGTAATATACAAGGACAAGCTAAGTATTTCAGTGATATGCACTTACACAATGTCATCTATTGCTTAGTTACATAAAACCTTTTTTTGAGAATGATATTCAGGGGTCCATATATCTCTTTTTGACATGATCCCAGAAAAAAAAAAAAAAGAAAAAGAAAAAGAAAAAAGAAAAAAGAAAAAAGAAAAAGAAAAAGAAAAAGAAAAAGAAAAAGGAAAAGAAAAAGAAAAAGAAAAAGAAAAAGAAAAAGAAAAAGAAAAAGGAAAAGAAAAAGAAAAAGAAAAAGAAAAAGAAAAAGAAAGAAAAAGAAAAAGAAAAAGAAAAAGAAAAAGAAAAAGAAAAAGAAAAAGAAAAAGAAAAAGAAAAAGAAAAAGAAAAAGAAAAAGAAAAAGAAAAAGAAAAAGAAAAAGAAAAAGAAAGAAGTAAAAACTTGACAATTTAGCGAAAATTCTTCTGTTCAATTTCTTGTATTTCATTCATCATTACAGTACCAGAGGACCATTGATTAGAGCAGAAATTGTGTGTTCTTTCTTCTTCTCCTCAAGAGGACAATTGTGTGTGTTGTTTTTCTTTTGCTTCATTTCTTGCACACATAGACTGCTGGGGAAAATTTGTGCCGGGGAAGCTAGGGTGAAAGACTTCTGTTAGTGTCAAAGATATTAAATTCTATGGTGCTATTTCATCTTTGTGCAAAAGCATTACAAGGCCATATAGAGAATAATGTCCTTTAAGTAAAACCATCTTTTAGCCTTGTATATACAAAGCTGTTCTCTCATTGACCTAAATATTTATTGCACAGGGCATGTGCTGAGGGCTGAGTCATCAGTATTGTAAAAAATCCAGAGGATTGGTGAAAACTTGGTCACAACAATCCACTAGAAGCCTTAAAGGTTTAAGCTGAACTGTCTTCCATTAGCAGACATGGAAATTTATGTAATGAAACATTCAAACCACTAAATCACCAAGAAGAGTCTATTAACCTTTTCCCAACAGAACTCTTCCAACAGAAAACTGGTGTTGTGGCTAAAAAAAAAAAATTTAAAGTATCTGATTTCTACAGAAATTTTGCCTGCCTGTTGAAAAAATAAAAACATAAAAAGTTTCTGAAACCCATTCTCTGAAAAGTTCTAGTCAAAGACATAAACTTAGCTTCTTTCACACATCTTGACAATGTTTAGATCTGTTGACAGTGTTGTTATCAAGAAATGCCGAGGGGACACGGACAGAAATCTGTTTCATGTAGCTCATTTAAGATAATACCTTCTCCTACTGTTTGCTATCCCAGCACAACCAGTATGTCCAGAAATAGATGGAAGCAACTGTGTGCAAAGGGTGGTTGGTGATAAATCCATCACAATTGAAATTCAAGGTTCAAAATCCTTGACAACAGAAGGGATCCAGATTTGATTTCGACAGGAAAATGAATTATACACTCTTCCATGATGTTCTGGGGGATTTAGTCCTAGAAAGATGCCTCACAGCCAGATGCAGGTTCCCATTGCTCTCCTAGAGGACTGACAGGGTCACTGTCACTTTCAGGGATCCATTTTGGTTGGGCTCAGTTTGAGGCCAAGAGTGTATTAGGATTATATCTGCATAGAGACCAGAGCACTGGAACTAGCACCAGTACTGAAGACTGAATATTGATTTTAGCCTTATCTGTTCAGGGTCTAAACAATCTCTAAATTTCTTTGTTAAGTTCTCAAATTCAGATAAGTCCACTTCGAATTTAATCATCAACTGCCTGCCAAATTTATTCTGATAAATAGTGCCCCAAATATCTCATTTGTTTTTAAATTTGCATACTAACTAGGATCATAGTAGTCTATTTTCAATTAAGGAGAGGGCATGGGCAAGGCAAGCAAGGCAAGGCATAGGCAAAGACAATGGCAAGGCAAGGCAAGGCAAGGGAAAGAGAAACACCTCACAAAAACCTTATCACTGACAACAAACCCTCTTTCCTTCTTTCTAAGTCTTCCATGCTAGACGACCTTTCTGAAACTCACTCTTCTTGAAATTTTAGGCAAATGCCCCCTAAAACTCCAAAGCCCAGGTGTCTGGAGGCAGAACTTCTTATACCAAGGAGATGACCAGGATTGAGGATATTCAACACAAAACAAAAAGAGGTAAGGTCAGGCCCTAGAGTCTTAGCCCCTTCTTTTCAGCCTCCTATAGCTCTTGTGCCAGCTCTTGTTCTATCAGGTGTGTCAATAACTGTGTCAGGTTGCATTAGCCTTGAGATCAGTTGAGTTCTCAGGCTCTCAAAGGTTTTCACCACCACCACCATGTTGTTGGCTCTGCACAGATGAGGTTTGTACTTATGGGAGCTCCAAAAGAGTCCAAACACAAAGCTTTAAAATGCTACTAAAGCAACTAAGCTACTAAAATCTCCATTCTGGAGTGAAAAGTTTCATTAGAAATAGGACAACAACTGAGAACCTTCAATAGAAGGGATCAAGAACTGAGAATAGATTTGCTCCTCACCAAGTCAACTGTTGTGGACAGTGTCTAGAATCCAGCCTCTGTTGTCCATGTATGTTCCAAAGTTGTGCCTTGCTGGTGATTTCCTGTATACAGGACCACCCTGTATACTTACCCTGTGCCTAGTCAAAAAGTGTAGAAGTACAGTTAAGGACTAGCCAACATATGCAGATGTCAAGCAGAAATATTAAAAGTCAATACTGAAAAATGAAGTTGTGTAAAACTGTCAAAAAAAATTCTACAAACATTAATAAGACATGCAGCTTCTCTAATGTTGTTTCAATCAATACTGTCCTAAAGCAATGGGTAGCACAGGAGAAAATGCAAGGCTTCATGTAGTGAGGGTTTTCCTTGTTACCTGTATATGTCTGTTGGTTGAGGTTCTTTACCTTACATTTTGTTAATATGTACATATGGAGATTCTGTAGGGAGAAAAATCATGTCCTTGTGGGACAAAGGTACACCCTCCACTGTTTTTGCAAGGCACCCTGTGGGGAAAACCTGGACGTGGGGTTGACGTGCTGAAAATCAGTTTCTTCAGTTGTGGATTGCATCATGCCACACTTCAAAGGAGGATAGGACACACCATTTCCTGATAAAGACATTGTGTATTTTGGCTGTGGGCAGCACTAGTTCTTTAAAATCTTCTTTCTCATCAGCCAGGGAAGAGTATATTTATATATTTGATGTTTTAGTACAATCTATTTAAGCAACCCCTGAAACTTCACATACAAATGCCTTAAGTTTCAGGAATGCAAATAGTAACAACTGTTCTGTGATTTTTTTTTTTTTAATTTTTTTTAATCTATACTCCTGTCACCACGAATGCTGAAATCTCTGGAGGTAAGTCTGAAGTACTTCACTATCATTGCCAACAAGGTATTAGTAAACTCCATTATGAGTCCTCTGGGGTAATGCTAAATGAACAAAATTGTATGTTGGTCTTGGCTCTGTTTTCTGTTGTTAGATGAATAAATTAAATTCATCTGAACTGAGTGACCACTTGGGCTATAAATTTGAAGGGATGATAAATGAAGTATAGCCTTTCCTTCTCTCTTCTCATAGTTTGTGATTAGCCCAGAGGCCTGCTGAGAGAAAGGAGGCAAAGGAAAAGACAAGGAACAGAGTACCCTGGGTTTGCAGTGTGTTGTGCCTGGATGTCTCTGATAAAACTGTATCATACACATAATCTCTGAGAAGTCTGTATATTGTTTAGCGGCAGGTAATCTTGCAATTATAATTGTGGGTTTTGTGGGAATAAGTAATAAAATATTATTCAATCTACTATTGAAATGATTTCCAAGCCTCAATGTTCACTTATAAATATGTATACCTGTAAGACTGGCCTGACTAAGGCATCTTAGCTATGTTCTTTCACTGAATATCTCCATGAAAGAGGCCCTCTCTCTGCTCAGTCACAGATGGAGTCTATGTTCCTAAATGACTCGGTAGGTTAAGGCCCTAACTGCAATTTCTCATGCATTATCTTCTATTGCCTATTTTTCTCAAGTGCAGTTGGTTTTATTGGTGGCATATTTGGAAAGACAAACTCCTGCAGCACCTTCTGAAGAGGAGTCTGTCCCATATGCCAGTATGTGAGGACAGCTGCTAGGCTCCTCATTTCTCCAAGGAGATGAGTAACAGTGGTAGCTGAAGACAGCAAGATCTAGTATGTCTGAAACTGGTCTGGAATGCAGGAAGCCTGGATTTTATACCAAATCTGTCAATGTGTGTTTTGTAACTCACCTTAGGTAAATCTGTATCACTCATTAGTTTTTTTTCCTCTACCGATAATTTTCTTCATTGTCTCTTCATGGTATAAACTCTTTGAGATAAGAGCTGCTACTCTTTTCATGTAGAAAAACCGAAGACCTAAGCTGGGCACTACACAATTAAATCACAAATACAGCACTTCAGTTCTTTTGTACATGCATGTAATTTTTAAACACTTCAGAAACAATCAGTTAAATCTACTTTCCCAGTGTAGTAAATTGACAACAGGATACTCAAGTGAAAAGCTTTTAACTTCTAAAAATCAGTAGCAAACTACAGACTACAGCCTTGAAACCCTGGCTGATACCACCTGATCCAGTCCTTGCTCTCTTTCTATGGAGTCTGCTAAGTTTGAGGTACGTTATCCCTTCCAGTGATACACATACAAACAGCTTGGTAAAAAAGTCCACTAAACTTGTATAACAAATGCACAAGTGTATTTTAGCTCAGAAGTATTATGGATCCAGAGTTGTCTTTACATGTCACAATTACATTTTTTTACCCATGCTTTTACCATGTGTTATAAGCATATGGCATGTTGGCAATGCATGACAAAAATGCACAAAGTACAGTGTTAAAAAAATCCTAGCAAAAAGTTTGAGAAGCTGCCTATTACTCTATTTTCTGTTAAGTAAGTCAGGCATCTTCTAAAGTACCAATTTTCTTGTAAACTGAAGACTCCCTCTACACTCACCAGAGGCTTTTATTTTCATACTAGATAGAAACATCCAGCTCTAGGAAGGGACTTGATATTCTGGTCTCTTGCTGACAATAGATACAGGTTACATTGTCAACTTGTTTGTTCTGGTAGAGAGTGTAGATCATCTGGTATGGTAGGATGGCTTGAAAAGGAGAAAGCAGTTGATGTTGAAAGCAGTGGATGTTGTCTACCTTGACTTCAACAAGGATTTTTACACTGTCTCCCATCCTTACAGGTGAGTTTGCAAAATGCAGGTCAAAGGAATGGACCTTGAGGTGGATCAAGAACAGGATGAATTGCACAGATCAGAGAGCGTCATGATCAGTGGAACAGAATTCCATTGTAGTCAGTGGCATTCCCCAAGTACCAATATTGGGTTCAGTCTTATTCAATCTGTTTATCAATGACATGGATGAAGATATAAAACGCATCCTTAGCAAGTTTGCCAAATATATGAAACTAAGAAGAGTGGCTGATAAACCTGAAGGTTGTGCTGCCATTCAGTGAGGCCTTGACAGGATTGGGTGAGGAGAAACCTAATGAAGTTCAACAAAGGCAAAATGGAGGGTCCTGCACCTGGGGAGGAATAACCCCAAAGACCAGCACAAATTGGAGGCTGACCTGCCGGAGAGCAGCTCTGTGAAGAAGGACCTCAAGATAGTGGTGAGTGACAAGCTGATCATGAGCCAGCAGTGCCCTTGCAGCTAGGAATGCCAACGGTAATCTGGTGTGCATCTAGAAGAGTGTGGTCAAGGGAGGTCATCCTGCCCCTCTACTGGGCTCTAGTGAGGAGTATTGTGTTCAATTCTGGTCTCCACAATTCAAGAAAGATAACCATAACCTCTGCCTTTTCTCTCACTCTCTCACTGGAGGGGTAGGGAAAGGGGGAGGAGCTGTGGGGAGTTTAAATTCCCTATCAGCTTAAGCCATGACAGTTTTTAGTTGGCACTCAGTGTGGGGTATGAAGTGTTGAGATAAAAACAGATTGGATCAGAATGGGTTGGAAACAATTTTGGTCTAAGTATTTGTGTATTAGCTGTGGAGCCCTCTGGTTACAATGTTGCTCAGGCTTTTCATGTGGTTGGGGTATCTAACCCTGTATATATTTCACTATTTGCAATATGTGCTCACCAGGATGCTATTTTTCAGAATGGAGAGAGGGATCAGGATTGCTTTGTTGATATGCTTCATTATATCAATTTATGGCATGATCATCTCAAGGGCAAACAGGGTCATTTGGGATGTGTATTCAGAGTGGCTCTCCTGCCCTGAACTTGCCTTCTGCCACTGGGAATTCATTAACAACCATATCCAAGGGAACATGATTTTCCCCAGCTTTTTACCTCCTTTTCCTTCTTCAGACCTGTTACAACAGCTTT
>VZSR01000690.1:551046-569614 GCA_013398615.1 Brachypodius melanocephalos
ATATCTATGGCATCAAAAGCCTTCCTAATATAAAGGGCCACCTCTCCACCTCTTCCCCCTTTCCTGTCTCTTCTGAAGAGCTTGTAGCCATCCACTGCAGTGCTCCAGCTATGTGAGTCATCCCACCAAGTTTCTGTGATGACACCTACATCACAGCTTTGCTGTTGCACCATGGCCCCCAGCTCTTCTTGTTTGTTACCCATGCTGTGTGCATTGGTGTGCATGCACCTCAGCTGGGCTACTGACTGCACCCCTAACTCAGCCTTACCACCCTTGGGCCTGCTTCCAGACAGCTCAGCTGCACCCCCTTCCCCCTGCAAACCTAGTTTAAAGCCCTCTCAATGAGTTCCATCAGTTCATAAGCTAAAATCCTTCTGCCCTTAACAGAGAGGTGTATCCCACCTGGTACCAGCAGAGCAGGTGCTGTGAAAGTTTCCCCATGATCAAAGAATCCAAAGTTTTGCTTATGACGCCAACCCTTAAGTCACTTGTTGATGATGTGTGTTCTCCTGTTTCTTTCATCATTTTTCTCTGCCACCAAAGGGACTGAGCAGAACACTACCCGTGCTCCTGCCCTATCAACCACTTGACCCAGTGCCCTGAAGTCCCTTTTAATTGCCCTGACACTCCTCTTTTCAACCTCATCACTGCCAGCCTGGAGTATCAGCAGTGGGTAATAATCATAGGACTGAATCATCCCAGGAAGTCTCTCAGTGATATTTTGTACCTGGGCCCCAGGGAGGCAGCAGACCTCCCTGTGGGATGGGTCTGGTCAACACATGGGGCCCTCAGTTCCCCTCAGAAGGGAGTCACCTGCTACAATTACCCTTCTTTTCTTCTTGATGTTATAGGTGGTGATCTGTTTTACAGATGAATCACAGTCGGAAGGCTCACTGGGCAGATCATTTTCTTCTAAATCATCTGGCTGGCTCTGTAGATCCAGGGCCTCATACCTATCCTGAAGTGGCACCTGGCTGGGGAATGGGGATGGGGAGCAGTTTTTGTTAATACCTCCCTGAGCAGGGACCCCTTTCCCTTCCTTTTCATCTACCAGGTGCCCTTCTATTGCCTGAGAGTGGGAGGCATATGAGTCAGACTCTTGGTCAGAGGCCTCCCTTAAAGATTGAAGAGCTGAACTCCACCAGTGTATTTCCCTTTCACATTCCCTGATACTCCTTAATCTTCCAACTTCCTCCCTAAATTCAGCCACCAGTGAAAGGAGACTCAATTTGCAGGAATGCAAAAGCAGATGTGCTGTGAGAGCCTTGAAACTGCCCATCTCCATGTAGCAGTGTCATTGTCAAGTGCAGTGAAAGATGGAACAAGCAACTCTGTCTTGACACATGCAATTTCCTCAGAGTCACTGAAATCAATGGAACTGTTGCAAACATATTAACATTGGGTGAAAATATGGTTCTTGGCAGAATTACTTGTATTATATAGGGTCTATTTAAGAGTTATAAAATCTGTTGATCATGGCACATCTATTCTAGCCTGTAATAGTAACTACTTCTGGGAAAAGTAAATATTAATAACATTGCTTAATTACAGCCTATGTTCTTCAAACACAGCCTAAACCTGAGATCTGAATTAGCTTTACATGAAAGACCTTAAATGACAGTTATTATGCTACTAGGGCCATTTGGTACTTTTGAACTGACACAGGTGCTAAAGTCTGTAAATGACTCAGTTTTAAACTGCTTTAAATGGCAAACTAATTGATGTCTGCTGCGGATAGGAATGGTATTCTCCAATTTATTATCAGAAAAGGACTCCTTCTCCCTGAAAGAGACTGCCTTACCACTTTGCCCCCCTCTTCTGTCCCCCTCCCACCCCTCACTATCACCCTCATCCCCACTGATATAAAACAACCTCCAGGTCCTAGCCATGCTCCCTTCTGGCTGCTGCAAAAATTAACCCTGTCATGGCTGAAACCAGGAAAATTACATTATGTGAAAGTCTTTGAAATTCTACCAATACTTGCAAAGGAAGAACTCATAGTTTGGTGAAGACATGTTCAAAGGTTAAAAAAAAATAATCTCTTTTATATAAGCTAAGCAATACCAAGGTGTAACTTTGGGGTACTCTCTCTGTGGTGTTAAGCATTATCTGTTTTACAGATTTGAATGGGCCATAAATATCCTATTAAATTGAGAAATTTTAATTTAAGTATTTTCTTTTTCTGGTTATACTCTGATGAAAAGATTCCCCTCCATCAAGAAAGTCAGTGCAGCTTACATTCTTGAAAGAGGTCTTACCGTAACAACTTCATTGCTTTTACATAGATACACTTTCGATATTTAAGTATAACTACAGAACCACTCCAATAAAGAGGTGCAGAAATGCTTTCCTCTCCTGCCAAAGCGCACTGCAACCAGTGGATTAGAGTATCTGCTTGGTTAATGATAGGTTTGAAATCCATCAGACTGAGAAGAGAATTATGTTTAGTTGCTTCAGGTTGGGCTGCAGTTTGCTGCATAAAGCCCAGCAGCAGCAATGTTTCAGAAGGAAATGGCCACAACAACATTTTCTGAAAGGTCCAATTCTGTTGATATTCATGTGGGAACACCTGTAACATACTTTCTGGATGAAGCTACTGAAGGGGCAGAAATAATGGAACACGGATGTTTCAGGATCCTCATTTTGTTTGAACAAGCTGAAAATCAGTATTGCCTTGCTCAATGTGGTGCAGGGTGTGAGCATAGTTCTAGATACATGGGCATCTTGGGTGTGATGGAGAGGGAAACAGAAGATAATAGGCTTAGGAATTCTATATCGCAACCCCAGATCAGTGTCTTTTCTTTCCATATTCATCCCGGTTTAGGTCCTGCATTTCTTTTACTAGTGAACCTTTTAACCAGAAGTCAGGGAACATAATTTTGCTATGATTTTATGTTCTCAGGAAAACAGCTTGTACAGTGCTGTTATGCAGCCTGAAAATTAACACAGTGAGAGTTACATTTGGTAAAAAAACATTCAGCCTGGCGTACTACGAGTCAACTCAGTTATAGCACAGTTTCCATACCTAGTATAAGTTGTAAATATTGTAGGGACTCTATCCTGCATGGTTGAAGGGTTTGATTTAAAACAAGGTAACAAAAATGCTGGGAAATGGCCTAATTGCATTTAAAAACATTCATTACCATTTGAAAAGAAAACCATGCTAAAATAATCATGGTAGTCTGAAATCAAATGATTGGATTCTATTTGCAAATGATTAGGGTAAAAATATTAATGGATCTGAAATGCAATACTACGAACAAACTATGTTCTAGATACCTCTTTTAATTCATTTTATTATAATATAATGAGAAAAAATTAAGGAACTGCTTTTGTACATTATTTCTGCTTAACAGAAAATATCAGTAATTAAATATATTTCTGCTGGTCTTGTGACCATATGTCTGCAAAATGTAAAAAAAATTTTCTTTTGAATTTCTTTTGTTCCCAGTACTGACTGCCTGTCAGAGTGAACCCTCCAGATTCCTGTGTGTTGGTATCCATGGGCTCTTCCTTGCCAAGCTGCCAGTCTGGAGCGTCACACCTTACTGCCTTTAAAGATTGCCCTGCAGAGATAGAGGAAAATGGCAATTTTTACATGATGCAGTCTGGCAGCCCAGGAGATTTGAAGTCAAAACTGATGCCAAGATTTACCCAGGAGAGCAAGCAGAGGCAAAAAAGAGAACCTGGGCCAAAGGGAAAAAAATAAAGGAAGAGGGAAGTGAAAGACAGGAAAGCATGGCAGAGTGGGAGCAGGTTTTTTATCAAGCATGGAATGCAAGGCTAAGTATTGGACACTACATATTGTTTGCACGCGTGTATTGAGAGGGTCAGGGTCCTAAAGAAAGTCAAAAAGAAGAGGTTGGCTTTTTTTGCATGCCCCAAATTGTAGTAGATTGCAGAATGTAAATGAGACAATTATTACACCAATGCTCATCAAGCTGTGCTGGAAAGACTTCAATAGCCTGATGAATATGCATGCAAATTTGTTAATTAAGTTAATTATTCTGCTGAAAATTCATTTGTCTTCCAAGGACATTTTCCCAATGATTTTAACATGCTTGTGCCATTAGTCATGCTCCATGCTATTTAACATTACTTTTTGTCCACTTTTTCATTTCCTCTCTTTCTTCTTGCTTTTCTGTTCTATTCAGTTTCCGTTGTTGATGATTTTTTTGTTTTGGTTTGCTTTTCTTATTAAAGCTTTAAAACCAGATAACTGTTTCTCTTAATTGACCCCTGCAATGCTGCAAGATGCTAGCAGCCAGCTTCATAGGAATCCCCTAAAACTAGATTTCATTCAAATACTTGCTTCATATATAAAAAAATCTCTAAAATGTCACCTAGGAAAGAGGGGGTGCCCAGGGGGATGGGAGCAGCGGGTGCAAACATATCATTAAAGCTGGAGTCTGAATGAGTCCAAACAGGAATCAGGAGGGTAAATCTGTCCTTGCTTCAGGCTATTTCCTCAGCACAGCCTTGGTTCAGTACAAGGTGTTACCTTGCTCCAAAAGGTGCGATCTTGTCACACCTCCCTTCCCTCTGCCTGTTCAGCTATACATAGAAACATATGTGTTCAAAGAGGAACAAGAACTGAGATACTTTTCTCACCATGAGGGCCAAAACCTGTTACCATGGCAACAAAAGGGAATCGTGAGTTTAAAAATCATGTCTAAATGGCAAAATGAGATCATTTAAAGAAACAGAAGGAATTTTTTTTTCCTCCTGTGCAAGGGAACCACAGCATTATTACAACTTTATGTGATTACATTCTCAAAAACTGGGATCTTTTTCTATCCATTCTCAAATCCCCATCATTTTAAAATGTATCAGAATGCACAATGACTATTTTGCATTTCCAATATGGGCTATTTCTCTTAAGTTCACTCATTTTTATTCTATTATTCTCTTGTTCTATTCCATTGCAAATGAAAACAAAATTGTTTGGGTTTTTTAACAGATGGAGAAACCTCCAGCATGGCAATGGGATATTTTCTCTCTTCCCACAGCAACAAGGACACCAGGAAAAAGCTTAACAGAAAGGAATTTAAAGGAAGCAAAAATTGCAGATAATGGATTTTAAGAAAATGAATTGGTGAGGATTCTCTTTTGTGCAGTCCTTATACGTTACACAGTCTGAATGGCACTGT
The DNA here is from genome assembly GCA_013398615.1 of Brachypodius melanocephalos. NCBI lineage: Eukaryota > Metazoa > Chordata > Aves > Passeriformes > Pycnonotidae > Brachypodius > Brachypodius melanocephalos. The sequence continues at coordinate 556,197 of VZSR01000690.1, forward strand.
AGTGTCACATAGATCGTAAACCAATTAGGATGGTATTCTAAACCCTGTAATTTCTATAATTCCATCTGCTTTAGATGGTTTAATTAGTGAAAGTCACAAAAGCCAAATATATTACAGTATTTTGAAATCAAGCCCACAGGCAAGAAATAAAAGTTACAAAAGCCACTTTATGTGCAAGTGGGCATATTGCATGACTATATGAAAAAGAGGAGGGTTAGGCTTTTCATTTTTTTTTAATGGAAGATGGGTCAAAATATATTAGTAGTGTAATCCCAGTCATAAAAAAGTCAGTGGCAAAATTGCCGTGGACTCTAAAAAGATAAGAATTCAACCTAAAAGATGACAACCTTTAGTTCTGAGCTATTTTTCTAGCACGGATGCTTACTTTATTAATTGGACCTCCATTCCACTTCTTACATCAAATACAAATTCTTCAGCATGGACTCTGACCAAGGATTTCATTTGCAGTGTGTGGTTGATGGACTCTTTAATTTTTCTGACTTTAAGAAAGGGTGCTTACATACAAAGTCCCTGTTCTTATATTTCTAAAATTTATCATGTCCAATGTGTTTCCAAACACTAACAGTAAATAGTGTAACATGGAAAGCCACTGTGCTGGTATCTTCTCCCCTGCCAACAGTCCCAGAAAAGTTCTTAAGAAGGACGACTTGCATGAGAGGGAGTTACCCAAACAACCCATAAAATCACTTCAACAAACTGGGAAGAAAAATGTCTTCTTTTTAAAAAGGAGGTTTTTAGAACTTTAAAAATATCTACAACCAATTAAATAACTCACAATGCACTGTATTTGTCTAGTGATGGTATTTCTCCTGCAAAGCAACTGTGCATTATTATGGACCACAAATAGCTTCAGTCACTGGTGACTGACAGCAGCATACTGAAGACACGGTGTATGCTATTGCACTGTCTGTCACCCTCTGACTGAGACACTGTAGGTGTCCAGGGCTGTCTTTGCTTGCTGTGAAATATTACAAGGTAAAACTGTTATTCATAAAAGAGATGACTTGTCTTCCCCCTTTAATGAGAACACAATATAGAATTCAGCTATTAATTCATGGTACCTCCTACAGTTCAAACAAATCACTTTTGTTCTAGCTGTTGTGAGAAATGTCAAGTCAATGAAGATATCTTACATAAAAACAATTATCAAACAGTGATGATGGAAAGGAAAAATTAGGGGAGACAACAATTATATAGCACAGTTAAAAAGAAAGGGGGGGCTAATAAAATCTCTGTGTCTTTATAGGGCAACAGCAGTTCTCTGTAACTGTTAGGAAAGGTTTTACTTACAAAATCAGACACATATTCTTGTATATTTGATTCTATAGCCATTTGCAATGTGGGAGTTCTAGTTAAGAGGAGAAATGAAAAAACTTTCCCTATCAAAAATCTACACTGTTGGCTTCAAATGAAATAATATCAGAAGCAGTCATAGAGATGAAGGTCACCTCCTGCTCCTGAGATCACCTAGATGTTTGACTTTCTTTGTATAATGCAGGCAGCCAACTTGCTCTCTTTTCCATAGCCAAAATGTTGCATCGAAATGTGTAACAATTGAGACATAGACCCAGACCAGCAGGGAATCTGAGATGTTTATTGAAAGAAATGAGCTGGTTTTATACTTTTTCTCGAAGCACAGTATTTCCTTACATGGTAATTCTCACTTCCTGACCTATCTCACCTTGTCATGTCAGAAACACAGTTTCTTAATGTCCTTCTATAGGGTGACCATGTGCTGTTCACCTGTCAGTCAGCTCCTGGCAGGCTCTTCTCTATAGGGGTCTGCCGTGTGACATCTCCTCACCCCAAGGTCAGGCGGAGACAGCCTTTCTGTGCTGCCATGTGCTTCTGCAGGTGCATCCCACAGCCGCCAACAGCTCAGGTCCATCCCATCTCTTCCTACATAAATGTCCCTGTGGCAGTCAGTAATCATCATTGTAAGTGTCAATATACACCTCTCCTCCTAGTTCACAACATACTTATAAAGTGTGGTCTGAACTTATGCTCAAAGTTGCTGAGAACAACTGAGTCTCCAGCTAGTGATTCCATTACAGATGAAGTGTAAAGCTGTCAGACCATGGACTGTTATTTTGGCAAATATCACTGAAGTCCAGAAGTACCAGTTTTTCAGGTAATCTCTTTGGGACAAAATATCTGTGGTTGTATATTTTATTAAATGAGCAAATCTGGGTGAACCATACATCTTTGCTAGTAATTTTTTTAAAAAGAAAACATTTTTGCTTAGCATCCAAGAGCTTCCTTCCTTTACGCATCTCTGGTTCCCGTGCCCTTGCTTTGTATTTCTTCTTTCTCTGGATTTTATCAGCATGTTTTGGGATTAATTTCCATTCTTTGCCGCCTTATGACTCCAGTGTAAGAACTCCAAAATTAAGCCATAAGGACAATGTTAAGCAATCTATGAACAACAGAAAATCAAAGCAAATATTTATGCCACAACAAAGCAGAAGTAAATCAAAGAAGATTAAAAAATCCAGAGCTAGGGACAAAAAGGAAAGAAATAAAGGTAGCTATTCACTCAGAGAGGTTGCAGCAGAACACTAGTGTTCCATGAGGGTAAAAATTCCTTCCACAAGTATAGAAGTTCCACAAGTATGTGGAAAATCCATTCCAGATTTCCCCATAGGCACACTCAGTCAGCCATGAATTAGAGCTCAGTGAAATGCCTGCTGTTCGGTGCTAGGAAGCCACACTGTCGTCTTCTGTGAAGAAATCATGGTATACTTTGTATCTCTCTGCTAGCTGGTGCCCTCCAGGCTCAGCTGCCCATCAGCTCTCACTGGCAAAGGGGAGGAGCGTAGATCACTTTTCCTGAAGAGAGGCCAAAAAGCACCTTGCTACCCACTGCAAGGAGCAGCTCCTGTGCTGCTGCCCTTCATGTTGCTCTAAATCAAATTGTATCAACAAAACCCTCCTGTTTCCTGTTCTAGCTGCAGCATCATCCTCTGTGTCATGTTAGCGCTCACAGACTTATCATGGGGACATTATCAGAAACTTCTCTCTCCCCTGCAAGTTACAGCCACACTCTTGCCAGGTCTGAGAGGTCTAGCCGACCTCACGGGACACATCCATTCCACAGAGCTGCAATTGCTCTTTGGGTTCTGGACCAGCTCCTGAAGGAGATCTGTGTGCCCTGGGCATGGACCACAGAAGTAGTTTCACCATGAGACAGAGCTGACATGGAGCCCTGGTGGTTTTTTACGAGCCATCAGGGCAGTGAGAATGTTTCCATTTGTTTCTTGCAGGATCTAAAATCTTGAATGGAGAGCGGTTTACTGCTCTGACTGAATGTCAGTGACCATTGACAACAATACTTTTGGAATGTGCTGTTTCGCACAAAAGTTAGGCCAGTGCATCTCATTACTTCTTTGTTCTGCTGCTTTCCAAAAAGCATCACTCAAGCTGCAGTCAACTTTTACAGACTTTGAGCTGCACTGCAATGTTCCACCCTCCACTGATCCTCAGAGAAATACATAATGTGTCCTGAGGGACTATTTTCCTCAGGATATTCCCTCTCAAGGGCTGAGACAACCCTTGTATTTGTCTAGTCTCCTGCCTCCTCTTGCTGCACTTTCTGTGATGGCTCCACTGTTAATTGTGGCTGTGAGATGGAGGCAGCAACAGTGGTGATAAAACCTTAAAAACACTGATATATTTGAACCTTCAATTGCAAAATAAACTTATAGGGGGAGTTGACTCAGCATATGGTTGCAACAATTCACTTTCTTCATTTAAAAATCCAACTCAACTTATTTTAAAACAAAAAAGGTGTGGGAAAAGGCAATAGTCTTACCAGTGAATCAGTCATGGCAGATTTCAGGTCTTCTGAGACTGGCAGAACTACAGAACTATATCTAATCCTGTCACAGTTTAAATTTAATGTCATAGCCCACTCTCATTGTGTTTACTAGAGCATTAATTGTGATTTTCCCTCTCCAGGAAAGACTGTATGAAACTCACAAACTGCATAAACACTCACTGGGATCATAGTTGGAAATGCCCAAGCAGTCCAGAGGATAATAGGCTGTTGTGACAGACCTTCTAAAAGAGAGAAAGAACTTGGGTAGGGAGACATGGGTTGTCAACCCTGCAGTCACAATTGGGCAGGAGCTTTCATCATGTCCAATAGTTTCTTCCTTCTATTTTCATCTGCTTCCCTATGAAGGCCAACTCCATCCTGTTCTGACAGCACAGCTGTGTTGGTCAGAGGTGTGATGAGATATGTACTCTGACAGCCTAAGCTGCCACCACACTGGCATGCTATTTTTCTCCAGCTATTAACACTCACAGTGAATAAACCTCTTAATGCAGATTGTTGCAAATCTCCATTTGTATTCTGTTCTTTTAGGTGAAAAAACAGAATATGTGTCTGCATTGCAGTCAAAACAAAGTCAGTGAGTTCTGCCCACCATCCAATCTAGTTTTAAACCAGCAGATATGTGAATGCAGAGCCACAGTACAGACAACAAGGGACAGATCAGCTCCTGCTGAGCATCACCAGTTAGCATGAATAAGGCCAGCCCAGGTACACCACACTCACTCAAATGTGTCAAAGGCTCATCATAAAAATCCCTAAAGTCTTCAGCTGAAGATGCTACTATGAATTACTTGCCAGTGAAGAAATATTTGTGATTTTCTCTCAAAATCCAAGTACTTTTGAATTGTGTCAGCAATTTCAGCCTCTGGTTTATGAAAAGAAAATCAAAAAGTAAACATGTATCCAGGAAAAAAGTCAACAAGTGAGACATCTCTTCCAAAATAAATGATGAAACGACAAGTGTCTCTAGAGATTTTTTGAGGGCTGGACACACGAGTTGTTGCCTAGCATGTTCTGATTTATTCTTCACTTCCTAAAACATTTCATCTGCTCATCTCTGCAGCAAATGCTAGTGAAATTTTTGGCATGATTTGCGCTCACAATAGACAAACGTATGCTGATCCATACACTCGAAATTCTAGGAAAGATATGTTTCTGAGTGTCCAAGACCCAGCTATATCAACAATTTACACAACGGGGTTTTTCAGCAACAAGAAGATTTAAGGCTCTGCTGAGCAAACATCAGGTTCTTATCCCACAACTCCTCATTCTGACATTATTCTATTACCCAGTCCAACAGAACACACACACAGTACATTTGATTTACATAAATAATAAATAATTATTATTCTTTACATAATAAAGAATATTCTTTACATAATAAAGAAATAAGAAAAATACTTGGTTAGAAGACATTCTGCCCTGCTCACAAAGAGCCATGCGTACACCTGAAGTGCTGGCAGGAGATAACTTGTGAAGGTAGAGGAAGAAAAAAGAAAAATAAAAAAAGAGAAAATCAATAAACCAATTCATACTTGCCCTCGACTGGCTGCTAAAAATTTAAATGGGAAGGGTTGTTACAATATTTCCAAATTAAGACATTGCTAGAATTACTTAGAGGGCATAGTTAACCACATGGGGATTCCTGTAAACTGAATTTAAACATTCCTGTACACACGTTGATCTAAATCTTCTTGCCCAGAATAGCCTAGGGTTACCTTTCAGAGGACTTTATGACTTTGCTTTTAATGGGAAAAATGCAAAAAGACATGCTGAAGATACCTATAACTAATGTAAACAGATAGTGTAATCCCAGATAGAAACCAATTCAATAGCAGAGATTTTTCTCTCTGTATTTGGTGTTGTATCATATGAATTATCCCTTCTGAACTTTTTTGAAATGACTCAGAGAAATAAGGACTTCCTTGCAGAAGTAAATAGGGCACCTTTTTCAGTTTTTCCTTTCCCACTTCCTCTCTTCTTCCCCTCCTGCTCTCTCCTGCCATTCCCCATCCCCTCTGTACAATTTCAACTATATTATACTGATAATGAGCAAAAGTTTAAATGATGTAGTGAGGGTAGTTAACACTCTGTTAAACCAAGATCTTCAGCCTCAAGCTTGCCAGTGTTGCTGGGAGCATTGGTGGCTAAAGAGAGAGGTTTTCAACTGAAGCTGAGCAAGTGCCCAATGTCTACACCTGTTCTACAGAAAGGCTAAACATCTTTAAAATTGTAACGAAAGTGCACTGACATTGCAAAAGGAAAATCAAAAGTCATTGGGAAGTAAATGGTTAAAAAAGGTTGCTGAGGATCTTATTTGCATTTTTGGATGGCAAATTAGGTCACAAGGGTTAATATGTTAAAGAATAGTCTGTTTATTATTATGTTGGCTGTCAGAGCCTATCTCAGTCAAGCATAATACAGACTAAGAGGCTGTCTTTGACCAAAATCTGAGTCCTTGTTTAGTCTCATTCAAAATGAAAAGCCTAATAGTTAATATTTTAAAATATTGTGACTATGTGCCATTGCAGTAAAAGCCATTCTGTGGAGAAAAAGTGATGCCAACACTACCATACCTTATTGTGGTACAAAGCATCAAACTAATAATTTAAATTTGTGAGAATTTCTGTTTCTTTCACAAGAAAGGCTTTGTTTCCCTCAGCACCAGTCCAGTACCACCTCATTTCAGGACCTTTCTCAATCTGGGCAACATTGGCTGAAGACTTGTGTCTCTGCAACACGGAACAGGAATGAAAACAGTATTCCTGTGGGCATATTCCCCCATTATAATGAATAATTTCTCAGCAATCTAGGTTACTTTAATGGACATACCACTTTACACTAAGCTTTTGCAGCAGCTCTGCCCCCTAACTCTGAATGCAAAAAGATAATTCACAATTGTATCATAAGAAAGGAAACTGTGATTTAAACACGTGTATGTTCTTTAATAAACGCAGCATGCAATCTGCTACGTTTTTCCCATGTGTTGGAAACAAATCAAATGGAAAACATGATGTACTGACCAGAGATCTCACTTCATTTCTCCCTATACTCCCCCAGTAGAAAAAAGATTTTACTCTCTGAATGACTCTGTCAAAAAAGAAAAGTGATAGAAAACTAGGTATTCTGCTTCTAATGCAGTACAAGATTGAATAAAGCTGAGCAATTACTTCCCAGGTCTTAATTTATTTGGCAAGTTTAGATATCTTCTGACTTCTGAGAGACTTCTTTATTTCTGTAGTTCTTAAAGTATTAGGAAAAATTGACACATGGGGTTATCCTCCCTTTTTTAAATTAATGCTATATTTTAAAAATGTTTTATATCCAGTTCTGCTATTTTGCTCTGTTGGCACTTAATATAAAACCAGAGGAATTTTGCTACCATTTTTATTTCCAACCTGGGCAATTTTGAACTGCCATCAGATATGTCAGTTTGGACAGATTCAACTAGAACACAAGTTTCTTTCTTCATGTCACCCTAGCACAGTGGTTCTCAGAAGTAGGATGACAGTAAATTATTGCATTTAAAGGTTTCATTTTTTCTTTTAATATTCACTTCAAATTCACAGTTTCAATAAATATTCCTAATAGTAAAGTCTTGTGTGAAATCCAAGTATGAATATGTAAATACTCAGTAAAATAATTTTGATGTCTATTCATTTCTCCCTATAACACTATATATGGAGCAACAAGGTACAGCTAAAAAGTCATTTTCTCTGGCCTATGAGTCTTAGCTCTTGTTTTTCTAGGTGCTAGCTCCAGCCTAGGAGGATGATATGCTTGCTGCAATTTCCTCACACACTTCTACAGACCTTCATTTCCTTTGCACATTTCTATGTATGCTTCTGAAGAGCATACTGTAGAACACTCCAACCACAATCTCAATGCTCTTATACAGCAATATGTTTTACAGAACAGCTACAGTATGGTGGGTTTGTAGTTTCACCCCCAAAACTATATACACTGTCAATCACAGCACAAGAGAAGACATTAGGAAAAATGCTGATGCACCTGAAATTTTTTACCATATTTACTCCAGCTATGCCTGATATAAACCATTCTCTCACCTAAAAAATTCCTTTCCTCTCATTTAGTTTACCTGCAATTTTATGGAAGGGATGGCTGTAGTGGTTTAAGGCAAATTTGGGAGGAAACCTCCTAAGGGGCCCTCCAGACCAGTTCGGGAAAACCTCCCTCAGAGAGAAGTGGAAAGAAACCTGTTTATTAACAGCACTCCCCAAAGCATAATAAATTGAACAATACCCGATGACAAGAACTTCGTGCCACTCTGAAGAATTGACAGCTTTAGGAAGGCAGTCTCTCCTGTAGATGGTTGCTCTGTTCTCAGACCCTCTGGTGCTTGGTAAAGTTGCTGCGCAGGGTAGATCTCGATGGGCCAAGCCCCCCGGCGCTCCCCCGGTCCTCAGTCCAGGGAGATTTGAAAAAATCCAAGGAAAAGTGAAAAAAAGGAAAAAAAGCGAATCTTCTCTAGCTAACTAACTAACTGGCAAGAAAGTGAAAGCAGAGAGAGCAAGGCTCAGAAAGAAAAAAAAAAAATCACAAAACCCTCTCTGTCCTGTGTCCATCTCAAGGCCAGCAGGAGGACGAGGAGAGTTTCTGAAAACAAACTGAGTGCTCCCCTTCAGACTCAGTATGAAAGGTACAGAGCGTAATATCCAGAATAAACCCAACAGACAATTGAGGATACAAACATCATAACATCACCCTAGGACAATGGTATAACTGATAATTGAGCTTTTAGGCTGAATCCCTAGATCTCTGATGTGATGAGATCTCCAAAGGTATTTGAAAGGAAACCACTACCTACTAGTAAGTTTCCATGATTACAGGGTATTATCTGCATATTTAAGAGCTTCAACTGGTCACCTAGCAGACCAGAATACACTCAATTTTCATAATTATATCCCTATTTTTGGACACGTACACACACGTGTGTCTGGCTTTTGTTTCACCTTCCTCCACTGAAACAACAGATTCTTCTTAGGCCTTTGAGAATCCTACATAGTAATTAATACCTGTTAAAAAGACCAAACACCCAAATCTTTAATTTTCCCTTATTTTCTTGATTGTTAGTATTCTACAACTCATTTTAAGTTTGAAACAGTATCTCAGGAGTGTTTGGTGTTATGGATAATGCATAGAGCTGTCTGTTGATCCTCCACCCTTTAAATATCTAACTATTGTGGCTAAATAGCCAAAGAACAGCAGTACCCAAACACTTCTGTCACTGCTCTGCATTAGAAACAGATCTAATTAGCAAATGCTGAGCAAGACTTGAAGTCTAATGATGTAAAGCTTTGGGGAAAAAGCCTAGATCTGCAGATTTCACTGAGGTCTGTTTAAAGCAGTTGTATGGCAACTTGGCATGCCCTGGCTGAAAAGTGTGCTCTGCCATATACTGTCCCCTGGACTTGACATCATTCTCCAGAAGAGATGTATTCCTGTACCACACAACCTGTGGCACTAACATACCAAAATGAAACACATGGATTTCCTTTGATAGATCTGGGGACTCCAATTAGAGAAACAGAAACTGAGTATTGATCCAGCATCATACCCAAAGCCCATTGTGGAGGCAAGGGCAAGGCAGCCCACAGCCCTGCCAGCCACTCACACAGGCCCTCCCAAGTGCCACTGAGCTGTGATCCAGCCAGAATTATGGGTTGGAAATTTCTGACAAACCCATGCCAGCTCACTCCAAGCACAGAAAGTCCACAGCAGTGTAAAATTTGTACAGAAAATCAGATTTCATGCAACATTATTCATTGTTTTCCTTTTTTCCTTATTTCTCTCCCCAACTTCTAACTGCTAAACAGCACATCAAGACACACTGGGGCTGGAGCCTGGGCAGTAATGATTCAGCAGCCCAGCCCAATCGTACTCTCCTGTCCCTTTCCTCCACCATCCCTGGCTGCAGCAGGCACAGCAAATGGCATCTTTCTCATTGCAGCAGTTGGCTTCTGTTGTTTCTCCTGGGCATCAATAGGCCTCCACCACTCTGTTTTATCCTTGGAACAGTGAGCACCCCAGCAAAATGCTGCACTGTTTGTTTCCATGGTCTCCAGAGACAATAGAGACTGAATTTTTTCTTAAGAAATGACAAGTGTCTGCTCTTTGGCAAGGAAAGTTCAAGTCTAGCACAGCAGATATACTGAGAAGAAAACAATCCTCACCTGGATTGTCCCTCCAGCATAAAAGGTAGTTTCACTTACTAGGTTCCCTCTATTCTGGCAGTTTGGTGCCCTCATGTTGGATGGGGAGGGAGTGTTACAATATTAAAGGGAAGCAATGTCAAGCCTATAAGCACTATTGGCAGGACCAGTCTCTCCAGCTGCCTCTTCCCCTCATCTTTGGGCTCTTCACTGCTGTTTGCCCTCTGTGAGGAGTCAAGCCAGGCCAGACTGCATGACTTTCTTTTCCTTTGCCTGTTTTTCTTTCCTATGTGCTCTCTACCCTTCCTAACAATTTCCTCTCCTCCTCCCTGCCCTGCAACAGTAACATGCCTGTTTTAAACAGATCTACCTCTTCCCTCTCTGCTACTCACCACACTAGCTGCCAAAAACACCTATGTTCTCAGTCTCTGAGATTATTCCCTGCTCCTGGTTTTTGCAGATCACAACGTATGGAACAGATAGCCCATCTTTCCCTACAGCTCCTGAGGACTGCCCTAGTGCTCTCATCAAGAGCACCTTTCTTGCATCCATAATTGCAGCAGAAACCCCTAAGATCCCAAACAAGACAAAAGGAGGCACAGTTTGGAGCACAGGAGTCAGTGCTGGTCTTTCTGATGCGTGTTGAGGATTGATGAAGCCCTCCTATTTCATGGGTTTTTGTCCCCTTCATCGTCCTACTTCTTCTGGAGTGCTGCAAGCCTGCCAGGAAGTAGGCTGACCTAGAGAGAGCAACAGATACATTTTTGGTGATGAGAAGGGAGCAAGAAATGGGAGGGTTTCTCACTGGTAAGAAATATCCTTTACAGAACAGCATCAAATTTGGCAGCTCTGAGAAATCTCTCTGGATCTTCTAACCCCATCATATGTCACAGCTAAATGATAAAGCATGTCGTTATCTTACTAAACAGCAGTGACAAAATCCAGAAAGTAGGACACAGCTTTCTCCTGGGCGGTGCCGCCTCTCAGCTGAAGGCCAGGTGGGCTGCAGGGGGACTTTTGCCAGTAATATTAAAAATTATATGGTCTTACCCTCAATCTTAACCATTATTAATAAAAACAATTGCAAACTAAAGCAGGTGATCAATCAACACTACAGGGAAGAACAGGGGTCTGTTATGTGAGTGAAAACCCATCTCACAAATAGCAAAACTTTCCACACTGAAGGAAAGACTGAATGGTTGATGCTTAGTACATTTTCAGATAATTTCCAGAAATTTCATATTTCAATGGAATTATGATGATCTTCTATAGGGCCAAGCATTTAAGCAGCCACAACTAAAGCAGATGTTTTTAAACTGAAACCAAAAAAGAAAATGCAAAAAAATATAAGGGTTAAATTAATGTTCTGCTTAGAACTTTGATTGTTTGATAGTTCACGTTAACAAACTACATTCACGTGTTCATACATACTTTGTGTTAATTACCATATTTTTTGATTTTCCAGAAGTTGCCCTTCGGCTGTGGCCTCATGAAACAGAAGGGTCTCATGGCTCTGCTTTGGATGGACACTGAAATGCTTTCAGACCACAAGTACTTCCACTGCAGCCAACTGTGACTATTAAATTCCCTATGCTAGATCTGCCTGTCAAGCCTTTGCCAAAGGAGGCCCTATTACATTTGTCTCAACTAACCTCTAAAATTCAACTTTTCCCCCATCATTCCCCTTCTTGCAAGAAATAGAATGTAATCCGAACCAAGATTACCACTCCTCCCCACTCTAGTCCAAATAACTTCTTCCACCCCATTAATGTTATGCATATAGCCCAATATATGCAACTAATTTTAGGAACTTACATAAGGTCAATTTCTGTATTTTTTAAATTGAGTTATGACAGTTGTATTTCTTCCATTTTTCCATATAACTATGTAATATTTCACAATATATCTTCTTTACACCACCGTGGTATTTTATCTTAACTATTTCATCAGATAGCAGTTATTTCAGTAACCAAAAGCCTGCAATTCTCTGTAATTTCTGTATTATCCAAATAGGATTATACAACCTGTGTTTATTGATCATTCCCACACAATGCTTACTAATGTAAAGCTGTGTTGAATCTTTTATAAATGAGGAAAACAAAAGGTAGAGAGTTTAAATGGCTTGCCACAGGGCTTACCCAGAGTCAGTAGTGAAGCTAGACACACAGAAAAAATGCCAGGCCCTTTCTGGATTTGTGATTTCTCCTCCATGTACTAGGCCAGTCCAAAACAAATGAGCAAAGGATTATCACCAGAATGTATAATATTACATAGCTGATGCTATTTTTAAAGTAACTCCAGAAAATGAAAAATATAGCACCTAGTTTTTGCAAATGTAGCAGGTTCCCTAGAGAAGGCTGGGGCTACTGATGCCACATGCAACCGTCATCAACAAGATAAGCATACATCTCTGTCCTTGCTAACAAGTCATAGAGCAGAATCCAGGCTGACATGTTTAACTACTTTTAATCTCTTTTCTAGTAGGAATAAATGTATTATTCATAGAAATTTACATATTTTACATTGCGATGCAAAGCTGGACTTCTGCTCTATTCAACTACAGTGCATGTCATATAGGAGGGACCACACTGCACCCAACTCAACCAATACACTTATTTCTAGCCATGGGTACTTTCCCAGGTTTAACTTTTCTATGTTGAAAGTTTTGGCCAACAATTCTTTCAATTCTTCTGGCTACATATACTTGATTTACTGCAGAACTTACTCAGGCAAATTTCTGTAGGAAAATTATGATAACAATATTTTATGATAACAATAATGAGAAGAAAAAATTTTCGAAATTTTCCACACATTTTAGTATGCATCTATTTTTCTACATATGAGACAAAGAAGCTTACGTTTCAAAATTTTTTGCAAACTTCAGTATCTCTCCCCATACCCAACTAAAACTCTGGCCTGTGGTTCATTCGAATGCTACCAACAGTATGGGTATATCTTTGGTTATTCTAAAAGGCAAAGTAGAAGTGAAAGTAAAGTGTGAAGAAGTTATTATACAAAATCCTTGCAAAAGTAGCATGATGCTTTTGAACCAATCTGCATAACACTGAGCCTCAGAACTACTGGCAATCTACACTGAAACTGGAGAATCAACTCAGAAATATCTCAAATCATATACTAAAAAAATAGGAGATACTGGTAAATCATGCCAGAAAGCAAAATCAGACGCAGCCTAAATGATGCAGCACAGTAAAATTCACTTCTATAAAGAATTAACACCAAAGAATCCAGAAGTCAAGTTCTTCACCTGCTGAAAAGGAATTTTCTCCTGAATCTGAAGTAATTACCATAATTTGCCATACTTGTTCTCCTATTGTTTTGGGGTTTTTTTCTGAGTGAAAAGGAGGAGAGGAGAGGAGAGGAGAGGAGAG